>JAWNGG020000177.1:0-564829 GCA_036937485.2 Tetragonisca angustula | reverse complement strand
TGATATTCGTCGAATTAATTTAACTTCTTATTCAATCGAAGATTTATCGAAGAGGCAACTCGTAATTCAAAATTGTACGATAATTGACGCCGAACAGTGATAAAAATTTTGATTCCATTGGTCATCAGCGAATGTATAGCTTTTAGAATTATTTGCTTTAATATTATGTATGTACACTATTAATTTAGTAAATTTTTGAATAACTAAGAAATATTATTTTTGTCTAGCTAGATCTAGATTAGTCTAGCTGATTAGATTTTCATCATAATTCACGATACTGTCGAAAAAATTATAGAATGAGAGTGATAACATAATATTCCACATTACATTTTGAACACACATGTAACAAAGTATCCAACGTACTAACCGAAAAATTGAATCGATCTATTGGTAAAATTAAAATTAATCGATATTTCCTCCGTAGATCCGTAATTACCCATATCAAACAATGTTGGTGATCAATCGATAATGAAAGTCAATCGATCCTTCACCACGCGAATTTTCACAGATCGCATAACATCAGGTTAAAATACAAGCGTAGTCTCATATTGCCTGGAAATTTCCACGAGCACGTATGTTCATAACACGGCGTCTACCTATGCACAGACACATGTCAACGCTCAAGTAATTAGTCTATGCGCTTCAGGTATTAATGCAAAGAGACACACACACAAAAACAGAAACGCGAGTGTTGGTTATCCTACAATCATCAATGTCCAATGGCTGTTTATCGCGCAGTCGCAAACGCAAACACGACGAACATACTGTACGCACACGTATAGCCGTTGTTACTATACGCTCCTTATCAACCGGACCTGGTTCAAGTAGATGCAGTCACGTGCGAACGGTCAACGGGACGTTTTTACTTTTCCTTTTTCCGTGTCACGGTTTATTGCACGTTCATCGTAATACTGGTTCAAACGGATGACGAAACGTATTGGATTGGTGGGAACGTAACACGCTCAGCATAATTTTACGACTCCGCCGAGTTTTATACGATAAATATGGATTATCATTTTTTCCTGTGTGTGTGTGTGTGTGTGTGTGTGTGTGTGTGTGTGTGTGTGTGTGTGTGTGTGTGTGTGTGTGTGTGTGTGTGTGTGTGTGTGTGTGTGTGTGTGTGTGTGTGTGTGTGTGTAATATTTTGTTTCTTTCCCTTCCTTTCAATTAATTAATAGGGAAACCAGTAGCCGTTATAACAGTCATACGATGAAAATAATTAGTTAAGCGTGTTATGAACGTAGTAATGTTTAACTATTGATAAACAAATTATTTAATTACGTAGTAATATATGGACAGTATAAACTATGAAGTAAAATCAAGTATTCTAAAATTTTGATAATCTAACATAAATTATTGCAGTTATCTACGATGTTGTTTAAAGGTGAAACAGACATGAGAAAAAATTCATTTACAACCGATATTAATCTGCGTGGGTGAAAAGCTAGAGAAAGTTAGAATCGAGAAATAGGTGAATAGATGCGAATGATAGTCTTACAAACATATGTAGATGATTCAGAGAATTACCGCCCGTGGAAAATGTGCTTAACCATGGGAATGTGAACTCAGCAAAAGTCCCGATTTGGAAATAGAACCAACGTTCGTACATTGGCTAAACTTAATTCTTTAATATCGTCATACATTCGGGTGAAGACGGCTACAGTTGCGAAAAATCAATCGGAAAATGTCTGACTTTTGAAAAACTAGTATTTTTTTTTTTTGGATTTGTGAACCTTAACCATTTGCGCTGGCAACTGATTGCGGACCATAACGAGCGACCAAATCATACACAATTCGTTGCTTTCTTTTTAAATTCGTCAGTATGATATCACTGAATAGAAATTATCGAGAAGTAATAAATTTATTATTTGTTTTGCTCATTTTGTTTTACTTGAATATACCTAAAACTGAGAAAATATTGCGATTTTGGGACAAAAAATTCTCGACGTGCGTGGCACGTTATTCCACAGCAAGAGATTAAGACGCAGAGAAAATTCATTTCTGGTCAAAACGATCTCAAGAGAACATCCTGGTTTTACAAAACTTGTACGAAAGAATCGACGCATATTTATTGACGTGAATTAATGCTTTACTCCACGGACGATTAATATCGCAAAAATCGCCCAAAAATAAAAAGATTCATCTTCATACAGCTCTTCCTGACAGAATGCAAAAACTAGAATGGCGAAAGATCGAACGACTAAAAAACAAAAAGAACGATCAAAGAAGAAAAAAATATGTCACTTGAGATTCTACTTGAAGTTCTTCGATATTCCTGCCTTCCAGAGTCGAGTTTTCTAAGAAATCTCTAGCATTAAGAATCCTTGAATCTTGATATCCGCGAGAATGGAAGGTTTCGTTTAACTCTAGAAAAACAGTCCTTAAGCCATTACATAAAACACCGAGAGGTTTTTAAGTTGGAGAATATCTATTAAATACAGATATTTTACAAATATTAGTATCCTACATTACGAGATATTAAATTTCATGGATATATATATATATATATATATATATATATATATATATATATATATTAGATAAAGCATAAACGCAACGAATAATTTTGTGAAATTTTTTTAAAATGAAAGAAATAATGATTTTTTCCATATTTTCTGTTCGAAGAGAGTTTGGTCAAGGGTTAAGTTGTTTAAGAAGACGAGGGAAACCAATTCTATGCGCCAGACTGACCACAGACTATACGCAGGCATATTCCGAGAAAAAGATTGCCACGTTAACGATGAAAGAATCAAGACGAAAAAAACATCTAGAAACTTCGAGTTACGCATCGTCGTTGCTACTATCGACGACAGGAAACAGAGTTCGAAGTTTTACACTGTGGATGATTCACATTGAACTCGTGCACTCGAATCGTGCAACATGTACATATGTACAAAGAACTTAGAGGCCCTTCTGTGTGTTAAAAAAAAAAAAAAGACAGCTAAATGTAGCTGTGTGTAACAGATGTTAAATGTTGATTCCACGAAGCAACTCAACAGAGTTTCCACGAAAGCGGCTGAAAATAGTCGTAGCTCCTTTCATTCATTGAATTCGACGAGAATGGGCGGCAGTTAGCCTGTGCTGCCTGTGTCGCGTTTCGTGCATTCATCTGGCTACAGAAGTTATTTCACGTTAAACGAACTTTATAGTTCGATGCATGACCATCTTCCATGACAATCCTGTTCTCGGGATAAAGGCACTCCGAGATTAAAAAAAGAGAGAGCTACGAGAATGATTTTACTCCTACTCTTTGTGAAAGTGCTTTCTTTAGAGAGTAAAACGTGCGTAATATAAGAGATCGACTAGTGGAGCCACGTTTTTGTCAGATTTTTTACTCGATGATTTATTGAACTTCAGATGCCCGATTAAGTTTCGATATTTATTTGATCACTGAATCAAGAAAAGAAATTATCAAACGCAATTTAACAGCTAGAACGATTAAGCGGTAAGAGAGAAGTTTCCTCGTGTTCATAGAAGAAAAAAAATATAAAAACATTATTCCTTTTATTTCGAAAAATTTCTTATTGTTACTCATGTCTAAATATATACGAATTTAATATTTCAAAATATCTGTATAAGATATCTTCTGAACGAAAATATAACAGATATAAGTGGGTATTACATCCTTTATGTGGAGTTAGGTTAGAAAACGTGCCTGCGACCAAGAAAAATTTCTGCGATTGAAATATAGGTCAGTTATCAAAGAAACATAAATGTCTTTACCTTCAACACATTTTTATCGGGAGTATATAGCTTTCGAAACTACCGAACACCTTTGCTCACAATGAATCATATTTCCATTTGAGTCACGGCAATTCTTCAATAATTTTTAAGTGTCATATCATAATTTATATGTGAAAGTATCAGTTCCTTATCAACGTATTTAATAATATACGAAGACAATGAAATGCAACTAACGACACGTAAGCATCTTTGTAGCGATTAACTACAAAAAAACACTAATTCGATATTGTATCGAGCATGTAATCAGTGATGCGTCATAAAAAATAATTACCAACGAAAATTTCGTTTCCATGAATGGTACAAAGTTCGCAGTTAATAAGCGAACGATAAATTTCGATTTCTTGTTTTAATGCGGAAAACGTGATTATTCTGTACATTTAGTTGTCTCGTCATATTCTTAGGTGATTAACAAATTTTCCAAAACGACACGTATCTTCTTAAATACGCAACTGATTATTTGCATCTGCGCAAAAGCATTTTCCGTTCCAAGTACGTGCAAATGTTTTACTACCAATAATCTTTGACTAACAACAAGAGGCAGTTAGATAAGGTAGCGCAATTGACTTCGGATAGAACAACGTAAAACTTTTGGTATTTTCTTTTTCCAAGTTGTAGATTCGTAAGACAAATCTTTCTTATGAAACATTACAATAATATATATTTCCTACATTTTTATAATGGCTTTACTAAGAAAAATTATGATAAGAAATCTCTTAAATTTATTACAAACCACAGGTGTCCTAGATTTATCGCGAAAAATTATGACAGATTGTTTTATCTGTTAAATATTATAATGAACAATTAAATATTATATTATTAATAAATATTAAATATTATAAATGAATACTGTATTTTCGATTTATTTATATATATTTGTATGTTATGTATAGTTAGTTTATTTATATATATTTGTATGTTATGTTTATGCATTTTTGTAATTCCAATTTTTCATAAATGCGTAAAAATTCGCAGTCTGATGATTAAATAATAAATCAGAGAAAAATAGCAACATGGTCCACGTTTCAATTTATCCATGTGTTCAAAATTCCTCGCTTCTAAAAGGAATAAAAATAAAAATTCATTTTTGAGGTAAAAAAGACCTTGGTTGAATGAATTAATGAGTATATGTACAAAGAGGCGCATCGCTGTGCAGAATGGCAAGGCAACACAGGATTACGTAACATGCAACATTATAAATATCGCACAGATTAAAAGTGATGAATTACATACAACGTTTGTACGTATATATGTATTTAGATATTCAACATTGCCATGATATCAGAAAATTGCATCGAAAAGGAACATAATACGTTGTACGTACGATTGATCAATGCGTTTAACCCTAACGATGCTCCACTTTTTTCCAATCGAGAAGAAAAACGTTAGAACGCATCTCTATAGTCAAGCATTCCAACAGCAGGTTTTATTTTCAGCAACTTTGTAACGATAAAATCAAATAATTCAATCGCGTGAATTGCATGGCCTCGCGTCATATCATTTGCTGAAAAAACAAAAAATACGTATCTCTAGTATACAAAGGGAATATAAAGAGATTTTTTTATCTATATTTATATTAGCTATACAAAATTTTGTTTGTGACAAATCATTCGAATGATTTGTTTTTGTTTAAACTTTCCCTTTCGTATCGTATCGCGAAAGAAGAAGAATAAGCTCTTCGAGCGCCTGTCGATACAGATATTACGACTTCGTCATTATATTGCTATACATCGAAACGAAAAGATGATAGATGGGTAGGTAAAGCAAAAGCCGGAGGAGAAATCAAGAACAAAGAAGCAACCTAACGGTGTGCGAAAATCGACGGTTCACGCACCGATTCTTACGTAATCAAGACATTGTCGAGAATCGTCCTTAGCTAATTAGCCGGTTGTTCAGCTAATCGCATGGAAGGCGATTCTACAGTAGTCGTTGATCGTCAGTTATATTTTCCTCGCTTAGATGCAATTCCACTGGTTTCAAACCGGCAAAAACAACCAATGTTTGATAGTGCGTTGATTGTTTCATTGATTAGCAAACATCGATTATCCAATGTGTTATTTCTCAAATAAAACGTAACTTTAAAATAATATTTTTCTCGAAACGCTGACGATGAGAACTCGCGTCATAAATATACAGACGTTGACAATTATGAATACTGATATTAATTTTCAAGTAGTATCGTTGTATTATGCATAACAATAATTTATTTGTATTTTGTATTTAATATCGCGTATCTTATATTTTACATTGCTTGTGATAGAGATTAGTAATAAATTAGTAATTAAAAATTCCAAAAATAAACAATTTAATTGACTCAATATCCAATGATATCTGTTAAGAGTTAATACATAGACAAGAATAACTGAATATCGTTTTTCTTTTTCTGTATATGCTTCAAAAAAACGCAAAAACAACGAATTATAATTTTGTTTTTTGGCAAATAAACTTTAAATAAATTTCTAATTACACAACATTAATGGCGCGTGTCGCGGAAAGCGAGGCAGATAAAATCAGAGGCGATCTTATTCTTATACAAAAAAACAAATCATATTTGATTGAAGTTAAGTCGCAGGCAAAAATAAATAGCACATGATCTCTTGTTAACCTCATTGTTTGAATTTGCAGTACGCTACTTTTCCTAACGATAAATTGACCTCCGCGACAGACTTTAACACGTAACGTCCGATGCTGTACAATTGCTTATTGTGACATGCAGACGTGCTGTGATATCGTGACATCGCGAATGTCACGTGAACGTGATAAAAAAAAAAAAAAGATAGAATTCCAAACATAGAGTAACGAAATATTCAGCTGAACTGCAAGCGGATACATCACTTATAAAATATTTTTCAAGGAGATAACGTTATTATTGCATTTAAGAAACGAATATTCAGTTTATTGTATCAAAACCTATTAATCTTCCAAAAAAAAAAAAATATTTATCACAAGTCAACAAACAAAAGAACCGAATTAACAAATAACAAGTAAGAAAATGTAAATAGGAAGCAAAGAAAGAATTTGTTCACTTTTTCGAAAATTATAACTCAGTTGGATAATGTCAATATGAAGAGAGGTCACGCACGGCGTGGAGCGGTGTGGAGCGACGCGACACGGTAGTAATAGCACGCGATCGAAAGATCGTTGGATCGATCGGCGGGAACCAAGCAGAGCTCGCGATTCGTATATGTTCGAGTTAAAGACTGTGTTTTCAAGGCACGACTCGGCTGGACGAACAAAAGAAGCAGGCAGACACAAGGAGAGCCAACGAACGTTTCGCTTTCCGGCGCAGAAGAGCGTGTCGCCCCTTTCGAGACTTGGCGCGCTGGTTTTTCCCTTTGTCGACGTGACCACCGTGTGTGTGCACGGGACGCGAGTGATTGTAAAACGCGATGACTAACGTATGATTCAGTCTTGATAGCGAGTGGGAAAGATGGCGACGACGACTATGTAAAAACCGGATTCCAACTTTTCAGAGTCGATTCGCTGCACTTATTTTTCTCTTTTCCCTGCTTCCTCGACCGACCGTTCAATGACACTTTTTATTATTATCGTAAGCTCTTGTACTCACCCGTCTCGATATTGTTCGTTGATTCAAAAATCCACGCAGTTACAAGTGTAATTTTTAGCAAGTCGCGATCATTTTTTCTTCCGTTGTCTACGATACATCCGCAACCGGCTTCTTAAAAATCCAAGGTGAGCGTTAACTAACCAAACCGGCGAGTCCAACATTAATAACTGAATAAACACAGAGTTCTTGCGAGTTAAATATTCATTTTATTTCCACAGCTCGTTGCCAATATTTGCATACATCGATTTAGCGTTACCGACTAGCCATAAAGCAACTAATATTCTTTTATATATCTTGTTTGCTACATTGAAAACGATAATTTCATTTCAATTTTTCACACGCGATATGTTAACACGGAGGAATTAAAAGTCTTACAATATTGACAAACGTAACAACGAATTCATCATATTTAAGACACGATAATTAAGATTTTATGACACATCCAATATATAGAACAGAGATAAATTCGAGTACAATATTACCTGCAATCGATAATCGAAATTGGTACACAGTGCATAGTATTCGATTCAATGCAGAAAAGTGAAATATTCGATGTATAAGATCTGATATATCTTACGTCATGAAATATTAGTAACATAACGTAGTTTGTAATATCATTTTTATAAAATACATCAATTTATTGTTAAAATTGAAATTTCAAATTAAATGTAAAAATTGACGCATTTCTTTCAAATACCTGTCAGAATTTCTTATATTTCTTTTTAGTTTGATTTTTATAAGACGAGTCTAGTACTACAATACCTTTAAAATTACTGAAAAATTTTAATATAATAATAATAATAAATTTTTTTAATTATTTATATAATTATATAATTTTTGTCAATGTCGAAATAAGTTTTAAAGTATCAAAAAGTACCATTGTACATACTAATTCTGGACACATTGAATTTTATATTAAAGTCAAATTTGTTTGTCCAACTTTGTCCAAAATGAAAAGGATAGCCGAAATTAACATCCTCCGCGTCGTACATCTACTTGAACATTCTTCAAAGGGATAAGAATGAAATTCAGGTATATTTAATAATGGATGATTCAGATTCAAAGAATTATTTCTTAATATTTATGAAAAATTTTCAGAAATAAGCCTATCAGAATCAGAATCGTGAAGTAAAGCTTAGAATTATATTATTTTTATAATATTGTAAAAATATTTATTTATATAAATAATTATTTTGTAATATAAAAAAGATCTATTAGTGTAAACAAATAATAAATTCTTTTACCAAAATTTTCACTCAGAGAGAAATTATGTTTTCACCGTTTTTTTTTTTTTTTTTTAATATATACATATATATATCAAACATTGTGCAGTGGTTCGACATAATTAGCGATGTGATCCGATAAAAATTGAACATGTAGTACAACATGTATACCGGGTGTACAGAATATCATCGTATTCAGTTTTTCTTTCGTGACTGCGTACAAATGCCATTGTGTTTGCTTTATCAGAACCAACCTTCTGTAACGTTTCACCGCTAGTAGAAAGTTAAACAGTTTTCACAACCCACGTGGTTGCCTACTCATGCTTCCAGGAATGTATTGTTTTAAACGTTTCCTTCTTGTTTCCCCTTGTTTTTTCACGCTAATGGAAAATTATAGTTTGCAATAGTTTGCAATCAGCAAACTATTAGGCAAACAACAAATCAACCAAATCGAACATCCACCAAACCAAAATGAATTTCAGTAATATGAAGGAAATATACGGAAATCAATTGACTAATCGTATTTTCCCCTGTAATTTTCAGTTATAAACGAATTATAACGAGTTATAATTACAAGAAAAAAAAAATTTTCAATTACAATCAATGATAAACCAAATTTTTATAAAGAAACGATTCTTTTTATCTAAATATTTCATCGTTGATCTATAATTACAACGAAAAGCCTGCGCCGAGGAAAAAATATAGTCAAGAGTCCCACGCTTAGTTCATTAATTGAAAAAGAATTAGCTGGTTGCACAACGAAACCACAACGAGGTATTATTCATGTTATTTATTATTCACGTACGGATGCAACAGGTAGAATCTCACGGGCACGTTGTTAAATTGGATTTTAAATCACACTGCCGCCATTACATCATTATCGCGAGTAGTCGAAAGAAACAACGAAAGCAAAAAAGAAAAAAATATATATATATGCGCGTTGCCTGTAACGTCAGTTCCCTGAAAAATGATATTTTTCCGATTACCAAGAAAACTACTCTACACATTATTCATCGTGTATCGAGGGCAAGTCACGGTTCAGTCGTTTGTTCGTTGCGTACGAGGCACGATTTACGTGGTTACATACGAGTCAGGCTAAAACCACTCAGGAAACGTTAGCCCACAATCAATGTAGCATTCAAACTCGTAACGATAATTCATCACAGGACAATAAAAAAAAAAAAAATGTTGGGCCAATCGCAACGATGGTGCATGTTTATTCGTTAGCTTAGGTGGAAACAGAACAGGAATAAATAAACAACGAATTAATTAGGAGGACAATGTAAATGGAAAAGTGAGAAAGGACGTGGTGAATGAGCACGATACATTTGCACATATGTATAAGACGCTTTTGCAATAAATTATTATAATTACTATTTAAGTGTATTATTTGTTGAATACGCTTGCTTATTATTAGTTTGTCTTCTGCTTATTATCTAAACTGACTAAATAGAATAGTAATTATGTTTAATTATATTTGATTGTATTTGATTATTTAACTATAATTATTGTTTAATTAATATATGCTTGTAAAACTATTTTCAAAATCTTAACCAAAACTTTTAATGTTAGCAAACTTTAACTTATTTAGTGTTAGCAAAACGACGTTTGATCGTCGATAGCATCATCGTCAATAAACGACATAATAATTAATTTTCCTAACCAATAAACAAATCGTATGATTTTTTTGGATGAATAATCTACGACAAAGTTGTTCGGCTCACGTGTTTTTATGACGTGTTTTCAAACTTTGTCTTTTAATTTCATAAAAACGAACGATCAACGATAATTTTAATGGATTAAAAAGCAATTATATACGTGCTTTTAACGTCGTATATATTCTGTTGCGCATAATTGTTGGATTTGTAGAATGGCAAATCATTAACGTATACTTTTAAAGCACGAATATCTACTATCAGACATATATATCATAATCAATTTCGTATCAAATATAAAATCAAATGATTAAATTTGTTATCAGATAATAGCCTCTTCAACATTATTGATTTCAACGTGACTGATTGGAAGAGTACTTTAAATAGGTTAAAAAATGTAATTCAGGTATTTACTTTCGTTATTTTCCCAAAATTATGTTCTCGAAAATATTTATACATAAACTATATATATATATATATATATATATCGTAAATTATAAAATTTATTTACAAAATAAGTAAATTTAGAAAATGACACTTATTTAGATTTCCAAAACTTTTATTGTAGAAATTTACATGAGCCAAATTTCAATCAGTCCCCTATTAAATGAAAATCATTAATAGAGGAGAGAATCGGTGGATTCCAACTACATGAACTCTAATTACATAAACTGTTCCTTGACAAGTTCATCTGTAGTGGACAAATTTCTAGTGTATCTAAAAAGAAAAAATTTGATGTTTAATTTATTACATCGAAGGACATGACAATAACAAATTTTCTTTTATAATACGACGAATACTGGAATTTAAAAAGAAAAATATTGAAACAACGAATCATGTTTTCTCTTTCTACTTAAAAGATCAAAATAATAGTTATATTTTTGCGGTGTTCATTTGGTTGCAGGTAAAGAGATTGCACGAACAGATGAACTGTGACGTACGGAATGGATATTATTTCCTTTCTAATGGAAATTATATATGCGATGCTAATTGCGTGTAGCACAGCGTTTACTTCTCAATAATAAATGTAATAATAATAGAGTAATAATATCGCATCGCAGTAAGTAATTTTTTTATCTACATATTGTTCTACACCTGCCTGGGCAAAAATACTTGTAACAAAAGGGAAAAAATTGCTAACCAATAGTAAAAGAAAAATAATAACAAATAGTAATTTGCCAATGTATTGAATAATATCGTTGACATTAAAGAACAATAAAGAGATGAATTACTTTTAACAAACAACTGTCAACCATAATAGAAATTTTCTAAACGTGAATATTAGTTACGTTAAAAATTGTTATCGACAAACAAAACCCGAATGCATGAAAGCATTATTAGCCAGCAATTACAATGAATGCTTGCTGGTCATACAAGAAACGTATAGTGCAGTAAAGTACATAAAATATCTATCCTCGTCATGGTTCGTACGCATGGCATAAACAAGCTTGAGAAAGAGCTTCTTACGTTCCCATGACGTCCATGCTACGCTCTAACTCGGTGGAATATTTCAAGAAACCAACTATGTACGACGAAGAGAATTCTATTTGCGCGGAGGATTTACGAAAAAATATGGAAAGCAAGTGCATACGGATCCGGAGAGAAGTAACAAAGTAAAACAAAGTAAAGCGTGAACAAACGAAAAAGATATAGAGAGTACTAAGAGAGAGGTTGGATCTTGAATCACGATAAAATCGCTGTGTCCATACACCGAGAAACAAAGGGCGACCAAATACATACATGCTACATGCAATGGTACACGAAAATACAGAATTATCTAGAAGCAGGAGAGTCGACTGCTCATAAAACACAGACGTACACACGGTACACTGAATGCAACGCTGCATGATTCAGGCGTCCCTGCATGACCACGAAGACTTTCCTCCGCATAAAGAAACTGGATGCACGTGTGCATCGAAAGAGCAAGTGTGCGACGAGCAGTCACTACGGCGAACTAACACACGGTAGCGGCGACTTGGCTTAGCGATTATAGGGTATGCCCATCAAGCTGTTTTCGTGCTCCCTTTTACTTTTTACTTTTCTCCCGTTCCGTTTCCACTGTTTCACCACCAGCCTCATCTAAATTTGCTGGCTAACGAGAATGGAAGGTAACTTCCTTTCCTCCTTCTCCTGTCAAGGAAAATCTCCGGTTCCATCAGCTATTTTCATCAGATGTAATACGCCGTACTCGGATACCTACTTGATCTTAATTAACTCGATCCACGTCTCTATATCATACATTCCGTTCTTCCTATATCAATTATCCTTGGTATCAACGACTGGGTGCCGGTCATTTCGTTTCGCTCGAAAAGAACAGTTTTTTCTTTATACGATATTTCATACGTGTATATATGCATAAGTGACACGATTCAAATTTACGATTTCGACAAACAAGTACTTGAAACGCTTCAAGAAGACAACCACAGATACGAGTCCAAGAAAACCTATTTAGGATAAGAAGGCACACGTGTGCCTTGTACGTATTCGTAAAATCCACGCGTTCTGTACACATGGCCGAACCAAAAGGACATGTCGTGTTTCTAATGCACTTCTTCTTTCATACCATCCGCTTCTTCTCAGCTAATTGCTCCGCTTCTCCTTGTTCTTTTTTCAGCTAGCAAGAGCTCACTAAGATCGAGAAAGAAAGAGCAAACTTCGATTTCAGCACTATTCTTGTTAATTCGCATTTCAATTATCGAAATTAATACTTACGATGCTTCCATCTTTCATTCGAATATGATTTTGCGACGCAAAGATGGTATGAATACAAGAATACTGCCCTTGTCTTTTCTCATCTTTCACACAGTTCTTTAAAACTGAAGTTAAAATGTCTTTTAAACTAATAATTTTTCAATAGACATACTTTTTTTATACAGCAGGTCAAGCTGCATCGATTAATGAATGAAAAATTCCATTTAAAAAAAAATAGAGATTATCTCAAAATCTTCAAAATGTATCCGTTAAAACTATCCATTTATAAAAAAAAAAAAAAAAGAAAAAAAGATACATGCACTACAAAATGTGCTCTTCCAAACTATGCATCTTTGCATACAAATTTTTTTCATACAATGCATACCTTAGAAGTTAATCGAGGTGAGCAAGTTACGTGAACCACTCTGTCTACGTATGTGATAAATTTGTTGAATTCAACATTCATTATAATATTATGAATAAAAAAAAGAAAATATAGGATCCCATTTAAAAAAATTAATTTGATCTTGAACTCTTCCCCACTACTCTACCAAGAGAAAAGGCATAATGTGCTAAAGGCATAATTGTGTCATAACGTGCTCCTTTATTCCAAACAACTCTTGTAGAAACATTTTTTAGAGATATTCGCATTTGAACGTAACACTTTACATATATTCCATTTATATACAATAAAGTCAAGCTTCATTTCCGGAATTTATTTCGTCAAATATCTCGAAAATAAGTAAAGATACAGTTTTTGTATAAATTGAGGAAATTTCAAACAATATATTTAAAAAAGCGTATTTTTTATAATTTTTGATAACTTTTCCAAATAAATGTTGGATATTTGTTTATAAAGACTACATTCAAACACAAACTACAAATAAATTGGAATGTGATTGATTTTTGTACTACAAAAAATTCATTATTTTCTAAACTTTCTGGCCAAACGTACAAAACAGAGTACATACTTGAATTGTTTCTTGTAAATATGTTGTAATTCTGAAAAAACTTGATTTTATTGTCCAACACAATAACCACTGTTTTTAGATAAATACGACCAAGACACGATCAATCATTCAATGTAATGTTCACAGTAATAGTACTTCTTTAAGAAGTGATATAAACATGTTTTTTACACCACAAGCATTTTAAAGTAACAGATTCATACAATCAAAACAGTTTGTAATTTCAAATTTGCAAATTTGTGAAACAAAACTTCACTGAATTTTCGAATTCTTGTGGCCTATTATCTACGTTTGATATTATTTAAACACCTATTTAAACATTTCTTTATATCTAGAAGAGGAATTTATGAATTAGTGACTGTAATTTTATAATATTATTTTGGATATGTAAATTGAAGTTGATGTTCAAATTAATGGTTAAATCCGAAATTTTCCTTGCAAAATTTTTCCAAATACGGAAGCCAAAGAAGTCTTATGGTTGAACAAGTCCTGTTGTACTCTTTGGTATTTTTAACAGCTCTAACGTTGTTTCTTCTGGTATTGCATCAATTATTCGTCATTTCCGTTTCATGAATCAAATGAGAAGACTGTTTACTGCCAGATATGGGTGAAATAACTGTTATCAATTAAAAGTTCTTTATTTAATTACTCTCAAAATACTCAAAAATATCTTTCTTCGACCTTGTCCTTCCTACTTGCACGGAATTTCCGGTCATCCAACACGTTCTACGAACTATGACCGTCAATTGCAATGCTTTCTGAAAAAACTAATTTTGACTGGAGGAACTATTTCGTTTAATTGTAAAAATGTAAAAATTTTATTCATTATTAAATAAATAAGCGACAAGGATAGCTGCATATATCATATGTGCATTACTCGTAAATGTTTGTTTATTTATAGATTCGACCAAACGAATGATGAGATTGACATTGCTATTGTGTTGGCGATTGCTCAACAACTACCAACGATTATTATAGCGAAGACTGTTGTATTAGTAATATAACTGTTGTATTACATAGACTGTTGTATTAGTAATGTATTGTACTAAAGATTCTTTTTATTAATATCTCGAAATTTAATAAATATTTGAAGTTAAAATTTTATGTTCTTTATCTGTTCAAAATTTTATGTCGATCTATCAGCGGGGATCTTTTGGAACTTCATCCATATTTTTTTTATAGAGAATGTGGAGCTACAGTGATGAGCAAAACTGAGCACACACGTAGAATTTTAATATAAATAATATTTTATCGAGTATTTAAGCATTTCGTAGAATACAAAAAAAGCAAAATATGTAGTTTTTTGTAAGATGTTTTGGCTGTCCCAAAAAACTTTCTTCATCGTGTTACCAACATTATTCTAGCATATAAATTATTTACGTGGCGTCAGTTTTGCGTCGCAATTAATTCAAATGAAAAGCTATTGATACTTTAGACTGTTATAAACAAAGACAATCTACTTAGCATAAAACTTCTATTACTACCCTAAATTTGTTTTTTAATATGACTTTTTAATATGTAGCAAACGTAAAAGTGTTTTTTTTTTCTGTAAAAAAAAATTCGCAGGTATGTAACGTGAAAAATTTTATTTACGACCAAATTCATTATGGTTTTGAAGATTAAAGTTTCCCCTCTACAACGATCTTCTAAAACTTGCCTTATGATTTTTTTTTTTTTTTTTGTCACTTTATTAAACTTTGAACATTCGAGAGTCAAGAAATCCTAACATTTCGTCACCTAATCCTAATGTTCCATGTTCAATAACATGATTTTTCAAAACCATGGTACATATAGTTAAAAAAATTTTTTATTGTTTTTAAAACCGTATGAATTTTTACAATTTTTGTGGGAAAAAAGTTTACTTTCCTACCCGTTGCATGATGAAAACTCATCTTTAAAAAAAACGAATTTAAGATTGTGAAAGTTGAAACTTTAGCTTTAAAATGAAATCAACTGGGTTATTTTATTTTACAAAATTATAACAGTTCAAAGCATCGACTTACTCATCGTTATGTGTTATCAGTTATACTCTTCGCTCTACATTGGTCAACGTATAAAAAAAAAATATGATTCTATTTGAGATCTCGGAAGCTAGACAAATCTGATAATTATCATAAAATCGAAATAAATCTTATTTCAAACATTTTTTTAAATAATAAATAATTGCAAAATAATTGCATGGAGGAATTAAAATGAGACTGTGTAAAAATATCTACTAAATCTGTGAATATATATCTACTAAATTAAACTATCTACTATATTAAAATCTATTATATTAAACTATTTAAATATGCTAAAAAGTGCCTTTTAAATTAATAATTTTTCGATATACATATAAATTTTTCAAAATATATATAAATTATATTACGAAAAATCACATTACACATATAGAGAATGTTGAGTTGTCTTTAACAATGGTCTAAAAAATATATAATTCCATTTAAAAAGGTAAACACAATTAATATTTCCAAAATACCTCTAAAATCCCTCTATCAGAATAACTTCCGTTAATAAATTGGAGGTAGTTATAGTTACTAGTCCTATATATCAAATATTATACATTTTAAAACTTCATTAAAGCCATAATAAAGCATTCATTATAATTTGAAAATGTACATAAGAATATTTATTAAAAATACTAATATATTCCATAAGTATTAAAGATTGCTTATTAATAAAATGGATTGTAGTTAGAAGAGTTTTGTGATGTATGTTTTGTTTTGAATTTAACTAAATATATAATCATAATAGTTAATTCTTGTTACAATATTAATAAAATTTCAGAATGTTTTATATAGTATACACAATATATTGATAAAATTTTTACAAACATTCGAATACTTTAATAAGCAATTATACATTACTCGTAAACCATCCAAAACGAATGAAAAACACGAGTGGTCAAAATCTTTCCGCAAATGTTCACACACAGCTATATACCATGAGTGAGTTGGATTCTTTTCCAAAGCTCTTCTCGAAGCAACGTACGCGATATTGTTCGAGCAATCGCGCATTGTGATTACAAAAAAATCGAATGCCAATTAATTGCCAGCAATAAATGTATATTTATCGTGTAAACAAAAATTCCTTAGCAAAGAATTAAACAATACGAAAGAATAGATAATACAGTGACAGATTGTTCAGATAAAACAGAAAATAACGTGAACAAAGCAACTGTTCAGTGATGATTTTATAACAATTTATATGCGCATCAATATATGTAAAAGTAATGATTAGTGAAAAGGATGAATCGTGGCCGAAAGTAGGCACGGAAGGCGGTTCGCGTGTAGAATATCTTATCGATTGCTCGTTAACAACATTGCTCATCCTCACAGTCCATTTCCGTCTAACTTAACTTGTGCTTAATGAATTTTATAATAGGGTACACACATATCTCTCTCTAGTGAACAATAAACACCGCAATAATAGATTTATCAATTGAACAAGTGCGCTTATGCAAACAATATTTCTTGCGTTTGTCCAAGGATAAAAGCAACAATTTTTCAAGAAAATAATTTGAAAATAATTTAAAAAGATGAAGCTAATTAAGATAGGAAAATTGTATTCCATTTTTACAATACAAATAATTAAGAAATAACTTATGGATAAAATTTCATAGGAAATTTGTATTCGTGTAAAAACAATTTTTTTTTTTGTTTCATTGTTTTTCACTTAATTACAAAGAGACACTCGTAGTAATAACAATGCTAGATATCTAACTATTATTATTGTTCGTCGTCGAATGACAGCGACCATTTTCTTAGAATTATACACCAGTAAAATCAATTCATAAATGATTGACCATAGAAAATTTTCCAAACGAAAACAAATTACATGCAAGAAATATTCATAGAGAGAAGCTTCAAAAGGAACGTCAAGCGATAATGAAAACACCGATTACTTTCTGTGTCATTTAGTTAACAATACTCGACGACAACAAGCCTCGACCGATTCATTACGAACGTAAAAAAACTTCAAACGTGGTTAGCGACCTGAATAACCATAATGAGGTAAAGTTACTCAAGCAACGATCAAGCTTCATGCCGAGATAAATTACACCGGAAGCCTATAACATTGTTGAGGAGATAGAGAAAGAAGCTTTACTTAATGCAACTAACAAGTTCAGCCAAGCAGAAAGTACTACTGCAAGCCTATCTACATATATTGGAGCATGTGACTTTCAAACGAACGACTATCATGCATGTTTCTGAACCAAAACGACGAGAAATTCGAACGTGAAACGTTGAAAATAATTTCAGTTACATATATTGATTAATTATTGATACATCGATTAATTTAATTTATTACAACTAGAAATCTCAATCGCATGGTTTCAATCGCATCGTTAACAACACATTGTACTCGGCCAACTTTGGACTTGAAGTTACAAACGCCACATTTAGCAACTAAACTTCGAAACGAACACGCGTTTGTGAAATCGACCATTTCGCATGCAATGGCCAAATAGTTTCAATCGGAGCAAAGCAATTCGATCGCGATTTTTCTTTTGGCGGCCTACTTTGCACGTCACAGTTACCACTCAGACCCAAGCAACTTTCACGTTTGTTTTCGTTTTTTAAATCACAGTCGACGTACCAGTTTTCCTTTCATCGTTAACGATTAATTGATCGTAGACAGTAGCGGGGAAAGTAACGCGGAAAAAGAGAGAAAAAAAAAAAAGAAGTAGAAGAAGAAAATAACGAGTCATTAACGATGAATTCATTATTCCGGTCACGCAGCGGAACACAACACAATATCTCATTCGAAATAGCTGTTCGATGCACGCAGAATACTTATATACTCCGCGCTAATCACTATTCCTACCTTTCTCAACAAGGTTCGTGTTCCAAGTATAATGTTTTAGCAATGCAACGCCTGCACGCACCGACACACCTTTCTTCGAGAGTCTCGCTTCGATCGCCGCTACAAACATCTCTCTCTCTCTCTCTCTCTCTCTCTCTCTCTTCGTCTCTATTCCTATCGATACTCTATTATTAAAGACATAAACTGCAAAACAGTATTTTTGTGGCGATCGCAATAGCAATAACAGCCTTCCATCTCGACGTGTTTTGTTCAACATCTAGTTACTAATTAAAGAGCTCTCACGAATTTACTTCTTATTCGAACTGATTTCATGCATACCGTACAAAATACGTATTTACTAAAAAAATAATGGTCTTGGATCATTAGTGCCATAATGCTTCATGAATCAAGTTAAAATTAGATTTGGAATCAATTTGATCTGTTAGAATACGATAATCGTAGATGGTGATTATTGTGTTCAAAGAAAATAATTGTAATTTTATTGATAATCATTGTGTATCGACATTTCTCTACGCTTACCATTCACCAATCGTTCTGGCACCAATCACATTAAACAATATCTATGAGTTAACCTCTTTTATCTCGGTATCCAAGGTAGGAGCCTTACTGACGAGTCTGCTAGCGGGCCCGGAACGAAACAGATGCCTTTACTTTTCCTTTCTTTTTATTCGTCACCTCGTTTTTCCTTACCAACTAAGCTCATAAACTTAAACTCTTACATCGTAAAAAAATATTTTGAATATCTATGCACGTATAAAAAATTTTAAGAAAATATGATGCTTTTTATAACACGTAAAACAATTTCTTCCTGAGATTTTATTTTTTTTTTTTTTTTAATTATATCCTCAAAGATATGAATTCGCATGAAAATCACAGTAACTCATTATTATTCGAACGAGAGATTTTATCATTAGATTGTATAAAGGATGTATAGATATTGAACAATATTATGAGCATAAATGAATATTTAGTATGGTCAATCAATATTGTTTTCATTAAATACTAACCTAAACCTATGCATTCATAATCGTGACCAATGAGTTGAAACGATATACCAACTATATTTCAATAGACAATGTTGAAAAAAAAAAAACTAAAAACAGATATGTTACAACTCCATTACATATTTTCCGACATGTAAAACATATAAAAAGATTCTCTGTGTAATTACATGTATGTACAAGGAAAGAGAAGAAACATTCGAAGTAGAAAAAACGCGACATGATCAGAAATTATTTCTGCGATCGAGCACGATTTCATTACAAATCAAAATTCGAAACTAGTTTGCAATCATGATTATTATAGTCATTATAAGAGTGATTGAAGAAACACTTGGTTGCTTTCATCAAGATCTGCGCCACTTTCTAAAACAATAAAATTTTCAACCACTGTCTCCTTCTGAGCTCAACGCGCGATTAAGCGGACTCATAAAACGTCAAATTTCTCGTCAACAGGTTAGTTTCCCAATTGAATGGGCAGAAACTTGGCCCCGAGTCTTTTCGGTGGAGCAGTCACGCGGCGTGGAAAGTTTTTAATTGGAAAGGTGGATCTCGCCAGGTAAATCAAGCGTGAAAGTGAAATCAAGAGGCGCTAGAATATCGAGAGAAAGAGAGTAGGAAGGGACGAGGCCAGAAAAATATTCTGTGGCACTCTCGCTTTTTTCGTGTGAGACAGGCTTCCTTGGGAAGGAAGACCGCGTGTTGCGAACGATGCAGAAAAGCAAGGTGCACACCAGTCACACTCATTCTTCGTCTTCCTTCCATGCTATTGTGTATCCAGTTTCTTTTCAGCAATATGGGAACATTTTTCGACCGTCTCGTTCAACTTTTTTGGGAGAAGAACCGTAAAAGGGAGACATGCTCGAATCTCAGTCTAATAAAAGAATAAAAACAGGAGATTGCATCTGCCCGAGAAATCCTGGATATCTGTTGTTACTCTCAAGTTCTCATAATTCTTCGGAATATAATTCCAATTTTTAAAAAAATTTTTTCTTTTTTTTTTAACGATATAAAAATTTAAAAAACTTGGTGAACTTTTCTTCCTTTACTTTAATCTTAACAATTTCTACTGATTTCTCATAGTAATGGCTACGTTTATTATATTTATTAAATATAGCAAAAATATAAAATCTAGAACAACGATAAAAGGTAAAAAGGAAATATGGCTGACATCGAACACGATAATATATCCGCTCAGTTCGGAAATTCTGGGCGAGAACAAACTGAATTCTAGATACAGATACACGACCATGATGATTTTTTTAAAATTTTTTTTAGTGAGGATTGATCAGATTCTTCTTAAAAATGAATAACACGAAAAAGAAACAGGACTCGAAGCCTTCAAAATGCAATCGGTGAATTCATCCTGATAAACGAGCAAAGAAAAAAAAAATATATATATATATATATACATACGCACATCTGGTAAATAGATGGTTAAGAAGCCAATCAGTGTAAGTCAGTTATGCGCAAAAAAGCGGTAATGTGAAATTTTAAGTGTCATGTGAATGAATTGTTGGCATTTTAAAAACCAAGTATCACAATCTTTTAAGGATAAAGAGACTAACCATTAATTACTACCAAAAGATCTTATGTGCAGCGTACTAAAAAAGTGTTTCAAAATAACTTAAAAAATAGCATGTATTTTGCAATTGTAGCCTGTCAAAACAGTAGACATAAACTGCTCGTAATGATGCATGGGCAAATCTACTTATGATTTTATTTTTGTCATCCATAATTTATTTATTTTCATTACAAAATGGAAACGCTCGTTATCGATATAAATATACCTAAATAATCAAATAAATAAAATTACAAAATACGTTATTTAGTTTTAAAGATTGTCTAAATATATTTAAGAACCGCGGTAGATGGTATTCCTCACAGAATAACAGTATCAGCGCTTTTTCCCGTATAGGAGCCAATAGCTGCAACCACAGCAATCGATTACGTGAACATTTTGTTTATGTTTATTGCCTTGTCTCATTGGACTCGATGAACAAACTATAGTCACACGCATGAAAGAAAAAGATACAATATTTTTACATAAAAAAGAAATAAAATTACAATCTTCTTACAGTTAATCTCTTTTTTATGTCTAGTGTACTTCCAAATTAAGACTTTGCCATTTCTTTCTGTCTCTTTTTCTCAATTCAAAATAAATACGTTAAAATATTAAATAATCTTAATTCTCAAAGAAAATAAAATATAACAACAAAAGAGGAAGTAAGAGAAAATCGAAACACATTGTACGTTGTAAGCTTAATACAATGATTCTGCAATACTAGAATGCATTTGCGTAGATAACTCACAGACATTCAGCGATATAATCTTCTAGTGCAGCGGTAATTCAGTGGTATAATCTTTTAATGAAATTTATTTTCACATATGACGCGATGAATTTTTTTAAAACAAACTCACGAAAAAACGTCACGCAAATTTTTTGATCTGTAAAATATTTTCTTGGCGACCACAGCCTTCTTTCTGCCTATAGAGAGAGCAAGGTGCACAAATAGCCAGAAGCCCCTTCCTGTTCACCTCCCTTCCCCTTTTGTTCGACCAGTTTCTTTTTCGGAATATGAGAAATTCTTTCAACGTCGTTCCACCACCGTAAAAAGCACTCGACCAACGTCTCCTGATTCTTTACGGTTCGGTTATATTGTACATTTCGTTTCAAGACAACCGGTCCGACTTAACTCGCCTAATTAACATTCTGCCATTAGAAAACTTACGCGTAACTATAATGTACCCTATATTGTAGAGACATTTTGTATTTCATGCTATTTTTCACTTTTCCTTCGTTTTTCTTGAAAAATTATTGATCAATGAACATATTTATAATTTTAATGGCTCCGATAGCATCTAAGAAAGAACTACTGGTTTTTGCTTGCCCTACTTTAATCTAAGATTACACGGACTTTAAACCGGATAACAAGATACACGTGGACACTGTAAAAATGATAAATGGCAATGAAGTATTATAAGCGATATGCAAGATCACAACACAAAAAGAAATCTTGTTTTATGTTCCCTCAATTCAAAATCGAATATCTGCAAAACGACCATTCTTGCGATTAATATTTAATTAAAATTTAATTTTCTAATTACAGGTTCTGGCCAACATTTATCTATATTAAAAAGTTTATTCTCTTTGATCAATTTCATGGCAATCACACTAATTCTATCCGTGTAATTTCAAAAATCAAAATACGCAACTTGGTATAATTTTAGTACACAGCAAGCGAAAACAAGTATTCCACTCGCAGATCTACCTAAAAAATTGTCCAAGCCAGTTGCACGAACAGATGCTTCAATCTCTTCTTTTTCAGCAACGTTTTACAACCAACAGAACCTGTTTCTTTCCAAAAATATGGAAAATTCGTGACGATAATAAAAGATACGACGTAGAAATATCAATACGATCACGAATACACAAATTTGCATTGAAACCAGATTCAAGAGGTACAAACCAGGTTCTGCCTTTCCTTTTCTTTTTAACGATTGATACATACTCCATCTTCCTTTCGTTTCACCTTTCTTACTTAGCCGTTTCCATTTCTACTTACGTTAGCTCTCTCTTTCTCTCTGTCGCTGTCTTTCCATTTCTAATCTCCTTTTCATTTTTTCACTTTTTCTCCATCAATCTTCAGCATCGTGTGCTCTTTTTATTTTGTCCCAATCGTTTATCATCGTCTTCACATATTCTTCATTCCATTGTTCGTGTAGTTCCTCGCTTTGTCTAGTCTTCTTTCCGTTTTTCTCCTGCCAAGTCTTTGAGCCTCTCGGCTGAACCCCGTCTTTCTCTCAGTTGGTTCTCTTTTCGCCGTAAATCCGAAGCAACAGGTTTCTACTACTTACGGCTTGCATTTGCCAGGCTGCTTTTTCTTGCTGTTACCAGCGTGGTGCAGTCTCGGACACACTGCTCGCTCAGGGCAGGAGGTTTCCACTTTCAGAAAAATCCAGAACCATTCCACAGGGAGGGTAGCGCTCGACGCTTCCTTCGACGTTGCCCGATCACCGATTCGAATCAATCTTTTTTAACAACCTGTATCTCTCTTTCTCTCTCTCCATCTTTTCGTGATGAATAAGTTAACGTCTGTTGTTTCAAAATGATTCCAGTCTTCGCAATCTATTGTCTCTAACACGTTTCTACATATTCTACACGCAGATGTTGTATCCAATAGACTGAATAAAATTTTCGATATAATACGAATCAGAATACGAACGAAATCATAAATTAATCTCTAACCGTGTTTTTAATCTGTATCCAGTTTTGAGATTAACACATCATTATGATAATTCAATAAATTATATATAACTTCGATTATCCAAATTAATTTTGTTCATAGTGATTGGATAATCGAGCGACTCGCATCATAAAATTACACGTGAAAAATTATAATTTAATACATAATACACAACTCGAAAAGGTATGTTTTCTAGAAGAAGCAAAAAACTAGTCTTGAATAACATTAGATACTATTTAATTAAAATGAAACAACGCAATTCAAAGTAACATCTTATCAATATACATTTGTTCACAATGACAGTCAAGAACAAAATTAGAATTAGAATAAAAGATATTTGTAAAATGCAATACAATATTACACGAATTAGAAACAGAAACAATTTTTTCCTACCGGCCAAATTATGAAGATCTATAAATAAGATTTTCATAATTACAATGAGAATTTGAAAACCGCTTTTTCTGAGTTGTGTCACAATATGTTATATATGTATTTATGTTTTGCATATTTCTTTTGAAATCATTAATTTCTCTGAGATACTTATTGGGATATATCTACATTTACCTGGATAACCGATAATGTTTAGACAATTGATATCAGTTGAGAATTAATATAACTAACTTTTATGACTAATGTAACTAATGTAACATTAACATATAATAGTTATGTTAATTCGTAATTTGTATCAATGGACACTGTGAACCACAATAATTAAGTTATCGTATTATTGAATTTTATAATTTCCAATTTAATTTTATTATTAATCTCCATCAAAGAGAATGTAAAATACAAAATAAAATTAACTAACCAAAGTTTTAGTAATCTAATATAATTTACTGCAGATATTTATACTCAATGACATTATATCAGAGATAAAAATTCAATATTATAATTAATTAATTCAAATCCGCATTGTAATATCTCAATAAGTAAATTTTAGAATACATTATTATTATATTTTAATACACATACTCAAATTGTTGCTTGACATTTCTCATCTGATACACTGTACACTTTATATTTATATACACATATATATTCATTTAGCGTTACAATGAGCTCAAAATCCCTGGCTCGACAATATTCCAATTCGTCCTAACAGCCAGAAGGAAATAAAAGACGAACTATACTACCGTGTACACGTCCGGAATAAGATGAGAGCACTGTAGTTCTTGGTATTCTATATATGAATAATTTCTTTGAAGTATCTAACGTTCCACGCATGTTTATTAGATATGTATGATTGTATATGGATTGTCTAAGGTTTATGGATGAATATCGTATCCGTGTTTATGCGAGCCAAGGATTTACGCGTGAATTATTATACAAGGAACACGACTTATACTCACACGATTGCAACTTCCTGAATTTGAACTAGAAAGTTTTGTCTACTTTCTGATTTCGAACGAGCATTGGTTACGTAGTGTAACAATATGTGCAACTTGTACGTAGATTTTTACAGAATTACTCTACCAACGATAATTTGTCCAAATTCTACGTATACATTCTATATATGCATAGGGTGTCCCATTTAAATCAATCTACTTGGATATTTGCCAAATATTGACAATACAAAAAGTTGTTCGAAATAAAACTTCAATGGAACAATTTTTCCTCCTTTTCCATGCGATAAATTTTAAAAATTGAAATTAAAATATCTCCTAAACTAATAGTTTTTCAACATGCATAGGTCAATAACTTTTTATAGAAAATGTTGAGTGGCAATCAATTAGTGCATTTAAATATATATATATATATATATATATATATATATATATATATATTATACATATCATATATTTTCTATGCTACAAAAAAATTATTTATGCAAAATTATGTATTCTTTAAAATCATTCAAATTTCATCTCGAACGTTGTTTTATATTATCAATAGTTATAAAGTTAAAATCTGAGTGAATCGATTTAAACGAGACATTCTACAAACACCATTATAGTCGTTTGCGCACTAAAGTAAAACACGAAAATTTATTCATAAGACAGCCTCAGCCAGGAAAGAAGAAAACATCTAGATGAAAGGAAACGATTATCTAAATTCCAAAGTCGAAATTTCATGTGGCGTCTTAGATGGTCATCGACCACGAAAGTCGAAAGGCTCTTCCTCGATCGAACGAGTTTCGAAATCGTTGAGGTGAAATTGCCGAGGAAAGTTACGAGCTCAAATATGGCTGAAAAGGGGAAAGAGGGGAAAAAAGTTCATAATAAAACAAACACCGCAGCGCCCTACGATTTTGTCTGGCATGAGCATAAACAATAACAATAACAACTTCAAGAAGCTTCCTGTTCATCTGATGCGAGAAAATTTTAGCAGTATGAAGACTTCAAGGTCGCCTTTTCGTTTATAAATTCTTCGAGAGTATAACGCATCGCGTAGGTAAAGAGTATACAGTATATTGTATTAAAAAGTGTTATAACTAAATTGAAGATTTTTATGCATTTGTAAGAAGTTTTAAAATGCAAAATTGCACAGAATAAAAATAGTATAAAAATATATACGGAATATCCCATTTAAACTTTTACGCGCAATTATTTCCAAAAATTATTCGTTACTGCAAACAATGTTTCAAGTAAAACTTACTGTATTTCGTGGGAGACATTTTACAGTGATCACAAGATTCCGAGATTCCGAGATCTCAGATTTTTTACCTCTTTTACTTCTATTTTTTGAAACATCATATAAGAATCATATTTTTTGTGCATTAATCGATAAAGCTCGACATTTTCTTTTATAAAAAAAAATATTAACTTATATATGTCGAAAAATTATTAGTTTAGAAGATATTTTAACTTTAATTTTGTAAAATCTATCGTATGGAAGACGAGGAAAGATATAGATAGTATTCTTGTATTCACATTCATATTCTGTCCTTGTCTTTAATGTACAGATTTTATAAAATTAAAATTAAAAGACCTCTTAAATTAATAATTTTTCGATATACATAGATTAGTAAATTTTTATAAAGAATTTCGTGTTTTATTCATTAGTGCATAAAAAAATACATGATTGCATTTAAAAAAAAAATCTTAAAATATCAGAAACACCCTCACCTAAACAAATTTGTTAGTCATCATAAGATATCCTCTTCGAAACAAAAAAAATTTTATTTTTTTGAAATTCAAATGGGACATCCTATTTAAGGGGATATTTACAATATAATATGCTTTTTATATCTTTTTCTTCATTATATTATAAAAACTAAAAATTCGTATAAAAATCCGCAATCCAATTATAATATTTAATCGAAAAGACATTAAATAAAATATTGTGCATATCCGAACATATTGGGCATAATTTCAAATAATATGTAAGACTCCTGCGATTCCTAAATTCACTTATCCGGATCAATTGTTATCCTAAGTAAACTAATTATGTTAAGGAATTTAACTATGAATAAATGAATGAAGGCTTGATTCACCGAACAATTTATAGAACAAACGTATTTTTATTCACAAGTACGCTCGCCCAGGTGTTCCTTTGCCTTTTGTTTGATCAATTGTCCACAGTTTAAGTTCATTCTACCACTTAAATGAATTCTTGGTGCTTGTTAGCAATCGTGTAAATATCTAGTATATATTTGTACTCCAACCAAGAACGGCAAATTGTATTGTTTATCCAATTATTGATAGTTTTATATTAGGAAAGAAAACTAAAGCTTGAAATGTAATAATGGTATACGGTATTATCTTTTACACAAATTGCATTAAAATAAAATCATAATTAATTACAATGCGGGTTAGAGGTTATTAGTTATTAATACGAAAGTCTTTTTTTCTTTCCTTTTTCTTCTCAAGAATCACAATATCGGAATTGTAATAATTGAGTTAACAAATAGATATTAATAATTTGAACAAATTTCGCAAATTGTAAATATTGAATTTGTGTACTGTAGAAAGTGGAAAATAACTGGAATTTTTTTAGTCTCGTTAGAAAATTATGTATCTACGAAATAATTTGCCATTCGAGAAAAAAACCTGTAACACCTTAGTTATTCTTATCGTCAAAGTAAATCGATAGTAATGTATATAAAAGGAAGTTGATCAACATAAATGAAATTATTTGCTAGTTTTCTCGCAACAGTGAACAAAGACATTTGTATTCAAATTAGTGAATATCATCAAATATGATACAATTTTATTCCAATATATTACGTTAAAAACAACAAACTGACGAAATAAAGGAAGCACAATTCCACCATGATTGTAGAACATATTATGTGCCTGACACAGGACGGGAACCGCTAACGAATATGTAAATTCAATGATTTGTTCAAAATTAGTTAATATAAAACAAACATAGTTGATTTTTTTTATCGAAATTCCCAGATCTAAGTTGTCAATTAGATTAAAAATTCAATATTTACAAAGTATATTACTATACTGATAAAATTTTGAATTATAATTCGGTTCTCGATCTAAATCAAATAAATAAATGGAGAAAGATATTATATATTGTAAGATAATAGGTTAAAAACTATTACTTTTGCGGAGAACCGTATCTCCTTTAACATTATTTTTTTTAAATGAAAATGCAAACTTTTTACACAGATCGAATCTATATATTTTTTTCCGAGTAAAGGAAAAATTATTTTCTTACGGTTTTATAATCCACGAATTAGATACTTTCGAAACTTTGTACTATCTTTGAAAAAATCATAGATGTAAACTCCTCAGTTATTTAACTTCCTTTGGTTTCACAAATTTTACGATAGCACGATAACTTATCTGTATCTTATACATCTATTAGAAGAAAATTCCCAGAACTGACAATAAGATTTCCGGAGCAAGAACGAACGACACGGAATGGAAACAAGCACGAGAAACATAATGCTTGAGATTTGACTTCAAATAATTAAGCAGGGTTTGAAACAATTTCAAAAGAAGTTTTTAATAAAAGTTCTGTAAATATGTATATTCAGAAGATTCTAATTCATATCGGTTTCAGCTAATATTATTTAATATTGCGTAGATTTAATACAGTAATAAATTTATCGGTTCTATTGCCACATACATTTGTAAACAACATCATATTTTTTAAATGTTATTTACAATGCCTTTCTATCGCCGAACCACTTTGTTCGGAATATAAACATAAACAAATAAAGAGCGATTCAAAAAAGTTAAGAACAACAGATTAAAGTTTTCAATTTATTGTTAGCGAGTGGAAAGCATTTCAACTTTCAACCAAGCATTTATGTTTTTTTTCTTTATTGTTGTAAAAACAGTAAATAATCATTGACAATATGCTGTAATTGATGGTAATTACATAGTTGTACGTTTATCAACATCTTGAATGATTTCTTTCAAAAAAATGTCAGACTCTTTTAGTTTCTGTGGTATTCGCAAAAACCTGTCGCTACCACATAATGATATTCTGCTTATATATTTGTGCGTTCATGAAAGCGTATCCGTTAGTATGGGTTACTGCGGCTGAATTAGATTCAAACTAATACAAACCTAACTTTCATCTTTCGACATCATTTGTGATATGTTATTAGCGTTATTACCTACCAAAAGCGACACTTCAGAAATACATTCCAGCAGTAGTGATTTTATTTCCTCATGAAGAGATTTAAATAGAGATTAATAATTAATAATCGCCTATTAAAACATGTATTATTACTTATTATATTTATTTCTCCACAAATTGTGATCGTTAATTTATTTTTCAAATCGACTGTATACACGTTTAAAAAGTAAGAATCAGGTTTGGATTAGCTGATTTTATTCGGACGCCTTACGGCGACCGGCAACTCATTAACGGATATGCTTGTATAATCGCATAAGTATAGACAAAATATCATTGTGTGGCAGCGACAGTATTCTTACGAATAATCTCGGAAATTAAGAGAGTCCGATATTTTCGTAAGAGGAACAAATTGTTCAGAATTTTGTTTTCTATTTTGACATATTTGAAAATCATCAAAATCTGTGCTGAGAATGTAAAACTATATAATTACCCCATTAATAATATGTTTACAAAATTATAGAAGATGATAACTACATGCAAAATTAATAAACAAAAGTACTACGAAATAACCTGATCTAACTATATACCAGTGCAAATATAATCAACATGTACATGTATCATATACGATATATAATAACCATTGTAAAACTGTTACAGATTTGATATAATATTGATATAATATGTTTTAAAACTGAAATCGAAATGGATATAAGTCAAATACTTTCATTTTATTCATTCGAATAAATCACCAACTGTGAACAGCTATGTTATCAATAGAATGCTTAACAATCAATCAACCATGCAAAATCAGAAACACGTGTATATATTTGTGAGTAACGAGGTACTTATTTTCGAACTCCAAAAATTGAACACAAAAATGAGCATCTGATCATCAGTCAAGTTTATCAAACCGTTTATCAAAGAATATTTAACGATACAATGATGAGAACAACCCCTAATTTATATAAAAACTAAAGTTCGAATTTGTTTTCGTACAAATTTGATACCTGGAAAGCTACATATATTTATGAGAATACATATAGAATTTTAAAATAGATAAAAAAAATGTTTCACTCTCGTCCAAAATCGAATGGAACAAAGTTTTGAGTATTTTTACCCTGTTTCCAACGAAGCGAAAAGAAAATTCGAAAATCGAGTTAAATTGAACAGATGCAGGAACGAAAACGGCTTAGGAAGAAATTTCATAGAGAAACAAATACATATCGAAGAAAGCAACGACCACGCGATCGAAAATAACTCTTACATCACAATCTTTCATTCTTTTGCGCGCCAAAATAAATATTTTTACCACGGAAATGGTAGTGCATGCCACACCGTGCCTACTTAGTTTTAATTTTCATATAATTTATTTAAGACGCACAATTTCCTAATGTGTGGTTTTTGTAACGTATCTCCTAACCGCACAGATTCTCCATACATCACCATTTCTAACCGTTCCATTCCATATTTGTTCAGCAGTGCAATAGACCGTGGCAGTCGGAACAGAATACGTATCAACACCGTTGCACAAATGTTTGCGCCACGGTACCACCGAGTACCAGCGCGAATACTTACTACAACGGCCGCGAGAGAATTCAACGCAAACGGCCACATTATACAGAATTTCTCGGTGTCCGCGACGGTGCCACGTGCTGAACCAGCCATCTTTGTATCTAGAACCTGCTGCTGCTGCTTATCACTTGGATTCTCGATTCTTCGAAACGATAGAGAACATGGTGATACTATAATCTTAATAGAAAGTGATCGTCCGATATAATGTGAGATAGCCAATGGTCAAACAAACATGTCGAACATCACCTGATTCATAACAAAGTTCAGCAATCCAAAAATTAAAAAAAGAAAATTTTTCCCACTCTCAACGTTTGAAATACGTATGTACATCAATAATTGTACAGTTTAATATCTCTGTTGGACGATATTCCACACTCATACACTGTCGCCTATGTTTATCCTACGCCTCAAAAACATTGAACATTCGAAAACAAGAGGAGAAAGACAAAAGGACGAAACCGTGTGACAAATGGAAAACTATCTTACCTTGAACAAGTGCTCGCTACACTCGACGAACATAGGGGTGCTCATGACGGCGGTCGACATGTTCCCTAAATTTCTCACAAAATCACACTGGAATCGCGATTCGGTCGACTAGCTTCTCCTCCTCCTTTGAGAGTAGAACAACGTGAGTGTAGCACAAAAGCCGGTGGTTAATTGAAAGAAAACCGCGATTATACGTTTCAACTGCGAGAACACAAAAACTGCCACTCCAACGATACGCTCTTGTGAATTTGCATTGGAAGCACACCCGTCGATTTTCTCAGCGTACGAGGAGATTAATAAAAGTCGAAAATGAACAAAACCGAAGGAGCGACGAATATTTCCTCTCGCGTCGAATAAACAGCACGCCTCTCTCTTGCCTTGGAGCCTCTTTGATGCTCAACTTGTGTCACGTGTAGAGATCACCGTGAAAACGAAAGACGATTACGTGTATATACATATATACGTATGTATATATGTGTGTGTATACGTGTCTAGTTTCGTGTGCGTGGATGTGGCGTGGCTGTATGTGTATGTGTATGTGTGCGTGAGGCTGTGTTCAGTGTATCAATAACAGAGACAGAGTACTGTAAGAGAAACTTGGCACTTTTTCAGATCGAAGAATCTTTGTTGCGACTCCCGTGGAGAGGGAAACTTGAAAACTCCCGTCCGCTCTTTCTTTTCTTTCTCGAAAAGACGTAGCTCGCAAGACCTCCGAATGCGAACTGTGGATCCGTGCGACCGCGCGACGCTCCGTGAGACTCGAAAGGCGGCACCGCGAGCTCCGCCAATCACACCACGCCAGCTACCCCCCCCCTATCTTTGCGTTTCTATCGTCGAAGATTTGACAACAACGCCAACTCCTCAAGCCAATCATACAAAATATCTCTCCCTCCTTTTGTCGGTACCAGCAACCCCTTGGTCCACTGATTTTCGAATCCCTTCGAATTCTTCTCCCTCTTCAATCTGTTCTTTCTCATTGGTGGAAATAGAGGGTAGTTTCAGAATATTTACACAGATTAGCATGGCCGCTTCGGAAACGATTGTTCCCCGTCAACATTTGATGCATTTATGGCATATGCTAATTTTGAGTTCTGATTAGAATTGATCTGATAATTATATATGATGTTTCAATCATGTAGAAGATCTTTACAATAATTAGATTGTTTACGATCTTCAACTTTGGGAAATAAATTTCAAACAGCATTGTAGATATTTTTTTTATTATATAGATGTATTATATAGATACATGGTTTATTATTTCTCAAAAACACATATGCATGTATGAAGGTGATATTATACTGTTACGTATAAATAGTTATCTTTTTAAAAAATTAAGTTTTGGTTTTGTATAATTTAAAAATTGGTAAAAAGAAAAATCGTAAATCTTTTAATCGATGCAATATCTGATTATTTAATATATCATAATGATAACTTAAATGATGGGTTATTTTTAACATAATGCAAATGTAAATCTAATAAATCTAATAAAAGCAGATAAAAGAAGCTTTATTCCCGATATTAGTATATTTGAAAAAATAATATCTAGCATATTATACAAATATTTTTCATAAATCTCATTTAATGTCTTTTGATTAAACTTAAACATTCGACGTTTAAATCTATATTACACATAAATTATGAAATGATATAGATATAATATAAAATATAATATAAAATATAATCGAATTTTACTTGATTAATTTATACGATTGCAAAACATAGAAATTTATAATTTTAGATTAGTATGTTTTATGCAACGTTAGTTAAACAAAGATTTTTACTATATAACAGCACGTTAAATACAAAGAAAAGATAACTGAACGTTATGTGAACGTTCTAAAAACGACGTAACTATTTCACTTGTACTGTGATCGGATAGCTCGAATGTAGTTGCGCGATAGAATACTGAGAAGAGTCGCATGAATGAAATTGAGCTTCTATTCATGCACGTAAATCGTAGATTGTAAATAACCACCGTCCACGCATTGTTAGCATTCGATTATACACCGATCTCGATGTGTCGTAACAATGCGATACACCGATTCATGCTAATACAAAAAAAAGTTTTCGTGAAATTTCAAATATATATCGTTTATGTACATATGTATATATGTAATTCGTGGAATTTGAAAGAAATAATCAAAAATGAACAAAGAATATGATCCATATTGTGGATGTATCTTTAACGATATATCCATACATCAACAGGAATTACATATTACAATTTATCATTTTTTGGCAAACATATTACATGAGTTTTTTTACACAATCTTTAAGAAATAGTCCTTTTTCGCGATATAAAGATACTGAGTATATTAGAATAATATCGAAAAATTATTTATCGCATATATTTTTACATAGGCATTTAGGACATCTATATTTTATTACACATTCAACTTGTTTCGATTATTTATCGTTAATATCATTTCGTTATCTACATGAAGTACTACTTATAAAAAATTTATTATCGCTAAAAGATAAAATGTTAATCGCTTATCGCTTACAAGAAAATTTCAAAATTTGAATGAAATCAAAATGTAAATATTTCGCTAAAGGATTTACTTTAAGTAATTTATTTTTAAACCAAATCCTAGGATTATTCTCAAAGCTTACTGTGTGTAGGCAAAGTAATGGTCAAGATCGAAGAAAGATTAAAGTAGAAATGTCAATGAAACATGAATAGGAGAAAAATCGGTAAATTTTAGTCTCGTAGGTTGATACACATCGTTTACAATGAAAATGGAGATTTTAATTCGTTCGTGAGACATTCGTTCGTATGGTCTAAATACAAAGAACCCGCATATTCCAAACTGATATCTGTACGTATAGCTAGGCCACCATAACGAAAACTGACTCCTATTAGTCGATATATATAGCTTCATGAGAATCTGTTTGGGGTTGAAAACGTTAACCCTCCTTCTCCCTATTAGGGTTCTATCGCGAAGACCCTCATCACCCCGTATGTCATGGGAAAACCATAACATCCTCTAATTGGACAGAGTCTGACTTCCAAGCTGCTATCAAACTATGTTGATTATTACACGATAACCGTACTCAGATAAAAGATATGAGGATTTTTATTACACTGATAGCTAACGACATCAATTGTCTCGTTAATCTTGTTTAATTCCTAAGCGAGATAATGCGAATGTCATGATTTTATTTTGGAAAACAATAATTCGAAAACAACAATTTAAAAAACACAACAGTTACAAGACACTTATTAGATATTCTTTACAAATCTTCATAAGTTATGTTCAATCTTTTTATAGTAGATACTTGATATTGTGCCTCCATAAAATTAGTAGTGGTCTCACTTCCTATTGAAACGATCTCGTGTCGGAACTTTCCGGCTTTCCCTTTGCAAAATGTCACTTCCTTCTCCAATTGATACGTCGCGTCAGCGTTACAGCTGTGAGCAATTTTGTAAAAATTGGTTCCTGTTTACTTGAAAGTCAAGCGGGAAGCAGTGTATTATAATCAACAATATACAAATAAGTAACAATTAAGCTTTCTCTAATTGTAAGAATAAGATTTAAATATATATTTAAATTTTTGAACGAAAGCATTTCTCGAAAGGATGTGCAAAAACATTATTGATAACTATACTAAACTAAACAAGCGCAAATTCAAATATAATAATTATAACATAATACATACTATATTAGGCAATTATTTAGAAATATCTATTACTGGAAATCACTTCTTTGTAAAGTTTGAATTCTGCCGTATGTCGACATGTGCTTCTAAATATTTCTAAATAATTATTTATGACAGAATAAAAATCAGTGTTGATTTTCCTTTAATTTTAGCTTCGTTATCTATTTTATAAAATATATTTCGATTTCCTTAAGTAAAATAACGTTATATTTAATTTTAGCCAATAAGTGAAATTATCTACTTACATGTGTATAGTAATCTATGACAGAAACAAAGGTAACGGGGTTATGATGACAAAGCAAGAACGTTAACATTAGTGACAGTAGTAAAAGCATGACTGTCAGAAAGATTATATTATTCGTAATGCACATTGTATTGCTCTATTTTCTATTATCGTCTCATACTGATCATACGATACTTTCACAGTGTCTTCGTGTTTCAATATTAAGTAACTAGGTCGATTGATTTTAAAGCGTGTGATAAAAATGATTTTTGAAGAAATACATTGCAATGCAATACATTTACATACTCGGTTGTATTGTCAAACAATTCTGGATTCGCTTTCTGTTTGAAACTCTCACTTTTGAGGCGATGCTTTGACGACACAACAGAAGTGTAAAAACGAGTAGAAACGAGTTGTAGGGTGACGTCAGGCTACTCAGCGTGTGACATTTCCAGCATGGCATTTTCTTATTAGCCGGCACACTCTCATCTCAGAGATCCTCCTCCTTCTCTTTTCTTAGTCTCTCAGGTCTCCTCTGAAAGAGACGTAGACATCAGCCAATATATTGAACATTGGTGCTTAAACCGATAATTATCTTCGAATCTCTCTAATATTTATTCGCTATTCCTCAATTGTTATATTTTCAGATTTAATTATACGATTAAATTACAGATTTAATTATACGATTACATTACAAAATATATTAATATCATTCCTGTTATTACATATTCCATATTACATATTTTATTATCTCCTCTAGTAAAATCCACGTATTTTAAGAAATGAAAATTATACGTGCATATTTAAAGTTTAGTTGATTGTTAAATGCTATTAATTAGATAACATCATCATCTGCATTTTAAAATTTCTTGAAACCTTCAGAGCGTTTCATCAGAGCGCATAACCTTCGCTGCGATTCTCTCGAATTACCGAACCGATACTAGAACCGAAGAGGGCAACGTTTCATTTTCACCCTCGAGAAGCTGCAACAGAAACAGTAGTCAGAGAATTGTAGTCACCTTACCAAGGAAAAATGAATATTTTTTAACTTTATTAACAGAATTTTTCACCAACAATTGAAAAGATGAAGGACGTACATCTGTAAAAAAAAAATGTTAACCAACCAACTATGCACAGGGTGCTATTTAACGCATATACAGCCGTGTCTTTCCTTCGGCACTCCAATAATAATGCCTACATACGGAGCATATGTACATCTGCTGGACACTTGGTCAATTTTTCCTTTTCTTCCTGCCTCTCTTTTGTTACCGTATCCTGTCTTTAATCGCGGTAACGAGACGTTTCTCTTCCTCTCTGCCTTCTCTCACTCTCTCTCTCTCTCTCTCTCTCTCTCCCTCCCTCCCTCTTCTCCTCCCACTCCCTCACCCTCTCTGTCTTTTTCTCTTACTCGACCGGGACATCTTCACGGATACTTTCGAAACTTTCGACGATGGATTTTGTTCCAGTTGCTCGTTTCTTGTTCCGCATGGTCCCCAGATCGAATCGCTTTTATTTACAGTGGCTCACAGAGAAAAGTGAGCGAACTCTTGCGATGCAAATTTCTCACCTATTCATAAACATTTGGTCGTCTCTTTTTTGCTCGAGAAATGCATCGATCTCTATATGGTGAATGATGAATTGGCTTTCTTGATCTAAAATCTAAATATTCTCTACAATTACTTCTTAAAGATATCATCAACTGACACACTATCGCGTGAAATTTAATCTTGCTTTTTTTGCCTGTTCCTTTCGTTTTTCTTTTCTTCCCCCCCTTTTTTTTTACTGAACAAAAAGTTTACCTACATACATATTTCTCTTGAGTTCCTTTCTCTCGTATTTCTTTTATGACGTGATAAATAAAGATAATTAAATTTGTTTCTTAAATAACCATTTCCGTTTCTCATATGCTGTTAGTGATATTTTCAATTTTCATAATTTACCACAGAAATTTTTCTTGGTATTAACCATTAAGTATTATTGAAACTTATACAACTATTAGACCGCTAATATTTATTGCGTTACTACTAATCTGAAGATGAGAAAAAATTTTACGGAACGACAGAGGAACAAAAGGAGTAATCTCTTTCTTTACTCACCGATATGTACTTGGGCTACCTAAGCACTGTTTATGCAACGCTTTAAACCAATAAATTAATAAATATTCTTATATTTAAGAATGGATTTATCAAAAATAACCAAATCTGTAATCCTCCAAAATGTTAAGATTTCTTGAAATTTTGTCATTTAATCCTAATATTCCAAATTTAATAAAACTCTTTAAGGGTAAAGAGAATCTTCAAATGATTCTTCAAAAGTGAATCTAATCATGAGAACATTTCTTCAGTGTTTGATTTCTATAATTTTTGAGAGTGAAACTTATTTTTATTTTCTCACTTGCTGCATAATGTACTTACCTATATATAAATATCTTGAAAAAAACGAACTTAGGACGGTCAAGGTAAGGGATTTACTTTTATAATTTACTTTAATTTACTTTAATTTACTTTTGCTTTAAAATGAAAACTAAATAAATTGTTATATAGTTTTCTTTTACGAAGTTATAATTTAAAATATGGACAAATTTTCATCGTTATTTTTGTTTAGTTATGCTATTTATTAGTTATATATTATTCTATAGATGCAGCTTTCTTCGAGAATTATTGATAGATACTTTATAGCTCTTGTTATAATAAAATTGGTTTTGTTATAAGTATGTTTAACTCCTGTTATAAATATGTTTAACTGAATTCTTAAGCTGAATATTTTTATTATTAAACAGATAACGATTTGACAAACAAAAATAACAAAAGTAGAAGGTAACATCTAATGAATTTGAATACTAAAAATTTGAGGAAAATATTTTCAAAAATTTTATTTTACAAAATAAATATTGAAAGAAAACGAACATGTTGAAAACTCTAGAATGAAACAATAATTGTTGTGAAATAAAAATAGTTATTTGCTATATAGCTATTTAAAAAAGATATTTTATGTACGGTTAAATTGCGTAAATCGTCTGACATCTAAAGTGAAAGTATTATTAATAATTTTTTGTTCTATGTAATACCTGTCCAGTTCAATTAATCGTGTTATATTATAGAATTGTAAGAAATTCGATCGAATTTCGTTCGATCAATGGAAATGCATATATAGATAACTGTTTGTATAAAATTGGATCATGCAAATAAATAGAGCGTCCAAATGTGAAAAGATTAGGGTAAAAATTTTCATAATTATTTATAACTTAATTATATAGTTATATTAAACATTATAAGTTGTATTAAAACGTATTTTACTACATGTTCAACTTGATTTGCGATAACAGATCTAGCGTGTCTCTGCTGCGCCGCGTACCGATCTCGTTTCCAATTTACCGACAAGTTGTACGTGCGCTTATTTCCACCGTCACAATGTAACATAAATCTTACCTTGGCAGAAGATTCACCAAGATTTCATTTACCATTGGCCAAGTCCGATCATTCCGGCATTCAGCATTGTTTACAAACGACAGAAACAGGTTATCCGTAGCTATGTAAAGGATAGGTCGAGGTTGTTAAAATTCGCGATAGAGGAGAAAATAAAACAAGGAGGAAGATGGGCCGCGGCCGGTAGATAGCTGGGCGTGTATTGCGGAGATCGGAATCGAATCGATAGAAATCGGAGCTCGGAGATCGTTCCAGGAATCGTTAAAGGCCAAGGTAGCGACATGTAGCTAGCCAGCCAACCAGGTAACTGAGGAACGATACGGGTAAATGCACGCTGGGCTCCGAACCATTTGGAACCGCGCTATGCCGCGCCACGTTGAGCCGGCAAACCGGACAGAACGAAGAGCCAGCTCGCATAACGCAACCATACGGTAGCCCTTCGTGCGAAAAACTTGTTATCCGCTCGCCTTCTTTACCGCCGATGCGAAAACTGACTCCTTGAAACCGCGCACGTCGGCCAAGCTTATCTCGTAGCGTTTCCATAACGTGGTACCTGTCTCACGATGAACAACCGTGATTATTTCGATGCAGCTCGTTGCTCTGCAACTGCAACTAGAATTAACCTATTTCGCAGTTTTCTTTCGCTAACGTTCCTCCTATGACTTTCGTTTTCCATTCTTTCGTACAATGTATTCTATCGCTTTTCATGTTTCACCGACGTTTAGGAAGTTGAATTCGATAACTATGTTTGTTCGATTTGTTAAATTTTCTATCACGAGCGGTTGTTTTCATTCACAAATATTATATGTATGTGACCAAACCTGCGTAACGGAATGAATTTCACAATATGATACGATTTCGTTAAAACGTTTGGTGTGAGGCAGAGATGTGACTTTTAGCACGTTATATATATGTACGTACATAGATATGTGTAGATTACTTTTAATTCTTATCGGCAATGTGTGGTTTAAATAATGAGGAAAAAAGTGTGTTTACGACCATACGCTCAGGTTAGACTTGCATGCATTGAAATCACCGGATAAAAATCTCGGTGCACAGATCCTTGAACTAATTGCATCTCATTTTCTTTTTACTATTGTTATCTCGTTATAAATAATAACTGATAACTTATGACTCTTGTTCTATCTTATTTTTTCTGTGATAATGTGGATGAAAGATACTTCCCAATACCAACAAGTAGCAAAAGCTAAATTAAGCTTCCATTTGTATTTTCTTTTTATTAAATAATTTTTTAAATTTGTACTAAATTTAAATTTTTTGTTTTAAATTTCTACTAAATAATTTTTTACATTATTGTTGTAAAAAATATAATTTCAACTAAAATAAATAGATAATATTTTCATAAATAATATTTTTATATGCTAATAATTCTTTAGGCAATTTTATACATCAATTAACGACCGCGCTTATTTATTATAGAGAATCATTTCATCAGTCTTTTGCATTTTTAAAGCCGCTATACCAATCGACGTTATACCAATCACAACTTTCCCGTCACGTTAATTTCAAATAAGTGATAAATTATTTTTATTGCTTGAAGCCATGAAACATAAAATCTTGTATTATTAATCAATTTTATGCAAAAGAAATTGATAAATATAAAACATGTTAAGCATGTAGATATGTACATAAATAACAAAACACGCGTTATCTATTGAAATATTTTTCGATTTACATCATTTTACGGTTTTCTTTTTAAATCATAATTTAACGTCCTGTATTATTTATTTATTATTGACTATTTCTTGCATACTTTGTGTGATAAAAAGATGAATTTAAAAATATTTTTTCGCAGATTATAGGTATAAATTTTGCAAGTTTTTGGTATTTTTTATTCAATTAACATTAATGATTATATAATATTTTAAAAATTTAATGAAAATTTCGAAATTATATATTGTAATCTAAAAATACAGAGTCTAAGGATATATTAGTTGACAATCTCACACAATTACGTAGAAGAAAACGTAGAAGCAGAATAACAAAATGCTTGGTCAATGCGAAACAGAAGAAAAAGAGCAGAGACAATATAATAGAGTGGTATAAGATCGTGCACTCACTGTGTAGAACCGTGTACACGTCGGATAAACGGAGGCAAAACTATCCAGACGAGTGACTTTCACCCGATTGACTTTCCCTTTCTATACACTCGATATTCGTCTCTATAATTCAACGTATCAGTCTGCCACCTTTGAGATCGGAATTGTTTACAGCTCATCTACTTCCGTTCCCGATCGATCTCCCTTCGTTCGTTCATCTTGCTCTATAAAGATAACGCGACACGCGAGAAAACTAGATCGATAGGAAATTATTAGATATGGATATTGTAATTCATACTTTTTAATAAACGATGTTCGATGTTTATGAGAAACATCTCGAAATTATGAGTTTTCAGACTTTTATCTTGTACAAAACATAATAACCAAAATGAAAAAATTTGACAGACCAATACAAATTTAATATCATTATTGAAATTATATCATCGAACCTAAGATTCGAACGATCAAAAATAATTATTTACAAATCGCAGTATAAACTAAGCATTCACTAAATTAATTTATTCTTCATAATGAATCACACAGTATAAACTGAACGATTCGTTATAAAGAAATAATAACGAAAGAGGTGGTCTGTAACGTTTTTTTAAAATGTGTTAAATTTTACGTCAAATGCACCAGTGATATCTTTACCCTCGGTAACGAAATCGATTTCACCTAGATCGAATCGACAACCACTGACGTCAGCCTACGTTGATTCTTAGGACGTGCGCATGCATTACGTTTCTGCATCATCTGGATACGTGCTCGTCAGCTCGTACAAATTCTTCTTATCATGCTTTAGACGTCAGAAGCCAGCATATTTTTCTCTTCAATTCTTAACGCTATACATAGTGGCCCGTTGAATGGCCCAAATTAAGTTATAAAGAATATATCGAATACGGAATGAAAAAAATCATTGTCCATTACAAAGACTATGACGTGTATTTATAATAGACCAAAAAAAATTTTCAAAGCACTGATTAGTTTTTCACGAATATCTACATTGCATTGCATTGTTATGTAGTTGTGCTATTTTTATATAATATTGATAATGATAAAGTAAACTCTACATAGATATTTATTTCGACTTTAGAACAGTGTTCAATGTACAGTCGCGTTAAATTTTTAACACATTGATTACCATAGTAGCCATCTGACTAAATTTTTTAAAATAATTAAAATAAAATAAATTTTATCGATTAAACCATGTTGAACATTATAAATGGTTTTTTCAAGAATTAAATTACGTTACGATATTTTATACTTAAAAATAAATTAAAATATATAACGTTTGCGAAACAATTAACGTATTAAGTTGTGAATATTATGTGTACATCGAAATTCGCCTAAATCAATTTCAGTAATATGTTAAGTGTCATTTTTTAAATATAAAAATTTTATATTATAAATATTTTAGCCGTGCTATTTTATAGCCAATTGTAATTATATTACAAACAATTATAACCATTATAAATAAATATACTAGGTCATTACCGATCATTGTTACTATTCGAGAAGTCATACAATGTGCGTTGAAATAGAAAAATTATCAAATGATCTACATATACACCAAAAATATAGCAATTTCACAATCAGTTTATTTTTGTCACCTTTTTAATTTATAAATCATGCAATTTATAAACTTATCTTATATTATTTAATGTAACGTATAAAATGTAATAAATAATGAATTTTTGAAATATAGTTATAAATTAACATATCTTTTTTTACAAAATTATTCTTCAACACAAATATGATTCTCGCAGAATTTATTTTTAAACATTGAATCATTAACATGAATGCTTTGTAGGATACAGAAGATTTCGAATTATTTCAACAAACTTGAAAATATTTTAAGAACAAATGAAAGTTGTAATATTTTAATCGCGAAATGTTAAAAAAGTCTTTACAACATATTTGAAAATACAAATGTAATACAGTTGCAACTCTTGCAATTAATTTTTTAATTATCGTGTAACGTATCTTTTTCTTTCTTTCTTTTTTTTTTTTTTTTGCTTACTTGACAGAAAATTCTTTGTCAGAATGGTGAAAAAAAAGAATCGATTACCATTTTATCAATCTGCGTAATTGAGTAAGAAACGTTTGGTATTTCAATGTGAAAATTTGATTCAAATACGACAATAACTTTTGGAATGTCTTTCATTTTTCACAATCGTCACGAAGTACGACCGTCTTTCATGGAATTTTCCAGAGATATCGTTCACACTGACGGTATTTATCACTACAGGTCTATCTCTGCGATGTTAAGCTCCGTTTACAATACCTCACACATATCGCACTATAAACTGCTTTATAGGATCAACTACAATATTATCTTCAAATAATAATTTTACTGAATCGATTAGATTCAGGTTAAATTTAACAGTTAAATAGTCTTATTGGCTTAAAAATTTAAGAAACAATAATGTATAAATTATTAAAAAGCTCGAGTAAAAGTTGCATAAGTTAAATAGGAATTAAATTTATACAAATATATGAAGCTTTCTTCCAGTGCATAATTTAACATCATAAATGTTCATTCTATTGCTTTTGTCGCTTTTACATTTTCATCTAACAGGATAATGATATATTTATCTGTTACAATTTATTTATGATTATAAAACAATTTAATTTGTTACTTGCAATAAAGTAACTGACAATAAAATGTTGTCACTTACAATAAAGTTACTTGCAATGAAACAATTTAATTTGTTACTTGCAATAAAATTCTTAATTCTTGAATTAATGAAAATATATGCTCTAAGAATAGATAACATGTTGATATCTTCACCTAAAATAATAACAATCGTCAACAAGTTTGATCAAATTCGATTAATATAGAGATTTATTAGAGAGAAAGGATAAGAAAATAATAAAATTAAAATAAAATAATTTCATTTTTTATTTGAAATATTTCTCTATCCTTAATTTCGTATTAAAGCATAACCATAAATAAATAATTATGTAACAAATATTTGAACAAACTTATCGTCATAATTAATGGTATAACATAAACATATAGAAAAATTTCGAAATAATTACTTTAACTTTGAAAGAAAATCGTAACATTATTGCATGTCATTTGAAACTATTGGAACAAAGAATGTAACTTCATAGATCTGATAAATAACTTAAAGACACGGTGTACTTGGAAATATCTTTTTATTTATTGATTTCATACCTTTTTTGTTTAACTTTTTTTTCGCACGACTGATATACGCAATTTGATAATTCATATCGAATAACAAGGCATTATTGCTCACAAGTAGAATGCATAAGAGAGAAGATTGCATGGTCGCACTATTCAATCGTTGGAAAGTCGAACTGCTACTTCATATACAGCATGAAGTTTAAATGTTACCATTTATCTTCCTTCCGTGTACTTTCGTTAACAAGAAAAAGATGTATTTGAAAATTTAAATGATACATTAATTATCAGAACACGTTATAAAACGTATTACAAAAATCGATTAGATGTCGAAATAACTTGCGTTTTTAATTTCTTACGTTAATTTTTTATGTAATATATCATTTAGCAATCAAAGAAAAATCGAATAGCAATTAATAAACTAATAAATGTGTATATTCAATGCTCCATCTGAGTTTCGTTCGATATTTTTATTGTATTCTACTATTCTGAAATATTCGAATTTCGCAATGATTTCTCTTAATATATTTACTATTCCCGCTGCTTTTATGCTGCAATTTATTTCATTTTTGAATATTATAAGTTTATTTGTCAAAGATAACCGTCTTTAATTACGCGTATCTGTCTGAATAATAAATCGTGAATGCCGTGTGAAACATAGGGTTTCATATAACTGGGAGTACGAAAGAATAATTCTACGTGTGAAAATAAACCGAAAAAAAATAACATTCTTGCATTTAACATTCCGTTTTTGAAAAAATCGAGTCTGAATTTATTTGAAACATATTTGAACTTAGTTAATTCCAAATTGGATAGAAGTATGTACATATATAATCAACAAGTGAAAATAACTGAAAAGTGTAGAATAAAATTTTTCCATTTATGGCTTTATTTTTAAAAAAATAGACTTTGGCCACGTCTCGTTAAGGATTAGCTTACTTTTAGTGCACGTGTACTCGATAAATTTTCAAATTTAATTTTCTTGAAAACAAAATGTTTTGTGGACGAAGTTTATTCTACATTTTTTATCTATTTTCATACGTAAACTAAGCTGCTGTCGATTACTCATTGCTACTCTCTCCAAACTTAAGTAGATATAGGTGACAAATTTTGAAATTCGATTTACTCAAAGACAAAGTCTTAAATAACAAAATCTTATTCTTTCTTTCCGACTTATTTTTATATTTGTAATTATTTGCTCTTCGTCATTTTTTCAATTAATCAACTTAATAATATCCAGTTATGATTTATTACATATTTCTTTAAAAAAATATAAAATTTAGTTACTGCAAATTTACATACTAAATCTACAAAAGACGAAAGCCGAAATGTTAATTAACTTTGAATAAATTATAAAAAAAATATAAAAATAAAATTGAATAAACTTTGACTTTGTGTAAAAGCATGTTCAAATTTGTACTCGTATTATCTTCCATTACGACAACGAAAATATATATTATCTAAGAATATAAGTAATATCAAAACAGTAAATCACTGAAAAACGAGAACGCATAACACGTAATCGTTTGATAATTAAAATGAATTTTATTGTCAAAATGAAATTTTCCTATCACGAATTTCATTCCATCATGTTCATAATTACCAAAGTTTCAAAATGAAAACTGGTAGATGTACATATGTACATGTACAAAATTCGCTAATAAATTACGATGGCTCCTTTGAGAAAATGTAAATATCTAGGAAACAGGAACAATAAAAATCAATCGTTATTAAACAATGAAAATATAAAGATGAAAAAATTGCCAAGTATTATCAGTCAGTATATTATTACTTTTTTGTGAACTTTATCATTCGTACTTGAAAGTCGCTAATTATAAGTTAAGCCTTATCAAGCATAGTTTGAGTAATCAAGATTTTACCGTGTTTGAAGCTACTCGTTTTCAAAGCGTTACGCGTACTATGTGGAATTTTGCATTTCAAAATTTTCTATATGTATGAAATATGCTCAAACATAGATATTTTGAAATTGTTCTTAAGTATCTTTTTTTCTAAAACGTAATACAGAAATATGCAGAATTAGTGATAGGAATTTCTATGAAATGAAAAACAATTTTGAATGTAAAGAGAAAAGAAGACTGGATTAAAGAGGGCGTGAGTTAGCACAGTTTGCCTGTGGAACGTGTTAATTATTAATACAAAACATTTAGGCCGAGCAGTTATGGCGGCCTGTTTTAATTCGGGAGGCCTGTTTTCACCGTTGGTTTTCGGCCACTTCCGCTCCTGAATTAGAAGCGCCAATAAACGGGGGGTCTCCATAGAAGCCTCGTTGTTTGACCAAGTGCACACCAGGCTCCCTGTGCGGTCTGTTCACTTCTTCCAACAAATACTAATAATACCAGGAACGTCATTAAAAAAAAAAAAAAAAATTATTATTCGACAATACTACAATATGGACGATATACAAACAGCTAGATAGATATATTTAAATAATCGAACCGGTTAACTTCTGTGATGGCTAACGACATGACGATGCTAATGTACACATTATTGTTATCTGTTCCAAAACATGCTGGTTTTTGTAAATGAACGCAATATCATAATTACTGCGTATTTTTATTAATAAATGGAACTCCGGTAGAAATGTTCTTGTTGATATTGTAGAAAGCACTTGAAATTATTTTACGTATTAAATATTAAAGGAAACATTTGCGTATTTTATATACTTTATCATACTATATACGTGGTGTACATTCCGTGAAATTTCACACTTTATAATTTCGAATAAATGTACAAGATTTCGCAGTTTAATCATAATAAAACATATGTAAATAATTATGGTGTTCTATTAATAATTAAATAACAAAATAATAAAAATCTTCTTTGAATCACTTTTTAATTGTACGTAAAGCTTTAATTTCTTCGAAATAATAATTGTAACTACAATTAGAGGTAAAATTTATTTTCGCGATATAGATTTGAAAGTTTATCATATTCATTAGAAAGAAGAATTCAGTCTAAAAATAATCGGTTTATCATTTTCTTAGATGGCTACTCGGTCGTAATTTTTATTTGAACCATTCGTTACGGAAACCAGACGCGCTCCCAAGAAACCAGAATCTGAATCTTTTTTGTGACTGAAATATTCATATTATAAATTACACTAAGTTCTATCTATCTCTCTTTGGATAAAAAAGCGTTACGTTCTCAACCGAAATAATGCAACGTATCTAAATTTTTTTGAAACACTTTACGTCCTTTTTCTCGTTATCAATTTTGTGCAACGTGGAACATTTAAGTTCTCCAAATTGCACGTCAATGAGAAACGATATTAGATCTTTGATAGATATTAGAACATTTCATAATAAAATATACAAACAAAATAATGATAATAATGATAGTATTGATAACTACTATTTTTATATCATTTTAATTAACTCAATGAAAAAAGAAGCAAGGCGATGTGTAGAAATAATAGCGCAATATGCAATCTGAAATATACAAATATACAGTCGCTGTTACAATATCAAATTAATTATTTTATTATTAAAGAAATCATTCGATAATGACTTTTAATTTTCACATTGAAAAAGCAATCCATTATTTAAGACAAAACTCCTTTATTTATGTACATTATCAGACAATCGTGTGCAATACTATACTATACTATACAAGATCGTTGATCTAGTCGCTAAATGAAGAATTTTTATATAATATAATACATATTTTTTTTTTTTTTTTTTGAAAGTAAAATAAGTTATTTATACATTTATACTGTACTTGTGTAAAGAAACAAGTAGTTTTAATGAATTCGTTTCATTATAATTTACAATTTATATTAAATCGTTGTTATATTCTCCTAACCGTTCGAATGGAGTGAAAATGGTATCAATAAATAATGAAATAACTAATGAAAGCTATATATAATATATGAAACTATTATCATATATTATAATTCCTTTCGTGTTAAATAATTTTTGTTGATTAATGAAATTTTTCTATATCTTCAAAAACAACGAAGATATTCAAGGTGACCAGGTTACACGAGGTTACACACTTGTGACAAAAATAATACAACTCCAAAAAATTGCAATATTTTCCAAGAGAAGCAGAAAACAGTATTTAAACATAATTAAATGTTATTTTGTTTAGAGAAATGATTGAAAATAATACATTTTTCATTTATTATCAACACACACTTATTAATAATAATGATCTAGAGAAAACTGATAACGTATTTATAAAATTCAGCACAATGAATCAAGAACAACGACATAATTGCTTTCTATCAGTGAAAATATCTTACAAAGATAAATAAATAAGATTTTCATAATTGGTCAAGGAATGTTTCTACAATCTTCTTATAAAAATAACTTGAAGATTAGGTTTTTTTAAATTAGGTTGTATCCAAAAAGAATATGAAATCTTAATTAAATTTGAATAAATTTTATTTCTATTCTATTCTATTCTTATTTTTCTACTTCTATTTTATTTGTATTTTTTAACTTGTATCATATAAATTTATTAAATACCTCACTAATAATAATTTTTTATCTTCTTCTGACTCTACGTATCCACCCCATTTACAACTCGTAACATGCTTCTTTTCTTATACCTTTCATTTTCTATAAATCTTCCGTCACACTGCTGCCAAAACATTTCCATATTATAATCGAACGACCTTTATTTTTAACAAGTAAGCAGTTAATTTTCGTTAGCTTTTGAATGATAATTTACGCACCAAATAAACATTTATTCATTTAAGAGATTTAAATACAGTTAATTTGAGCAATTACAATACACTACATTTATATGCATTCGGGAAAAAATTTATCGATAAACAGATATCGCAAGAAAATACATTGTGTATCATAAATTTCATAAAAATGATAAATATTCTGTACTTCTTAGTTAGTAGCAGTTTGTATTTCAAATGTTTGCAATAAACAGTTCTCTCTCGTGATAGAGTTATAACATATAACTTATGACATATAATTGTTATAACCTTTATGTTTATAAATTTGTAATACAGTAATAGCTGTATCATGAAAAGGAAGAAAAGAAAAGGGAGAGGGAGGAGAAATGGTGGATCGAAAATTGTAGCAAGGTAATAGTGACCTAAACTCGCGATGCTAATCACGTCGTTTTATTTAATGATGCACGACGAAATAGCGATCCCTGTTAACGTAAATCGTCCCTTAGGCTTTTATGATTTTATCGCGACTCGCTTACAACAACGTGGCGCATGTTTACGCACGTTCGCGTCTTCCACCGTGCGGATTTTATGCCCGCGTTTGCGCCTTCATCGTGACATTATATATATTAGTTTCTTGTGTCTAGTTACGTGTGGATTAAAGATCTTGTGGATAGCAGCGATGGGTATTTATTCTACAATGAAGTCATATCCTTTTGTTAATTAAATGCTTGAAAGAAATATGTTTGTTGTTTGGTTGTTTGTAAGTATATGTATTTGTATTGTAATTATTTATATTTGCAGAATAATAATTATCAAGTCAAAACTGTTTCAGACTTTAGAAATATTTAGGCAAATTAGTTTCTGGTCCAGTGAATACGTTGTATTTCATGTAAATGTATCTGAATAAACCAAATTATTTTACAGTAGGCAGAAACCTTTCAAACGCAGTGAAAAACATTTATGATTGAAATTATTACTTTTTCAATAATATTATCTAAGAAAGAGGACTCTTCACTGATTTTAATGGATATGTTGAAATATACTGTCAAAGTCATTTTGAACAACTTTTTTTTCATATATGTATATTATCGCCACCCACTCTTAGTTTCCAAGTTATACTTATATAAGAAATATTTGGTATTTGTAAAGTATTTGTAACCTCCGATTGGACTTAAATTTTGAAGATAATTTTCATTTTACACATTTATAACAAGGACTTTTAATGATTCAAAAAGTAAAACCCAAAATTTTGTGAAAAAAATTTAGAAAATAAACAATTACTTGAAATAAATCGAATATGAATGATTTCACTGGCTGTAACGTTTTACAGCATTAGTTTAAAGAAGTCTAACTCGAACACAATCTATAAAGTATAATATACAAGATGGTCTATTTAAGTGAGGCCACCTAAATATCTTTTCGAATTGTAGTGATGCAAAACATATTTTTTACCTATCATGAATGGGCCACTTAAAGGGCCAATAACTGGTAAGAATTTTTTTTTTAATTACTTTTTTCCCAAGGACTTTTTAAAGTCATTAATGGTTTTTTTCATATAACTATATATTTTTGTAGTGTGTAGCTTGTAAAAAACATGTTATGATATGTAAACTTGAAAATTTAAGTTTTACGTATAAATGTATTTCTATCGGTATCACAGAGCTTGGTCAAGACGCGACAATCGAGAACTTTATAATAAATCTAAAAAAAAAATAATGTTTATTATTTGTTACATGGTCAATGATAATCTCTTCTAGTATGGCAGATAGCTTGAAATCCTGATCAGTGTGTCGAAATTTGTTAGTAACTAATAATGGAATACTCAACGCAAGAAATGATCGATATGATATTTACTTATGGTAAAAGTGACACCTACTAGAAGCTTTTCAAACTATTTTCTAGCTTCCATTCTATAGTTCTGTTGATGAATGATGCTTTTAGGACTCTTCTGGTTCTTGTTCGCCTGTGGACCCTTGAAGTCGATACTTGGAAATTACTTCCTTTCGGAGTAAGGTACATGAGCCACTGAGGAACGTTTTCCTGATTTATCTTCTGCCTGACTTTGGTTTTAAAATCAATGGTTTTTGAAACGAAAGTAACTTTCTTCCTTTTTCTAAGAAGAACATTTTATCCATGTGCGTACACACAGAATTAGTAAATTAATAAATAAAATAATTTAATTATGTATGATGTTTCATTTTTTTTAGAAAAGAGTGAAATATAGAAAAATAAAGAGATTTAGAGCAAGAAAGAATAAAATTTATACATTTACAAGATAATTACAATTATAATTTGATAAAATTGAAATAACAAGTTAAGTATCTATTTTGTGAATTTTTATCATTTTCCTAACAGAACAGTGATAAATAAATAAATATGAGACATAATTATGATTATAACATAAAATACAAAAATAGACAATAAGTTTATAATTAACATTAAACACATTACACTAAATACATTGAAATCAATTTGTTCTGGCGCTTCGTAATGGTAAAAGTTTTGATTTTAAATAGACAAAATTATTGTAAAATAATCTATAATTCCGCAACACTTTTAGTAACACTTTAATAATTAGAATTTCGTTGTTGAAATATTTATTTTTGTATTATGAAAGAATTGAAAATGGAAATTATGAAAAAGAGATTAAATTTATTCATTTATTATTTTTAAACATGTGAAGAATGTAAAAATAACTAAATTACTTAAATATAGTGCTTTTATTATAAATTGTAATTAAACGTTTAGTGCAACTAACAAATTAATCGTTATCAAACATTATAGTTTTGAAGTATTTGACCAGACATAAAAATGCAGAGATAAAAATAGGAATAATAAGGTGTAATTATTATTAGAATTATTTGCTTCAGTAATGTATTAATATATTTCTAATTACATAAATTTTGAAATAACTGAAAAATAGAATCAATTTGTTTTTGTTCGAACGCTCTAAGTCTATACATAGATGTAATAAAAAGCTTGATTTCAAATTCCGAATTTTAAGCAGATGTAAAAGAAACGATGAAATGGAGCTTCTATCAAAGCTATTTGCTGATGGCCACTTTTCAAAAACGCTCGCAACGGTGAAATTGTATGATTTTAAAGGTGACAACGAAAGCGTATGTCGCGTTACGCCACTGGTCACCAGGCATCAGATTACAATAAAATTATTCCTGGTGACTTCGTCAAACCGTGGCAACACTCTTGAAAGCATCTTTTCGATAGGGGGTCAGAGAATCGACAGTGGGACTTTCGCTGCTTAAAAAGTCAAATACGCACATCGAATTTGAAGTAGAAAAACAAAACGTCGACAGTTCTATACAATGCTACTTATGCATCTCGTATTTAGGTTAAACGGGGAAATGTGGAATAATGTGAAACATGGTAGCGACATATCGTCGCCACGAAAACGCGCTTTGCATTCACGTTGCTGTTACGTATTCCATAAATTTTTCCTGCTTGAATTTTCGTTATGTACGCACAGAGATTTCGGATTTTTATACATTCTTGGGAAATTTAAAATATTTAAAACAGAGTACTTGTTACAGTATACATAAGACAAATTTTTATTTAGAATCTATTTCTTTGGTTATGAGTAAATATAGGATAAATAAAATAGAAAATAGAAAATTACATAAATATTTGTAATTTACTTACATATATAATAGTTGTATTAAATGATGTACGGTAAATAAATATTCTTAATTTTCCTTCTATTCTGTTTTGTCCCATTTTTGAGAATTAACAAAGAGTTCGCTATAAAACGGATATCTCATTTCCTAGTATTTGACATTATTATTATTGCCTAACATATATGTATATATTTTATTTTGAAGACTGCTCAATTATAATACTTTCAAGAGTAGATAGGAAAGTTTATTCGAAGACTTTTGCACACTATTACGCACACTATTATGTATGATAGAAATGAAATTGTGCATAAATAAACTTTAAACGCCCTAGCTGTTATTTTCCTAAATTATCTAGTCTATTGAAAGAACCATGAAACTTTTCCGGTTTCGAACGCACAATTGACGAAAGGAAAGGAAAGGAGGATATGTTTAAAGAAAATTACTAAATAGTAGGAAATCACACCGGTAATTAATACCCTAAGCTGGTAAATTGTCCATTACGTAAACTTCGTTTCATTAGTCGCGAGTATGGCCGCACGATCTTTATCGGATCGCCGATGCCAGGAAATTGCGGAAGAAATTGTGTTTGATTCGTCACAATACAATTTCCGATACAATTTACGAGAGGAAAAATAGCAGTCGTTCGCGAATTATCCATTGGTAATTTACACGAGAATCGCATAATTTGTTACAAATTACTTACAGATATTTTTCTATATATATATATATATATATATATATATATATATATATATATTTGTGTTTGTTTAAATATTAAACTCGATCTTTTTTTTTCATCACTTCATTCCATAAAGATACTTTGCTATGTCACGTAAAGTAAACTTCTCGTTAAAAGTATACGAAATTACAACGCTTACAACAATATCACGATAGCCCTATATAATTTGAAAAGAGATTAAGTTCTCGAGGCGAAAATGGGTTGGGCACAAGCTTCCTTCACTCTATCCAATCGCTTGAACCATGTTTTTTTCCTTTTCGCGTTATTTGCTCAAGAAATTGGAACACTTATAATGATAAGATCACGCTGTCGTACGAATCGCAAGTGCGAGTAATTTTTGGTCGACCTTTTTCATCGGGAATGCTTTAAAAAAATAAAAAAACAAGAGAATCAACGAAAGATGTTAATCTATGGAACCTGTACCTCGATCGTGTAATTCAATTTCAGTATGAACCGATATGAATCATCGTCGTCTTGTAGCATCAGTCACGAATCACGTTTTCATATTGATAAAGCGTCCGCTTGTTCCCGTAACAAGGAAACAGATTAAAATCCTTCGGCTCAATTACACGGATCTGGCCATCTTCGTCCATCTGCCAAAGACGACTACGACGATCTGACCTGTATCAACGCTAATTTCACACTCCTTTAACGAGATCTTTATCGGATACCATCGTGAACGTGCCCGGTTATCTCTTGTCTCATCGTTGCAATTAACTATCATCGCGTTTCGTCCGTCAATCGTAAAAGCTGCACTGCACCGCATCACTTAAACCAAATCAACAGGCCAAGAAAATGTCCCTCCAATACTGATAATTTACTAATTAATTTCTTCTTCAACATGCAATTTTAAAACAATTTCGTGCTATTCGATTCTACTAAAAACTAACTCGGCTTTGTCTTGATTTTAATTGCACGAGCAACTTTTTGCTTAAGAGTGTAATTATATAACAATTCGATGTCTATTCTATGTCTGGATACAGATTCTATTCTTACAATGATGTTTCACTCTGATAATTGTCCGTGGCAGGTGACACGTGTCGTCTCGCGTCGTGTAGATTTGCGAGGTGGGAAATACTCTCCCTCGCCTCTTATTCGACGATCCTAAACGATCCTGGCACGTCCACAAACTGCGACCTGTTCGCAAACAACAGAAATAACCCACACTCGTAAATAGTTAGAACAGAACTCGTGAACAGAACTCAGAATTATTCATCGAGTCCCTTTGGATTTTGTTGCAAATTCTGCTTATATAAACATAAATATTTTGATACTAAAAAAAACATCTGAAAAAGTTTGTTGCATGCTTCAATAATTCTTCAATGACAAAAGGAAATAATGTTAGAAGAAAAAAAGAACCTCAACGTTGTGTATTATTTTATATGTATTCGCATTTTGTATTCCGCAAACGTGTATTATATAATTAATTGCGTGCAATTGAAACGTGCAGTATAATTTAATTGCATAATGATTTTCGAATAGCTCCACTTCATGATTGATCGCATTGACTAATCGCAGATCAAATGAAAACTAAAGCTCGATAGAGAAGTGATCGTCAAATTTTGTTGGGACTGTTGCGTCTAATAGTAGATATTCGAACTTTTGAAAGTTTTGGTTATCCTTAAATCCTGCATATCTTGATTAGTCCTGAGTCTTGAATGTTTCGAAAGTCTTAATAGATGATGAGTATTCGACACTTTACAAGCGTTTTCTTTCATTTTCCAAATACATAATATATAGCATAAAAACAAATAGATAGAGATAAATTCCATATTTTAAGTATTCCAGAATTTTCTCGATAATACTGTATTTACAGTTGAAAGTGTTTGTAAAATATTGCACTGCTTTCGAGGGAATCAATTTTCAAATGACAAGAAAGAACCGGTCGATTTTAAGGAACAAATATCGCATCTAATTGGAGAGGCTGCTTACGAGCCGCATATACGCAAACGTTTCATAAGTCATCCAGCACATCGACCCATGAACCCATAACGGCCTTCCGAGGGCCTTTTTTTCGCGAGCCACATGTGAAAACAGATCTGCCCACCCCCGTAGACGTTGCAGCTCCTTTAACGATCGTTCAAGGTTTGTTATGGTCGTGGGAAAGACGCCCCAGCCTTGGAATCTTTTGAAAGCCACAACATCGATCCATGTCCGCACCAAATCCATTCTCGTTTCTTTATATCAACCTGTGCTTCTTCGATATTGGTACACGGACGTCGGTGAAGCGATTTTTACAGAGAATTTTACACTTTCATGGGTATATCATAGTCTTTAATCAGATATTTTAGGCAGAGGTGGACAAGCTTTGGTCAATAGTTTTCCAAACCTGAAGCACACTACCATACATGTGCGTCACATCTTTAAAGACGTTCGAAACTCGGGCATGGGCGTGGAACTGTGATTGACGCACACCATGGTAATTTTCCTTTCGTTGTCAGGATCTCGGGCACGGCATGTAAAATCGAGGGCTATTTTCGGGCAGATAGAATCTTTTCATCGAAGAAATACGGGTACATTGAATGCCGTAATTTTTCGAATAGAATAAGTATTTTATAGATAAGTAATTCCAAGTATAGTAAGTATTTTCTTTTTTTATAACAAACGTGATAAAAATCGTTATTGATTTACTAATTAGAAAGTTGAAATAACGGCGAAGTTAATTTTTATACGTATGTCGAAGCAATGTATCAATATCAATATTTCTTAATATAAAGAAGTAACGAATGCTCGATAACATGGTCTAAGAAACTTACTGCTACGTGATATTTTTCCTATGAGTAACAAAGTGCAGGTGTATTTTTCGATGTACAGTATCATCTAATTATTTACGTTACTTAACATTTTTTGTAGACGACTTTTTTACTTTAATCATACTGAAATATTTGCCGGTGATCAAATATTTTAGTATGATTATTTACCATGTGCATTTACTGCAACAGTCGAAGTATTAAGAAACATCTACGATTTAATTATATAAAATATAATTGCTACTCTATTACGTAAAATAGTAGAATACGTTTTCTCGCTACGAAGAAAATTAGTTTCATTCGAAAATACCGACGCCACTGTACACCGATCTTAGCAGGATTTCATAGGAGGCAGCACCTGCGGCTTCTTGATCCCCAGATTCAGGCCGAGTGGTTGGGGGTGCAGGAGTGTAGAAGGAAAAGAAAAAGAAAAAAGAGATACGGTATAAAAGAGGAAACTCGAACGAGAAAGGAGATAGAACGATACACGGATATAGTACGTCTAGCCTCTGTTCATGGTTGTCGGGCCTCCTACAAAAGGAGAGTCGTGTAGGGGATCGGGACTCCAGAAGTCCCATTTTCAAGACGCACACGCATCAACGATGACGCACATAACATCCATCCGTGGCCTTTCTAGCCCCGTCCAGACACCTGTGTGCCCGACCTGTTCTTTCACCATACAACCGTGTGTGTTTATTTATCCCGGGGGTAGAAGCGACCTGCATTATAAAATATATGAATGCGCTTGCTACGGGGTTGGCAGGGGGACAGGCCGAGGGATGCAGGATCGTAGGGGTGAAGTGTCTTTCGATCGTGGAAATCGTGAAACTTGAGAAACACTTCTGCTGGCACGTCTGAGTTCTATCGTTTCTTTTTTCCGCTCTCATCCACCATGAATTCCACTCACCATCTTCAAAATATTTTTATATTAAATCATTACATGTGAAACGACCAGTTATTTCGAAATTTTTTATTTAATTGAATCGTGATTAACTGAATCGCTATCGTGGAAAATGTCAAATAAAATAAAATACCCTGAATTTTAATAATCTAATCTTAAATTCAATTTATATAATCATCTATAATATAAATTTAGGATACAATTTAAGGATTAAGTAATGTTTATTTATTTGAAAATTTATTATTTATTTAAATTCTTATCAAATTCAACATCGTCGGTGTTATTTGTGTATATTATTTTACAAAGATGAATTATGTACGAATCATCGATAAACATCAAATTCTAGTACACTTTCTGTAAAACTTTAAATTTTGATCTAACAAAGTTAAAGTTACTCGTAACACTAATACAAATTTTAGAGAAACTGCATTAAAAAAAAGAAATAATTTGTCATTTCTATGAAAAATTATGATTAGAAAATGTAGACACGAAAAATGAATTAAAAAATTATCAATAATGATCGATTAAAGATTTTTAAAAAGATTTATAACTTTTAAAGAAATCGTAAATACACTAAAAATTTTATTAAGAAGTCAACCATTTCATTTGTAACAGTCAAATAGTTTTCTAGTATTATTATCAATACTATAGGTAGATGTATGAAATATACAACTCACTATAATTTTTCAAACACATCAGATAATCTAATGAAAAAATATTTGAAACAAAAGTTAGTGAGCAATAAATTACAATTTTCAATACTGCGAAACATATTTTGTTGAATGAAAGCTGAAGATTGTCATATCTTTTTCAAATAGTACTATTTTTTTAACTTTGCAGCATATATTTATTAGATATGCCTTTGTGTGTAGAAATCCTTACGAATCGTTTGTCACAATATAACTTACGATTAGTTGTAGAAGTGAAAACATTATTAAATATATGTACACTCTAAAATTTAATTTTCAGTTATTTGTATTATCGTGTATGTATTATTCATTTTCTTTTTCTCTAATTGTGATTCTACGACTTACACATTGTCGAACGATCAGTGAAAATTTCCGAATTAGTCATCATAAAGATACAATATAGTTCATGATTGTATTCTTGACATCGATTATAATGCTCCGAAGACAAAACAGTATAGTCTTATTTGCCTCATGATAAGTTAAAGTTCTGTCATTTCTTATACAATAAGACAAAATTTAGTGTTCGAAGTTGTAATTTATTAGTCACTAAGTACTGTGTAACTTTTATTCCAAATATTTTTTCATTAGATTGTATCAGAAATGTATCTCATGAATATATTATTAACATTACGAATGTAAAGAGTTTTTTCCAATTTAAAATTGTTTAGTTTGGTAAAATTTTGAAGCATCGTATCGACTTATTTTATTTCATATCGAACTGTCAGGAAAATATATTATTCATTGGATTAGTTGAAAAATAAAATGTAAAATTACTTATGTAATTAAATATAACTAAAATAAAATGTAAAATTACTCATTTTAATTGTAACACTTTTGTTTATTCTCATTACTCGCATTGTTGCAAGTTAATCTTTTATATTCATTCTTAAGCACATTTCTTCAGTGACCTTGAAAAAAACACGTAAATTTTAACTCAAACAATGAATATCTACGTGGTTATGCAAGGTGAACAACACCTGGACACTGAATGATTCATAAGCCGAAAATAAGATTATTTTCATGCTTATCAACATATAAGTATATATATATATATGTGTGTGTGTGTGTGTGTGTGTGTGTGTGTGTGTGTGTGTGTGTGTGTGTTATTAATTATCGCTTTTCAACATTTTCTCGGTTAAATTAAATGTTTTTAATTTCCCACGTGACATAAAAGATATAAAAATAAAAATAGCATAAAATATAATATTATCGAGTATTAAATTTATAGAAGGAATTCTTGACAGAAGATATCTTATTAAGAGGACTTTGGATTCTTTTTTCATAGTTGGAATCATGCTTAATTTATATCGAATTAGTGAATAGAAATAAATTCTTCTCTGTAATAATAGAAATATAATAAGAGTTACTAGTCCATTTAATGGTTCATATTAAAAATAAACATTTTAAACTAAAATTATGTCATAAAATATCGTGTAATATCAGAAGTGTGGTCGTTCAACGACTTAACAACTTTTATATAATTCTCGGAATTGTCGTCTACCGGTTTCATATGCCACCTGTGAACCTGAACAACCTGTGCCCCCGTAAATATACTTATGTGTACCATAGTTATATCATAGTTATTTATACGCATAATGAAAATCGCCGATAGACATTATGAAACATTTGTGAATACTATCGATAAAAAAAATAAAGGGAGGAATCCGATCGATTAGAAAGAAAAACCCTCGAACGTTAAGGGTTTTGTTCGCTACCTGCACATTCTTCTATTCTCTCGAATATCTGTCACAGCTTGCATCGTTTTCCAAATACGGCATTTCTCGAGCTGACATCGTGAACGTTTTAATCGGTATAGTAATAATAAATGTTACAGTAAGATATTATAATGATGCTTTGTAAACAAGGATCGAATGAAACTGTTAATTTAATTTTGTAAAAGTTCATTTATTTTAAAAGTTCAATAAACTTTTTATATTATTTTCTTTTATATTTTTTATTATTAGTTTCTGTTTAATCTTGTACATTAAAATAAGATAAAATTTTTTAATTTTCATTTAATTTGAATTTAATTTATTTTAAAACTCTAAATTTCAAAATTAAAACAAAAGTTTAACTTCGTTTGTAATAATCCAGTTGTGATTGTACTGTTTATGGTACAATTATTCATTTGATTATTAAAAATTGTGAAGCATCATATACTTTTAAACATATATTTTAGATATTTAATATAAAAGTCAGAAATATTTTTTTAATTAGCATTACTCAAGTTATTGAAAGCAAGGAAAACAAATTATAATTTTTATATTATTATTTTTTATATTATTATAATTTTTATATTATTATTTTTTATATTATTATAATTTTTATATTATTATTTATTAACAATTTTTTGTTAACTGAAGAAAAGTTTGTGTACATTTATATAATAGAATTGTGTAGATTTATATAATAGAATATTTTACATAAATAGAATAGTTTCAACTTCAGATCAATGTACTCCACAACATTTTACAGAAAATTTGCTTGTCACAGTTTTAACTCTTTCAGAGCAGAATAAATGTTCGTGTTCTAAAACTTCTTTCTACTTCTGAGAAAATAAAAATTTCTTTATTTAGTAAAAAAGTGTAGAATATGTTTCAGCGAATACACTATATTTTGTAACAGTTTTCTTGAAACAGAAAAAATGGTAGTCAGAAACCTATAATTATCTCATAATTAATTGAAAATTTTACGTGTAATTAATAAATAAAGGAAAATATTTTATGTAAGTGAATTTTTCTATAAATTTTTGAGATAATTTTACAATTTAGCAGCTAAAGTTCTATTCTTAAACATTAATATCGTTGAATTTTAGTCGAAAAACATTTTTATCTGACACGACGACGTTCTATAGAGACTTTGTAATTGTACGTGACTTTCTCTTTCAAGAAGGTCAATCGCAATTCTCTCGTATCAATGATATACAAAGAAACTACTTATCTTGCAATATACATCGTACACAGATAATAATTCATACACAAAGATCTCGAATTAACTTTCAGGCAGTTTATCTTAATGCACCCAAATAATTTTCACATGCACGACTGCTTCGAAATATTCTGTAAACATCAAGGGAGAAAATGTAGGAGCTTGTACATTAAAAAGAAATGATTCAATTCCAGAAATAACCAACTAAATATTTTCGTTTAATATTTATTACGTCTTTATATCGTTATTAGATAAAAGAATTCAATTATAACTCGTATTTATTATCGCATATGCACGTTTGAAACACGTACAATGAAGCAAATAAAACGTGAGAAACGTCTTTGTTTTTAAAACTATAAATATGTAGATACCGCTTTGTGCTCCATTGTGCATTTTTCTAATTAAACAGGACAAAATTGTTAAACTTCTATTAAGTAGGTATTTAAAAAAAATATGAAAATACATTCTATTACAGGGAATTAGAATTTTTCACGAAATTGATTGAGATATCATTGTTCCATTTTTGTGGAATTTGTGATATATATATATATATATTGTTACTGTTTAATAACAACTTTATTATCAAATTTTACAAATATTTATACATAAAATATATTCTATTAGCATTAAATTGAATAATTAAATTATTCAAATGTCTTAAAGAAATGAATATTTATTTAATACATAGCGCTGAAAAGTTAATAAAAAATTAAATGACAATTGGTGACCACTGTTAAATATAGAAATCGTTCTCTCATGGTATAGGCATGTTTTGATCACGAGATTTTTAGTAATTTATAGGAAATAAACATAAAAAATAAAATTTTTGAGAGAAAATATTATATTACGATTTTCGGCATAATAAATTATACGGTAGATACGTATATGGGTAGATTAACTATTTTTTATAACTACTACTGATGAGGTATTTAATGAATTACTATTAAAATATATTCTTTAATATAGTTCAAACTAGATTTTGTAGAATGATTTCATCTTTTTTCTAATAATTATCTATGTATAAGATTTAAAAAAGTTTTCGCATATTTTTGAAGTATTGTAGATCGTGTACATATTGTAGACCATGTTACATTTTCTTGCCACTTACGATCGTCAGTTTAATAAAGAATCTAGCAAAGACACTTATCATTTAGTGAATAAAGGAAGATAACTGTACTGTTTGAAGAATGCACTCAACGATAAGACAGTGTCGATGCGCCGATGCAAATGTGTCACCTTCGAATATAAAAAAAATCATAGAGAAAATCTTCTATGCCTTTCTATTTATTCTTTTTGTCGCCTTTGTGTTTAATGAATCGATTGTGACAACACATGAATATATTTATATAGATTTTAATCTATAAATGCAAAGTAAATGCTGATAAATTAGCCTTTATATAAAACAATAGTTCAAATAAGTTTCGAGAGAGTCACAATCTAGCGTAACTAATCTTTTTGTAAATAAACGCGTAAAAGTCATATGAAGTTTTTTTTAATGAAATCACATTGTTTATAATACATTGATCGACAAGCAGCTAATATTTCCTGCAAAATGCACTGATGTTGAAAGTTTAGCAAGATATTTTAACTACAATTTTGTGAAATCTATCATGGGAAAGATAAGAAGAACATAAGAATACCGCTCCTGTCCTTCTTTGTCTTTCATACGATAAATTTCACAAAAGTAAAGTTAAAATATTCAAAAACTAAATTTTTTGACATACATAAAATTAATATCGTTTTTAGTCAAGCTTTACTCTAGGGGACAAAAAAATATTCATTCTTTTTTTTTAATCTGGTGAATTTCGATGAGTTAAAACCAAAAGTATAAATTTTGAGGTGAAGTCTACTAGTTCAAAAGTTATGCTTTATAAAAATGAACGATTTTAACGTATTTTTTATCATCTTCTGCATTACAGTGGACACAGCGGTTCCTTTAAAATTATATGCTGTTAGTATTTTGGAGACAGTATTTGAGTTGAGAATAAATATACAAGAAAAAATAAATAAATATAATAAATATAATAAATATACAAAATAAATACGAAATAAATAAATATACAAAATAAATATAAAATAAATACAAAATAAATAAATATACAAAATAAATACAAAATAAATAAAATAAATATACAAGAAAAAATAAGAAAAAAGTGTTATATGAAGCTTGTTTATAAACACCATTATTATAAAGTTGTAGACAAATATTGAACGTAGTCTAAATATGTCTGTACTTACAAGATATTTCTTAATGCGCAAAGATTGTTGAGAATTTTAAAATTCTTATTTAATAACACATTACAAATATATATCATTGCGAATCGAGATGGGAATTTTTCTGCATCTCGCTTCATTGAATTAATGTATTTATACTTGTATCGTGCATCTTTCGTTTTACAGTTTCTCATAAATAGAAATCAGTATAAGATTAGCTAATTAACTTCAAACATAATTAGGATATCTACAAAAACATTCTTTCAAACCAAAGAATTTTAACAGAAAACATTTTTTTCTTATTTTCATTTGTAAATTATGCTTCTACTATTTTTGTTGAAAAAGTAGAAAACATTTTGTATTGTATGTTGCAGTGAGTCTATATTATAAACCGCGTCGTGCCAACTCTTGCGAATAATTGTATTAAAGATATTTTGGACTTTAAGTTTTGAGTTATCAAAAATCTTTCTTCTTTGAGCTGTCAAAAAAGTATTGTTTTTGTTTAAAAAGATACATACATATTAATAAGATTATACGTAAAAGTAGTGCTAACCTGAGAAGTATGTTGAAAAATATTCACTTTTACATAAATATAATATTATACGAGTAGATTCTCTATATTAAAACAATTTTTATCTCAACTTCTCGAAATTTATCAGATTATTAAAAAAAAACTAATAATAATATTTTATTCCTTGAAGTGTCTTCTTCTTTTGTAGAAAATATCGAACGGCATCAATTATTGAAAATTATACGATTCCATTTAAGAAATGTATGTCATATTATAACCTCCTCGAAGCCATTCAGTTTCTATCTGGAACATTTTTTTATATAACGGATAGTTTAGCAGTAATCGATTAAAATCGAATATGCAATGCTAGACGCACGAAATGGTTTCGTAGGCCACTCTTCTTCCATGTTCAATCGTCATGTTGGTCAGGCTCATAACAGTTCCCGCCCTTATCAATCATCGTCAAACACAATCGGTAGAAATATTAGTTGGGATAAGATAAAAAAAGAACATAAAAATAAACGGGAGATAAGCAGCGGCCATTGGTGCTGATTTCAGCTGCAGGCGCTCTCAATATCGTCCGCTCGACTCAATAATGGAAATGCATTTCCACTATGTCGATTACATTCTTCGTAAGCAACGATAAAATCGTTGAGTTATGTTGCGTTACATTACGTTTCTAAGTTAAATCTTCTCGCAGACAAATGTTTCTGAAATAACGACGATAAAATAGAACTGAAAACAAAAAGGTGATCCGATCGAACACGACACGAATTCGAAAAGATTGAATTTCTTGCTTATTTTACGTTTAACCGAGATAAGTTATAACTAATTCGACATCAGTGAAAATTTTTCATAACAATTATATAGAACATAAAAAAGCATTAGTTTAGTTGGATATTCTTCGCTGAAAATTTTAATTGTCGTTGAAAATAAAGCAATGTTAAATAATTTATAAAATTAATAAATTTTAGAAATATCTAAACGAACTTGATGAATTCTTTCTACAAAATAACACATCGATAACACAGTTCCATCCAGAAATGTTGAGACATTTCTTATTCTTAATAATCAGTATTTGTTAGATGATAAAAATTTTTAAATGTCATATATATTTCATGACACAATTGTTAACATATTAACATGTCAAAGATCCTTTGTTGTGTTACGCATTTAATTTTTTCAACTTAGAAATAAGCATACTGCTTGTTTTAAAATTTTTGAGCGAGAGTATACTTTCAATCGGGGAACAAATTGATATTTTATTGAAAAATTAGGATCGGAAGTACCGAATTCAGTTGACGACTTAAACTTACGTCAAGGAACAGAAAATCTGTTACACAAGTAATTAGGTATTATTATCGATAATCGAAGATTGTGACTGTTCGATTGATTTAGTTAAAGTTGCTGCCGGGAGAATTGACTTTTACTCGGAATTTAGAGGCGAAAGAGGGAGAAATGAATAACTGAAATATAAACACATACGCTTCGGAGCAGCTGTGCTTAGCTTTTTATATTACGTAAAGTTAAATGTATTAACCCTTGTTAAATATTGCGTGGTTTATTTAGCTGTCAATATAGCGAGGTCAATGTAGTCCCATTTAAAAACAATTAATATAAAATGAAAAAGTATACGAAGAAACAATGAACCGTTATTATTTTCTTAGCCAACGATTGAAAGTATTAAAAGCATTTTAGTATTAAAAGTTTTTGGAACAATTAGAATTTAATAACTCGAATTATTCGAAATGCTCGAAAAGTTAACATAGCCTAATTATATAGTGTAACTAAATCGTCACTATTATATCTATGTGAAAAATATAATAATTTATGATGTTTTTATATCATAAAATATTCCTTATTTCTTGCTTTTCTTATTATGAAAATTTGAAGAGATTTTATCATCAGAATCATTAGAGATTAATGTAAAATAAAATTGACGCCACTCCACATCTTGGAATATTTAGTTATTTTATTTACTTTTTTTTTATTCAACATCATCATCATTAATTCTGTAATAACACTAATATTATCCAGATGAACATCTCTATTTGTTTGCTTGAGTTTAAATTTCGCTTATGAATCTTCATTAAAATACAATCATTGAACTTGTATTGTCTTTGAACTCGAGTCAATTAAGAATATGGAATACTTCTGCACTGTTCTTCGTTTCAACAAGTAACATATTTTCACACATTTAGGTTGTGATACTTCTTTTGAAATGCCTAATTTTGCATTGCTCTTCGGCTCACCGATCCAATTATATCGTTAGACATAAACAATCATATGTAAAAATTAATATTAATAATAAATTACATAATATTAGCTCTTCAACTACGGATATCAGGAACTTGGGAAATCATTCCGGGCAATAATTTATTAACGAAGCGGGATACACGTAATTTGAAAACGCGGAGAAACTAGCGACCAATCAAGGCATCTAAAAAAATCTAGATTTACGTTTCCTCTTACGGCAGATCATAGCCAAGAATCAGGTAAAGAGATCCATTAGGAGATGCTTTTTTACAAAATTCGAAATTATCGTCCCTCGAACGGCAGATTATAGTCAGAGATCAGGTAAGGAACCGGTCCCCTTTTTCGGCCTCCAATGTCTCCAACTTACGAACTCTCCGATCCCGTATCGTTCACTCACGAAATTATGGTTACTCTTCTCGCTCTCCCTTTAACATCCCTTCACCCGAGTTTCTTACGATCGAATGTACAAATTCATCTTCCCTCCACTTCCGACACATTATTGTTTTCCTCCTTCTGATCAACCTTTCTTTCATTTCACCGTTTCATTCTCTGTTACCTACTCCTTTCTCCGTCGATGAAGCACTTTCTCCGCCATGAATTCTACTAATCGACGATCACGGCAACAAACGAAAGTCGGAAACGATCGTGGAAGTTTCTAATTTCGACTTTGACCTTCATGGAAGTGGGTTAAATCATACACAAATAGTCAAGCACTACTTGGCTTGGCCATTTTGCTTCCGTCACTTGCTATGCCATACCAGCTGAATTCTTGTTTGAATTCGTTTGTACAATTCGATAACGAATTTCGCCTTATGTAGTGTACATATCAGGTAAAAAGTACAAGTTCTACATCGAAGGCAATCCCTTGATGGATGGACTTTTCTAAGCACGTGTTGAAACACATTGTAACTACAATGTTGCTCGTCGATCCCGAAATATCATCGGTACAATCAATCAGGAAACGATATATTATACGTATGTAAGTAGTACTGATTTCTGCAACGACGTAAAGCGCAGCCACTTTCAAAAATAAATTAAAATTATTGTTAGAAATTCTCAAAAGATTTGGATTATGGCAAAATAACATGCTAATTAATTTCTGACTAATATCGCTTTGAACTCGTCTCTCATGGAATTTAAAATTTATCATATTCTTAATACGAACTGAATAAATAAATTAAAATGAATTCGATAAATTATATAACCACGATAATCAACTTGCGGCGTGCAAGCATCTAGATCCTGGTTTATTGCGGTTCAATTTTATGAATGATCAAATGAACGAAAAAATTAAATATATAAAGGAAAAACATTGAAACTTACGTATTTGTATAAAAAGTTAAAATAGCTTATAATGTAAACATCAATTTTTTTCAAAAGAATATTGTTTCACGTAAGTTTTTTTTACATAACAATACACATATATGTATCATTCCTATAAATTTTTCGGTTTTCGAATACTACAGATAGATAATATGATTCTTATCGTGACAAATGTTTCGCCATCCTTACTAATAAAGCAAGGTGTTTTATTACATGTATTTATCGATGTTCTCGAAAACTAAGCCTCGAACGAGAAAATTATATTCTATATCTCTTCCTACATCTATTCTCTTTATGATCACTTATTCGATTAACATGTACAATATTATATTTAACTAACATTTTATTTACAAATGATTTTTCATACAATTTGGATAATTATATATATTAGATATTTCTCACTGATTTTCATGAAACGTGTTAGTTGATTCTAAACAATTTTTTCATTTACATGTTATTTTTCGACATATACGCAAAAATATTTTTTTAAATTTCTCGTTTTTAAGTTCGGGTTGGATTTAAATTAGAATTAGTATAAAAAAATATAACCGTGCAATTTATAGTAATTGTTATAAATATCCAAAAATTCACATAATTTCATTTTATTTTATTATGAAATCACGTTATAACACGAAATATTTTATAATAAACGATACAGTCGTTACCAGAGTACAGAGTTCTAGGTAAATATAAAACAATCTCATTCATAGCTATGGCATTGTTTCGCAAAATTATATTATTATATTCATAGTTATATTATGAAATCTACCCAAGAATCTAATTCAACATTAAAGATATAATATAGAATGACAAAAGTATAATTTGCGAATATCTCAGGGATTAAAGCTGGGTGGCGGTAACATGTAGAACACACACACACACACACACACACACACACACACACACACACACACACACACACACACACACACACATGTATATAGATGTATGTAATGCATGTAAGTACAAGGAAAAGTTATATTCTTGATCCCTACATAATTCAAGGTTATCAAAATCAATGAGATACTTAATCTCTATAATTATCAGAATTTGTAAGTGCGTATTTTCATAAAATATAATAATAACAACAGTAATCTATAAAATATCTGTTAAAATATAGTAATAATGATATCTGTACTATGAAAAGTACAGAATAATGGTATCTGTAGTATGTAATTTCATCATTGAAACCTCTTTTTTTTATGATGTTGGACTTTTAATTTTTAAATCGGCTCGATATGTTTTAATTGGTTCCAAGAGACAAGAAAACGAGATGCAGAGAATGGTAAACATTTGTTCCATATCGATAAAGTTTCATTTGTTTTTATTGGAATTCAGGTGGCAGCATAAACTACCGTTAATTCGCGAACCGCGTACGAACAATACTGGGAAGCTTGGCAAACATTTTTTTAAGGGGGCGTTTGCTGGCTGGCAAATTTAATCGTGCGACAGCATAATGCGATCGCAACGGTACACAAGCATGGCCCGGCCTTTAACGTGCTTGTACTTGTGCCGGAAGAGAAATTTTATCAAGTACCTATCGTCGTCATTTCTTTTGCCGCAGGGTGGCTGGTCAGCAGAGAAAAGAGGGAATCCGCGTGCACGCGCTGCGCACCAAGAAATACGACCAGAACCGGAACACGAACGCCAGAGAAAACGAGACTTGATGCGAGGACGATTCCGGTATCTCATCGCTTCGATATTTCGTGAAATACGACGAAACGTCAATGTTCGCATGTCACATTCGCTTATTCGCATCTGTGTTCCGTTGTGTTCGTGCTAACGGAAAAGGCCTCCTCTTGCAGATTCAATGATCTACATGTGACGAACTATGGTTGCTGTTTTATTTCTCATTACGATCATATATTATTATAGTTATGAAATTTTATTTTTCATTTTTGTCTTGTCTTGGCAATTATAAACTGACCGTCGGCCAAAATGCATTTTTGTCTAAACTATATAAAAAACTATGCATGACTTTAATGCATATTTCACTATATGTTAATTCCTGTGTATTCCTTAGCTGTACTATTTAACGACAGATATGTTCGTTTTTTAATAGGTGCATTGATTTCTTTAAGTTCCTTATCTTAAAATGCACTATATGCAAAATCTTGCAGGATTATAATCACTGTTGCTTAAATTTTATATTGTTAAATGTGGAATACAGTGATTTGACATTGAAGTACGATAATCCCGGTTCGTAAATTTAACACGTATAAAATGTTGGTGGATGAAGGGGATAACAATTAAATTTCTCTACTCATTACACTCGAATCACACTCTCTAACGCTCCGCAGCTCGTTATTCCTCTTATGTTTTCCTCCCCACTACATTGCTCACTCGCCATCTTTCACTCACTCATTTCAATAATAATAACTAATCTCTCACATAAAATACACAAAATTTAACATACAAACACACGCAAAAACGATATACTCTTTCGTACATATAAATTCACTGTTTCATTCTCTGAACATCGATATCGATATCGATATCGATCAAGTTAGTAAAAAAAATTGTTAATTTGATCAATAAATTTTTCAAGCTTCGGAGCCTAAGAATTTTCACTTTCACTGTTTTTGTAACTAAAAGCCAGCTAAATCTTCTTATGTGTAGACAGTTATGTGTAGTATAGTTATGAACGAAGTCTAAAACAGAATAATTCGTGAATGGGCAGGATGTTTCCTCGTTGAATGCTCCATACCTCTAAATTCTAACTCTCGTTACTTGGGCAAAGTGAGAACTGTGGTCCAGCACCATCCATACTGAAGGTCTGACCTTGAAGAGATAAAAAATCTTCCCCAAGATGTCTCGAGGTTCGAAGCCACTTTCCCTCTTCGTCTTGCATCGTCGAAGGTTCGCCCGAATCTACCACTCTCTCTCGCACCACCGGCTTTCCTCCACTCCTTCAATTAGTCACTTCCTTCTCCTTCGTTTTCGTCGTTGCCCCCTCTCATTTTCTTCCTTTATTCTCTTACGCCCTTTTTTTGTTTCACCTCTCGCCTGTCTTTTCTTCTTCCTTTTTTGCTTACTTTCCTTCTCTACCTCTCTTCCTTTTCCCATCACAATTTCCCCTCCTAGATTCTTTTCCACCTTAGAACGTCTCATCCTGACGTTGGATAGATTCTCTCTCGTTCCATCATTCGACTCCCCTCGGCTGTCTTACATATTTGTTCTCTCCTTTCCTCTTGTTCCCTACACCGCTCGTCCTTTCCTTCTCTCGCGCATTCGCTGCCAATCGACGTCTCCTTATCGCGCCCTTGAACGTTTCTCTGTCCTTTCGACGGGAACCCAATGTGACTTTCGTTTTTTTCTCTCCATTTCTCTCCTCTTCTGACTGTCGGAGTCGCTCACCGCAGCCTTCGGAAGTCCTCCATCTCTTTCAATTTCAAATATGCTTCCTTTTCCCTCGTCTCGTGACTTACAGTGCTCTCTCTTTCTCTCGTTTCAACGAACACCGTCTCCATTCTCTTTCATTCTCCCTCTACACAATCTCTCTCACTCTCGCTCTCTCACTCTCTGTCTCTATCTATCTATCTATCTATCTTGCTTACTCGTTCTCGATCGTGTGTTTTTATTCTGATTGTGCATCTTTATTCATCCATCGCGTAGCGTAGTTCGAGTCGCGTCCTTCTCTTACTCTTCGACTCTTCTCCGAGCCTCTCTTCTTTCTTCTACCTTCCTCGAACACGTCTGTCTCGTTCCGAATCGTTATCTTCGAACGTTTCTCCTTTTCTCTCCACACCGCTCGACCGATTTCCCTCTTATTTGGCTTGTCGAGTCACATCCTAGGAACAAGCTTCGTAGGCTACATAGACACGTAAGTACGTATATATATATATATATATATATATTATGTGTACAGTCAAGTTATAATCTGAGCGCCAAGTTATATCAATTTCTCCGCAGTAACAGATAGACATGGTACAGGTACTTTAAAAATTGTTTCCAAAGGTTTCGATACAAAAGAATGCATGTATTTGCCATGAATAATTATCGTATCAACCACGAAATGCAGTATGTCCGATTCTTTTATTTCAACAAATAGGTAGATGAATGGAGCGATGTAGAGTTCATAGTTATCGCTCTTCTGCTTACGGCAACTTCTAGTTCGAATACTTTCATAGTCGTTATATACATACTTGACTTTGATCATCCAAATAATAAATAAATAAAAATGCCTATTAAAAAATAATAGAAGAGTATGATTGTTAGTCCACAGAATGTCTAAATTGCGGATTTTTATCTAAATTTATATCTTCATGAGAACATTTGGAAACATAGTATTAAGATAGAGATTGAAAAATTACATCAAGTACTATACTTTTATTTTACATAGTTTTGTGTATTGCGTTATATATACGCAAACATTTTGCATTTATAAATTTCGCATAAATACATAAAAATCTATAGTTTAATAATGATAGTTCTAATAATTTCTTTGTAATTAACATTTCTCATGTACAAGTGTTACTGCCGTCTCAAATATTGTAAAACGGGCTTGCGAATAACGAAATTATTGTTCAAAACATTTCGCCGACAAAATATTAATACCTCGACAACCACAATAGTCATATACACCTGATAAATGTTCACATTTATATGTATATTTCTTGAAAATGATGACTTAAGTCGAAAACAGAACTTTGTTCTTTATTTTTGATATATTTTTTCACGTATGTAGATCACTCCTTTCTCGGTTGTTCAGTTTCAACACTGACACTCTCTGTATATGTATATAGCATTCTCTGATGTAGAATCTATATAATGTAGATATTTATATTCAAACTGAGAGCAAAATCACGTTCGATGTTCCTTATCTTTAGACAAGTATTCCTAGTTCTAAATAAGATCCATTGGCTATACGCCAACTTCCAACATTGAAAACTTTCTCAAAGAGCTCGCTTTTACGCTTTTAGAGTTTGCGAAAAAAAACTCTAAAATATCATCGTGGCGATTCTTCATCCGTCACTTTTCAAACAACTTTGTCATATAAATAAAAACTGTACGTTTGCACAGCGTGACTTGCTGAAAGATACTTGTTCGACTGAATACTTGTCCCAAAACGACATTACTTCGGAAACACATTCGTGTATACTAGTTGGCAAAAGCTGGCATTTACGATAACAAGTCGCATTTACGATTGCACGTAAATGTTAGCGGTGTCGCTTAACTAAGAAAATTCATGCAAACGTATCACCAAACTGGGTACTCTCTTGCCCTCTGCGCTTGGTTTCATTGGTCTAGGTCAGTAATCGTAGGTTTAAAAACCAGTTGCAACACACACGTAACCGCACAAAATGTTACATTGACTCGCGCGGGAAACGAGACCAAACGGACACACATAGTCGATTAATAACTTCACCAACTTGCAATTTTCCAAATACATACATATATGCTTAATCAAATAATGAATGACAAATTCAAACAATGAATCTGTCGTGCAATAACGTTAATATCTACATTTTATCAAACTGGTAGCAAATAGCAGAGTAGCATCGAATCTGTTCTCCAAATTTCGCTCACGAAATTCGCTTCAACTCAACAAATTTTAATGTGAAGGAAAGCCAAGTTGGAGTAGTGCTGCTTTTTGCCTGCGTTGCGTTATTGAATTAACCATTACAGTATCTTTTTGTTAACGTTAATAATATCACATCGTTCTAGCCACAAAGTGTCTTACTACTCTATACACAGAGACCGAGTACAAATGAATAGCGTTCTTCGAATTTGTTGGATGGACAATAAAAATGAAACAAACATAGCTACGTTCCTTTCTCCCCTTCTCTCTTTTGCTCTGTAGTTTCACTGCGTATAATATCGATAGAAAGAAGCAGGAAGAAAAGGAAAGAAAGAGAGGAAAAGAGAATGGAACGGAGAAAAGGAAAGTATGACGAGAACCGTGAAGTGTCGATATACGATAATGGATTTTCCTGATCGGAGCGGGCAACGTTTTGTAGGATTTGAACAGCGTGAACGAACCAGCCAATTACCGCGAACGCTTTTCCACGCTGCTTAGCAATTTGTTCATTTTTAATTGAATTGTGGTTAGTCACACCAAAAATGGCGGAACTTCCTTTCTCCTTTGCTATTTGATATTTTAAACATCGCATCGGTCGCCTTGAGATTCGTGACAGCTTTCGTGATGATTTTTTTCACGTTTCTATTAAAATTAAATACCACTAGAAAAAGAACTAAAGTTCCAATTCCGTTTTTACACGTTTCTATCGCCAAACGAAAAATATACACGTATGTAAATAATTATATTTGTTACCTCAAAATTAAACATCGTTTCTTATTTTTACTATATGTACGTAGAATTCATTGAGCTGGCTTGTAAGAAATATGAATGGCAATGTCAAATTACTTCTTCATAGATTGTAGGATTGTAGGATCACAGATTATAGGATTTTTCAAACGTCTATTCGTACTTTCTTGATTTAAAAAGATCTAAATTATATATTTTCATTAAATAAATGACGTAGTAACCTTTAAATATTTATTATGAACAGCTATGAAATATTCGAACATATACCATAGAAAAAATTTTATATACATATTATGTGTATGTATTATATTAAACATTTTGGTATTTTATTAATAAAATTCGTCAATTATTTATTATAATTTAATAATTAAATATGATTGTATTGAGATTGTCATAATTATGAGATATGGGACAGTAATCTGATTATAATGGGAAAATTTGAAATTAATCTTAATAGAAATGTATATAGAAGTTACAAGATATTTATTGAAAACATAAATATATTTAGCAAAAAAATCAGCATATAATGGGAATAGCCATGTGTAGAGTTTACAAAGGGAAGGAATGTCAATTTCAACAAATTTTGAGTTCAACACTTTTTTGTATATTATTATGTGTGCTCCTTATTACTGACGTTCCGAATTTTGATTTGAGATATGAATATTCATTTTGATAAACAGGATGTTTCGTGGAACCCACTTCGGAAGCTGATTGTACGCCTAAAAATAATGAGAAAAAGTCATATAAATATATATCCTATCTGTCTTCGCTTATGAAATATAATGAATTTTCTGTTTTAATTACTTTTACAAAAGATGCTCGAAATGACCACCTTGCATTTGAAGACAAGCCTGCACGCGTCTTGTCATTGATCCGGTTACTCTCTCTATCATTCCTGGTCTATTCTACTTCGTAGTATTTCAGCATTTTCAATCGATGTTGCGTGTACAACAAATTTTAAAGATTCTCACAAATGAAAATTTAATAGATCAAATTCGCAGAACGAGCAGGCCATGCAACAAAACCTCCATGACCAATCCATTTATTTGCAAAGTGTTGATTTAAAAATTGCCTAGCCACTCGGCTAAAATACGGTGGAGCCCCATTATGCATAAACCGCATACCAAGTCTAATATCGACCGGAACTTCCTCTAATATTTCGTGTAAACGCGTGCTCAAAAAATCAACGTGCTTTGTGCCTGTTAGTTTTTCATCAAGAAAAAAAAGTCCAATTAAAAATTTATCAATTATTCCTGCCCACGCGTTTAAACTAAACTGGTGTTGATGTCTTGAATGCACAATAACATGTGGGTTTTCTTCATCCCAATTATGATTATTATGAAAATTGAATATACCATCCCTGGTAAAACTAGCTTCATCAGTGAAAAGTATGGTAGATACAAAACTCTCTTCACGTTCACGCGTTTGCAGGAACCAAGTACAAAAAACTATCCTAGGTTGAAAATCAGTTTCAGTAAGTTCTTGTATTCGCTGAAAATGGTACGGGTATAATTGCTGTTCTCGCAAAATTCTCCACACTGTCACGTGTGCCGCATTTTCCGCTCTTGCTATTCTTCGAATACTGTCTTCAGTATTCCTTTCAACATGATGGAGGACTTCAAATCTAGAATTTCTATTAATCGGTCTACCAGTGTATGAACTTCTTCTCTGAAAGCAACTAGTCTCTCGTAGACGTTCGTGTATTCTTTGAAATGTTTTCTTGTTTGGTATACGCCGATTGGGAAAATATTCCGAGTATAAACGTAAAGTTCTCGCTTTACTTGCATTACACATAACGAGCCCATACATCAGATGCATATCTGTCATTTCTAAATTAGAATAACGCTCCATTCTCACTTCTTATAACACAATCTTATACGACATGTATTACTATTATTAGTAAGAACTGAACTGATTTAGAGACTATTGCGAAATTTGTTGAATCTTCAAATAGTCACACGAAAGATATCAAGTAAGTATTATTTGTAAACAGTGCGATTTCTTAATTACGAACTATTGCGGTCGATGGAAAGAGAGACCGGACAGAGAGTTTGCTCTGTTTATAAAATTCATTATATCTCATAAACGAAGACAGATAGGACATATATTTATATGACTTTTTTTCATTACTTTTGGGCGCACAATTAGCACCCGAAGTGAGTCCCACAAGTTACGAAACACCCTGTATAAGAAAATATAAAGTTGTAATGTTATACACTGAAAATAAATTTTTGTTTTCTGCGAAATGCTGAAAACTTGACAGTTACATTTTTTCCTGTGATTTCTTTATATAATAGGCGTTAAACGCAGTCTCACTGAATATTGAGGCTTATTAATATAATAAATAGTGACTTAAATATCTTTGTGAAATATATCTATAAATACTTATATTAAATATATTGTAATTTTTATATTTATTTTTAGTTTCAAGCTTCACCAATATAATGATGGTAGTTGAATCCCATTATAATGTTAATAAAATTTTTTATATATCTAATACAAATAATATATCCACAAAAATCACCTTGCATAAAATAGTTTTATAAACAATTGTATGTATATTGATATCACGTTTACAATTTGTTTAAAATAACGTCGAATGGAAATTTAATAGCATTAAATTAGTAGTTGCCTTCTTACAATCGATGTCGTATAATTTGAGATGTACGAATTATTTGAAAAAATATAGGATAGATAGAAAGAGAAGATTGAGCCATGGAATTCCAAAACTAGCTTTACGGAATTGCTTCATCGTTGCAATTATATTACATCACACTCGAGTATGTATGTCACGAAAAACTCGTTTCTTCATTCGTAAGCCATCAGCTTCAAAACTGATATTATCATAAAAGTTCGATTTGCACATTTATTTTGTTGAATCTAATTATAAGACGCCGAACTGGAGGCTTGATGAACTTATTTTCTATTTCATTTTTCAATTGTCTTGTATTTGTATTACTTCCTTTAAAACAAGTTAGTTGTTTCACGTTTCTTTTTTTTTGAAGATATTTTTTATAAGAATGAATTATGCAATAAATAAGATTTAATAGCATTTCAACAATACAAGTTATTTCAAGTGGAAAAATCTTATAAACAGTATTATTGAGAATTCCGATTGAGAAATTTCAATCGTTAGTTAAGTATATTTATTAGAATTCGTATGTAATTTGAACATTTAGTGTAATTTACAAATGATATATTTTAATACCAATTGGATAAAATTATATGTGAATTCTGATAAATACAAGTGAAACTTTTTATCGGAGTAAATGTTTTACCTTTCCGTTTTTCTTCATTAGATTGTCCTGCTATTAAATTTTCAGACTTCTCCAATATTTTTTTATTAAATTTTAATTATAATATTTTAATAACAATATAATAGTTTCAATCAATAATAATCAGTCAATAATATTTTTTCTTGTCTATTGTTATAATATTTTTGGTATATTTTGTTGAAATAATTATTTTGACAGAAATTGAAGTAATTTTTAATATAATCACAAATATATGAATAAAAATGAACTTACAGTAGTTTTTACGCTTGAGCTTTAAGCATTGAATGTAACATCGAGCCTCGACATTGAATTTATCGGGAACTTTAGGTTAAAAACTATGACGAAGTTTTACTGAGAGATAAATAGTAGACCTTACTTTCTAGATAAATATCGGTCAAAGTATCCATTTACACCGACCAAACATTACTCTTTTTGAAATTTTCTTTTAATGATTTCGTAGTCTGTAATTTATTAAATAATATTTTTTCTTTACAACGAACCTGATGGAGATACTTACAATTAGCTACTAGTATAAGTACATGTATATATTTAAAATGTGATCTATTTATAAGAATTCACAAATTATAAATAGTGGTTAAATAAAAATATTCATTCAATTCAATGAATATTTGTATCGAGTTAATTTGAACAGTCAAGTTCAATCTCAATTTAAATTTTGGTTTGAACAATTAAATTTGAATAATTTAATTAATGAATGGAATTTTTATCGAACGTATCATTTAAGTTAAAAACTGAATTTGTGTATTTTTCATTTTACCGTGAAGATTTAGATAATATGTTATACGAATAAAGTCAGGCTTATTCACATTCTTGATTGTTGAAAGTGAATTATGAATGTCTTTTTTCGTTTTCAATTTGATTATAACTACAAAAATGACTTTATTAAATATAACGAACGTTGAATTGGAATTGAATGGAAAAATCTGTATAACTAAAATGCTTGATAGGAAAATCAATCGAAGGACAATAAAATCTCCGTTTTAAGAGATCGATTTTCGTTAGAGAGTGCAACGTTGAAAGCATGTTGATCCCTCGGTGAGGGAACATCGACAAAACTAAAAATTCGCCCCCTTGGAGTTTTGACGCAGGTTAGGGATCATTTTTGGTCGACGATCGGGCCAAAGATGGCCCTGAACCTGTGGAAGATTCATTTTTCAAGAGATCTAAGGACCTGCTTGTTCACTCTGCCTTCTTCTCTCCCTCGCCCCCTTGGGTCCACTATAGGCCAACTACAAACCCACTCCACCAACCTTCTCGTCCCGTCTTTCTTCTCGTCTTCCTTTCCTTATTTTTCCTTTCCTTTTCTTCGTCGGCATTTCTCCGCTCTTCTCTCCAGGGCTGTCCAAAAACCCCTTATTATTGTGTTCCCTTCTTTCTCTGACACGCGGCTATTTCCGAGATAAACATACGAGTTTGCTGAATAAAAACATGGCCGCCCTCGTGACGGAAATTTTCAACACGTCGATGTGACTTTGCGAAGTGTACATATTCTGCTGCCCGAGGCTCGTCAAACATCATCTCCTCCGGCGTTCAATCGAGACGATTTCGCTTTTTCTTTCGCTTTCTTTTCATTTCTCAATTTTGTGCAACGATTGTGGAACGATGATTGAATTTGATTGAATTTTCTGAATAACAATAGTGTATTTATAACAATTATACAGTGTATAAGAAGACTTATAGAGAAGAGAATAGAAGTAAGACTATTTGAGATTGTAATATACAATTGTAGGACCTGGGTAAAAAACTATTTCATACATCGAACGTTATACAAATGATTATATTTTAGATATTTGGTTGTATTTTTTCATATTATGTGCATTTTGTGGGATTTCGTACTTTAAACTTTCCTATAAATATACAAAAATCTACACGTCTAGTTGTGAATTGAAGCTATACGTTAAAGAATAATAAAATTACAAATACAAAGAATGTGTATGAAGTATGTATATAAAGGACGAAAAATTTGTAAATGCAATGCAATTCTTACAAACTTTATTCGTGTTTTTACTGAATGTGTGTGATTATAATTACATATCAAAAATATGAAAAAACTATTTTTACGATTAATAACAATGAAACTCATCAATATTAAACGTATGTAAGTGTAATTGTAAATTTAAATCAAAAGTTACGAGTATAACAACTTCTTTGTATAACGTTTCTCAGTTTCGCAGTGTAATACGTAAGAAAAAATAAAAAGGAAATAAAATGACGAATAGAAAGATGATCGAGTAGAAAGTCTCAATGATCGTTTCGAAGTATTTTTCTTCAACGAAGATTTAATTCGAGATAACCCGGTCCTCGCCGAAGGTTTTACCCTTGAATATGTCGTCTGGCAACTTTTAAACTTTTCCTCCCGACTGTACCACGCTGAGTTGTTTACATTTTAACGGATGGCGACGTTGCCAACTCTACAGACCTGTTGCCCTCACCGTGCCGAGGATTCTCCATTAATTAACTACATTAATGTTGTATACGTCGAATTAATCTGTATATTTGGGTTTCACGTGGACTCTTGTGTCGATCTTAAAAAATTTAAAATTGCACGAATTTTATGACAATTACGTTGCTATTATATATACTATATTACTATATATACATATAAATGGTTTAATACTTTTTTTTTTTATAAAAAATAACGAGTTAAATTGATTAATATATTCAAAAATATTATTTTACTTTATTTTACTTTAAAAGAAGCAAGCTTGACCTTTAAATGCTTTCTATGCATTAACATTAAAAGATAATAATTATATTAATTAATGCCTCTCTCGAGACCATTTAACTTTTGTCTAAAACAGTTTTTGATGTAGTTAATCGTTTCAAAAATATTTCAGCTTTGAGCCTTAGGCGACTCACACAGTATATATATATATATATATATATATATATATATATATATATATGTAGACATACATATAATACATAAAGTTAGGATTACTAATAGAACTTTACGACTACGATATTCTAATCTTTTTTTTTTTTTTACTTCCTACCGATTAATTTTTCATGGATCTATTAATTTCTAAAGAATTGTTAAATTATAAAGATATTTGCGTTATGCACGGAAAAAGAAAGAAAAATAAACGATGCAAGCATATTATGTTACTTAAGTACTACGTATTAGCGGTAGTGTGGATCTAGCGGGGGAGGAATTTTTAAAGTAGATGTGCTCCAATCTGGCTGAAAACTTCTGTATCGTCTACGGCAAACATTCAAACCGCGATAATGACGCCTTTCTGATAAGAACTCTCGCCCTTTGAAATGTTATGCGTATGAGAGATGCATTATCTCCTGGTGGATTACAAAAAAATCATCTTCGAGACACGTAGTACATGTTTACAGAAAGAATCATTCCGCGCGAGACATCTGTTTAAATTTACCAAGAACGACGATCGTTTTCTACGTTTGAATCATCTGTTTTTGCGTAATTTTATTCACCGAATTATATATGTAAGTATGTATGTATATGTTATCGCGTCAAACGATATAACAACGTGTCCTCTCCCTTTGAAATTTAATATTTTTAGGCTTTTGCGTCACAAATTCTGCGAGAACCTAAATCCAGTTCTTTGAAAATCTTATTTTATATAGAGGTAACGCGACTGCTTTGAAAAATACACGAAAGAATTTGTTTTCCTCCGTTCATTTCTACGATACTTTATGATAAAGCTGATATCTATAGCGTACAATAGACAGACGGAATAAACGATGAATTATTGTAACCATGTACGATTAATAATTAAAAAGAGTAAAATGATACTCCAATCTTGTGTTACGTCGATACCTACATATTTAAATATCGAGTAAACAACATCGAATTGAACACTAAATTCAAAATTTACACTAATGAATCATGTATTTCGAGAATTCTGTTTTTCGAAAGTCTCAATTTCATTTCGCATAATGTATTTATTAATTACAAAAGGAAATAGATTATTTTCATGTTTCTATACGAATATCTATATATCTATCTATATCTATATCTATATCTATATCTATATCTATATCTATATCTATCTATATCTATATCTATATCTATATCTATATCTATATATCTTTTATTGATAATACACACACAATTGAGCAGAGCTATACGATTAGTTTTATTGAATATACGGATTTCAAATACGTTAATAGCGTGCAGCGTAAAATCTTGATGGATCGATCCAAATGATTATTTACAAAACGTTCGCAGCAGAAATTTCAACGCGCGAAAACTTTTTGAAGTTGGCTATTACAATTGTTCGTTTTGCACGATCCGCGTTTGAATATCAAATGTGAGTCATACTTTATTTTTCCACGTGCATTGCAGTTTGCGATCGCACATCTGTGCCTGTCGGGTTGTTTTCGATCATTTCGAAGACTCGGTCGAGGACAGCTGCACGATTTTCACACCCGAAGGTAAAGAAATCAATGTATTTCTTCCATCTCTTCTCAGGTACTGCTTTCAATGTGGCACTTAAACGAGGAAGATCTATATCTCTATATATACTTGATAAAAATTTATAAATTCTAAAAGAATAATGTTTGAAAACTAAAAAAATTAAAAAAAATTTCTTTTTACGATGTATACTATACGACAGTTCTCTTTTTAACTTAACAATTCAAAAATTGCAATCGCAAATTGCAATAGATTTTCTTTTCTTATTGTTGATCTTCGAAATACACCTTCTGAAATACTATTCACTTACGTATTCGCATGAATCCAAAGTTGTGATCGATTTACCCGGAATAACAATTGTTTTTATAATAAGCACGAACAACGGCTGATAAAAGTATTCAAGCAATTACTATAGAAGAACTTTTATGTATGTTATATACCTGAACATTACAGAATTTTATTAACATTATAATAATAAAACATCGTGATTTTGTTGGTAAAATTTGAAAATATATATAAAAGTTAGACAAAAATATTTGAGGTAGATATTTTTGAAGACAGGAATTCGGATGAAAAATTTCGACACATTTTTACATTTTTACACGTAGAGTTACCTCCTGCAATTAGTCCTACAGTTGTCCACGTGTCAGAATACATTGTACATTTTTAGATTTGTTTCAAATTCAACCAGTATAATCAAAATAGTTGATTCTCTTTACAGTGTTAATCAAATGTTAAAATATTTTATGTAACATACATAATGTGCTCATAAAAAGTTCTCATAAATGTTTGAATATTTCTGCAAGCAATTGCAAGTATAAAACTATTCATAGATCTAGATATAGATAATTAGTGTTTATAAAACTACTTTAGATATAGATTTGTCAGAGATATTTGACGAAAATCGGAAAGAAATTATTATCCTTTGCTTCGATTTATTATGACGTAATCGTAGTTGTGTTTGTAGTTGATACAAATGCTCTTACTTCATGTTCATGCGGTATTTTACTTTCAATTTGTCCGACAATTATTTTCACTTTACATCGCATTCGTCAAGTGGTATATACAGTGATAAACGCTTGTCGTTCTGGTGTTGGCTGTTTATTATCGTATCAGAAATTCCTTCACTTGAGATGCATTACGAGTTTTTTTATCACTCGTAGTTTTCTGCTTTATTTTATAATACGACTTGGTTGACCTCACCTCACCTCACCGTGGAAACGTTTTCATGTCCTAAAATATCTTCCGACCGCAAACACTTTCTAACGTGCAAAGATATTTTAACACACGGACTAACAAAGCGAATTCGTAGAACGAAAATACCTTTCCCGCGTAAAAACGATGCCCACGGTCGCTACCACGCCGATCTATAACTTGAAAATATTTGTCCACTTGAGACCGATACGTTTTCGTGATTTTAAATCGAAATTTTATTCAGATACTTTTTTTTAAAAATTCTCTTCTTTCGACAATCTATCGAAACAATATTGTAATTGAATCAACGAATCGAAAAATAATTCAAAATTAGAAATTTTCAAAAGAGATCATAATTAAAGTGTAAAAATTGAAAATGAGATCAGAGTAAAAGGACATATATCTATGGTTAAAATAAGCCCTTTAGTTTAATGAACGCAGAAATAGTAGAAACATATAATCTACACGACGACGACTAACTTCTTTAATACTGTACTGAATTCATTGCGATGAAATCATTTTTCATTAAATAATTTTTATTTTAATTTTATTATATAAGCTCGCTAATAAATAACTCTTTTTATTATTCTGTTATTTCTTTTAATTTTCTGACTAAACAATGACTCGAGTTCAAAGACAATGCAAGTTCAATAGAATTAATTACAGATTTATGAACGAAATTTAACCATAGATAGATGGATATAAACATTCATTTCCATTAGCATGACTGTATTGGAACAGTATTATAAAAAGTTACGTTGATGACTCAAAGAAATTAGTAAAATATAATTTTTAGATTTATACTATTCTTCAATTTAATTATAGTATATTCTATTGATTTTTATTAATACCTCTTTTCTCATATTAATTTTCTTACCTTTTCAATGTCTTTCGTTACATTTATTTTTATATTCATTTACATTTGGAAGAGTTTTACTTTGATAAATCAAATTTAATATTTAATATGAAAGATTCTTTTTTTTGCGTGTAATTTTCAAAAATATAAAATTATCATTCTATATTTTTACATATACGTATTATAAATAAATATTTTAAGTTATGTAAATGCTTATGTTAAATATTCTTATTTTGTAAGTTGTTTTGAATAAAATTCACAGACCTGAATAAATTTCACTATACTAGCGTAAAAATACAAAGTTTTTGAAGAAGTAATTTGAAGACACAGCTTCTATTTGAAAATATCAATTTGAAAAATTAATACGGGTTTGTTACAAATTGTTTTTAACATATTTATACGTTCAAGGATAAAATTCAAACTAATTTTTCCATGTAGATAAGAATATAATTTTATTCAGAATCTACATCCATAATAACTAGAGATGAATTGATACAAACAATTTTTATTTCGAAAAATACATATTTTTAGTATATTGCGATATGGCATATTTGGAATCAGGAAAAGATACTTGTATTGACAGAGAGGTAACATTTCCATTATTTATAAATAGATTTAAATATTTCTGATGAATGTTATTTCTTCTTGATTGCTTGTGAGACATGACTTTTAAAAATAAGGACATCTACGAATAGAAATCAACTTTCAGGCAGATAAGTATTTAGAGATTTTGATAAGATGTCGCTCCTGATAATTAATTAGTTCTTCAATTGTTATGTATTAGTTGCATTAAAACAAAATTTATTGAATTTTGCAGATGAATATTGTCCGTATGGCACGATTAATTTCTTGCTACATCGCCTTGAAAAAATATCATACTTTGAAAAGTTATAAAAATTGAATTACGTTTTAATATACTATACTGTGTTTAATTATTACCAATAAAATTTTCATAAAATAATACATATTCTTCTTTGCTTGTAATATTTAGATCTTCAATCTACAAATTCGTTTCACATAGAAAATATTTTCGATCTGTCGGCTTATTGTTAGAGTCAAGAAAATACACAAAGATTTAATATAATATCATTGCATACTCGCATCGTATTATTATATTTTTTATCCTACGTTTGAAATCTTCTTATAGATATCGCTGTTTGTGACAAATATCGAGCCAAGGGTTGATAAAGAAGATTAAACAGTTGTGCGGACTTGCCGTTTGTGCTCCTGAATGATAATTCTTTATCATATCCGGCTTCTCTAACATATGCGTGTATAATGTATACACGTAAACATGAATCCATTTTTCACACGGATATTATATTTCTTTTCTCAATGTTATGTTACACACACGTTTCCATGATGTTTATAATATAATTATTAACATAATAAATGAAACATTTACTTGAGATACATTTGCAAATTTCTTGATGTTTTGCAGTAACACTGTAGAAACTGTTGGTATTCTAACAATTATTATCATCATTACGACTATCATTTTTAAAGACACATAAACTAAATTAAATTTTGTTATGCGATAACTTGTAATATTTCTTATTAGATTGAGAATTTGCTGGAAATATTTATTATATCTACATTTCAAATTATCAATAGTTTTTTTGATATACATATAAAGAAATAACTTTATTCTGATATTCAAATGATCTCGACTGTTAACGATACAACGTCGATGACTATTCATGATTTTCAAGCAATCCTGGGTGCCAAAGACACGATTTCTAGCCTTGTATCTTTTAAATGACCTTTATTCTTAATGTTGTGACCTTGAATAGCACGTTGCATGATTTAAATAGCATTCATTGTATCACGAGACGAAGACATCACAATAATAAATTCACAACAACAAAAGTCTACAAAAAGAATGTCAAATAACGCAGAAAACATTAATCGGTTGGTCTTGTTACCGTAGAAATTCTGTTCAATAGTTGAATAATTTCTAGTGGAAAAATTTATCGGTCAACGTACTTATTTACTCATTATCTTTCTATTGACTTACATCAGATAATAATGAACCATATTTGAAATTTTCTTATATTCCTTTATAAAATACTACAATATTTATTAAAATATCACTGAAAGTTTAAACTTTCATAGTAGTTTTTAAGCTCATATTGAAGTAGTTGAACATCTCTCTTGTCTTTCTTTGTCTTCTTATCTCTCTTTTTAAATTACATTACGATGAATCATTCACGGGTAGAAGGTAAAATTATTCCATTTATTTTATTTCTCAATCTCTATTGAGAAGAAATGTTACCTACATGATTTGATTATAAAATAATTTGCCTTCTATCATTCTCTATCATTCTCTATCTATTCATATGAAATAATTCAACTCATTGTAGAATATATATATTAAACACTATATATGTAACTTACACAGATCGCGTAACAATACAATTATGCGTGTATTTAGTGCAGTCGTCTCACTGCGCGTATCAACACTACTCAAGGATTTCCGGTGTTCAGTGTTCATCACCCGTAAATCCGTGCATTTAAGTGTACAATCGGCGTAAGTGTATATGTAGTGTCACTGATCGACTGTTATTCGTCCTTGTAAGACTTTTTCGCTTAAAATTATTTTATCGTTTTAATCCTAATTGAGTTACATAAACAGTATTGTGAGCAACGATAGGAAAAATCATTAAACAAGAACATTATTCGCATCGGTAGATTTAGTGTAAAAGATAGGTGTTTGTTATCCTTAAAGTGAGTTTAAAATTATTCTATTAAAAATGACCAAAGTAATTTCGATTTATTTTTAATATAAGCAAAGTAACACGATACAATAATAGCGGGCATTTTAGACAGATAAAAGAGGATGTCGAAAGTAAAACATACATTTCCGATGTTAAGCAGATAGTAGTAAAAACAGTAAATTAGTACATTTATTAATTTACAAATTACAATTGATAAAGATTGTTTAAAAATAAATGAATAATATCGCCACTGCGAATCACGTAAGACACATACAAAATTCTGTGGAAACTAAAACTAAAAATATTTATCATAGATGTTTATTAGACACGCATGTTCCTTAATTTAGGTGATTACTACGATCAAAAAATTTTAAAAGATAAAAAATTATTGTGGCATTTATATTTTTTTCAACGCATGAAATTCTCATTTTTTCGCAATAAAAAGAAATCGCTTCTTATTTTTGTTTTTGTTTTTTCATGTTTATATTGTTTACTATTTCGATTCATCGTTCATCCTAAAATCATTATTCGTTCTATTATAATATTGACGTAAATCGCTAAGAATCGAGCATTCGAGAAAAAAAAAAAGTAAAATGCATATCTTTACAGTCAGGTCGCAGAAAGTTGCATTTTCTGTATCAGCTGCGGTACATAGAATGATGCTGAAGTTACGCTCGTAAATGCATACATGAACGTTATTCTCGTTCGTTGTTACATGCCTGCATAAACATGGTATATAGTATCTTGGAACTTTAATGAGTTTCGAGCAAGAGGAGACAAGCAAGAGTAAAGGGATGGAAAATTACTAGGATATACTGGCCTTCTTTATTTTGTAATTTCATGTTTATCAACTACCGTAATTTATAGTTTTTAGCACGTGCCAAACGTGAGAATAGTTTCGTGTTTACCAATTGCATGAAATTGCTTCATAAAAGAGTTTTAATTACAAATGTTTCATTTCATCGTTAAAAACTAATGAATGTGTTCGAATATTAAATTTTCAATGTTTGAAAACTTAACTATTATAATTTTGTAAAAGGAAATTGTACAATAATGAATCTGGGCTCGTTTTAAGGTTTGAAGCTTTAACTTTCAAAATATAACATTCATTTTATTTTAACTAAATATTTTTACAGTAATGAATAAAACACTTTTCTTTTCGAAAATGTTATAAATTGTCATAATATTTAAAAATATTAAACAATTTTTTTCATAATTTCATAATAGCCCATTAGAGATTTGAAAATTACAAGCATCCTTTTTACGGTGATCCCTCAAAACTTGCTGTATGATTTTTTTTTCACCAATTTCTTGAACTTTAAATATTAAATATAACGATAAAAATATTATGATTCATTAAAATTTCGTAGTCTAAGGCTAACATTTAAAGTTCAATAAAATAGCGAAAAGAAATCGTATATTGTCAAAGAAATCGTAACAATCGTCGAAGTTTTTGAGGAGAAAAGTAAAATTTCATTTTTCCACTCTTTTTATATTAAAGCAACATAGGATAAAACGAACGATACATTTTACAAGTAGAAACTTCAAACTTTAAAATGAGCGCAGGTTAATTATTTTTATTTCTTTTTATAAAATTATAATAATTTAAATAATATTTTTCAAATATCGCGAATTTAGTATTCGAATGCAATTCCATGACTATACACATGAAAGGAAGTGAATCGAATTTGTTTTGCAAGATATGTTAAATGGGAAAGAAAAAAGATTCGAGATTATCTCCTTAGTTACGATTATATTCTATGGGCGTTTGATCTTTTTTAGAACGATAAAGAATGCAATACTTAATGCCAGCCATTACCATTTCGTTTGACGATTGGCATGACTCGTCGACATTCATGGTTGATGTGTACAAGCCAGCTTCGAAAGAATCGATTGCGACATATTTCTTTCCTTTCTTTCCGCATAGCTAATTTATTCAAATACAAATGCCTATCGAGCTTTCTCTCTCGACTTCTACCATTTTGTCACTGTTAGCGACCATTAATTTCCGTGATCTGACAATTGTGATTATTATCAATCCACGTATAAATAAGCGTCCATTTTTCTTCTATTATCGGATTTCATATTCTCGGTCACTGAATTGGGACCATTTATAATTAGAATTTTTGAAATGTAATTACAAGTTTTATTAAAATGTTACGCACGTTCATAAATAATTAAATTATACATTACTATTATTATATTTGTTAATACTATACAGAGTATCCCGAATTTAAATATTAAAATTTTGGGAAGGTGTAGAAGATTGACAAGTTAAAAAAAAAAATCCGTTTTAGAAATTTGTTCGTTTCTGCTTCATGTTGGAAAAAATCGCAGGAAAAGAAATAGAAAGATTTTCATTTTTCCATTTATTTATTTACACTTACTGATATCATCGTCTATTTTTATTATCCATATTATCTTTTTATAGTATCATCTATTATCACTTTTGTAGGTATATTATTTACTTAATGAAGATACTGTTCAAAACGTTAGTCACTTGCATTACAATGAACATTGATTACTTTAATTGTCAGACATTGTTCTGGAGATGCTTGTTACAGCTATAATTTGGTCTCTCAGTTGCTCTCTTAAGTGGCAACGAATAAGTGAGAAAATAAAATATTTTTGTTTCCTTTTCTCTAAAATGGAGCAAAAACGTGTAAATTTCTAAAGGAATTCTTCCTTGGTTTATCGATTCTCTATAATCTATAATACTTATCGCTTTTGAAACTTTGATATTTAAATTCAGCACATCCTGTTTTTATTAATGAATGTTTATGCTAAAAATTATAAGAGTTAAAGAACTGAGAGGATGATCGATTTGGATCTTTAGAAATGTATTATTGACATATTATGAAAAAAGGGAAAAAAAGGCAGGTATGATAAACTGAATTTGAAGAAAGGATGAGTTGCAATAAAAACAATTCACTTTTTTTGAAATATGCTTTTTTATCATGTAGCAAGTACAAACTTGCTTTTTTTTGAAAATGTTACTAATTCAAACGTCTCTCAAAATATTAAAAAATTCTTTTCGTGACTAAAATTACTATTAAAAATTACTGAAATTACTTTGCAATAATCTTTTAACGTTTGTTTATCACCATTTTATTAAAATTTTGAATATCAAACTTACAATTAGAAAACAAAATTCAATATTTTATCGCTTAAGCCTAACATAGTTCAGTAGAACGACGATAAAAAAATCGTACATTTTAGGGGATCGTTGTTTGAAAAGACTTCAATTTAAGATATAAAACATTATAATAGACTTAATCATGAAGAGAATTATTTAATATCTTCGAATTGATAGTATTTCATTTTTTTACTTGCTACATAATCTTGATGAGATGATCTTTGAAAAAAGTGAGTCCAGAATTGTGAAAATAGTGAATTCACGCAAAATGAAACAAAGTAGGTTGTTGTACGATTTTATTTTCACGTTGTGTTTAAACAACAATTTAAATATTACAATCTCCCAGAAATCGAAAATTTAATGTTTGAATATTTATGAAAACAACCCTGTTTTAATTTTAACAGTTAATAAAATTATTAAAATATCTATAAAATTAATAAAAAAATTATTATAATCTTAAATTTTAAAATATACGAAATGTTGAAAATAGAGCGTCATCAGTGAAAATATAACAATTAGCGGCTGTAAATATGATATTACGTCGATGAAATTGAATTTTTATTCGAATCACATATTCTATTATAATCAGAAAAATGAAAGATAAAGGAAGACAAAAAAATATTTATCTGTTTTTATCATTCTGTGAACCTCGTGCTCCTTTCCATAAAGGAAAATTTTCAAGTCAGATGTCACTCCCTCAAAATACGCGAGATCGAGAGTGAAATTCATCGAATTATTTTTTCACAACAGACTTGATTATCCTTGTGGAAAATTTAGGGGACCCTTCAGGCAACAATCACCATTGAGGGCATTGTGGTCTGTGTAGGAAAGTCGTTATCCCGGCTCATTGTCGTCGAAATTTCAAGTTCACCTGCAACTAAGGAGAAAAATATCTCTACCAGCGAGCAAGGTGTCCCATTCATCAAGAACAATCAAAATTCCTCTATTCTACCTCTTTTTTGATTTATGCTACTAATCATTGAATCTTTGCAAGATTGAGAAATTCTCTTTCTTTGATCAACAAATACAAATTATTAACGAGGAAAATGATTTTTAGCCACACGAATTCATTGTAATATGAATTTTATATTACGCTAAATTCATCATTAGTACCGCTATATATATCATCAACATTAATTTGATTTGGCAATTTTTTTCTTTTTCTTGTTCATAATTTAAAATAAATTAGCGCATTAGAAATACTAAAAGATACGGAATTCAAATCATCTTTATTTTTAGGTTTTAAAACAATGCACGTCTATTTGCTAATTTGACGGCAATCAGCTGGTCGCTAAAGTAAATTTAAAAAAAGCAAAATAGAAATTTTAAATAATTTTTCAGATCCTACATTGCTACATGTTAAAACATAGATTTCAAGAAACTATTTTTTTCAATTCTATAATCACGAATAAAAGAAATTTTTTTCATTTCTTAAATTATTCTATGCCGATTTACAATATTGGCAAATCAATTATTTGCATTCTTCTTCGTTCCTTTTTGTTTTCTCTTTCTTTTGTTAAAATAATTTAACATTTTATATTTTGTTTGTATTTCATAATTCCATTATTCGTATTTTATAATATAGTCTAATTACAACTGTTAATTATTATTCAGTTGGGTTTGTTGTATTGAAATTTTAGAATCGCGTAACGAAATTTTATTACATAATATTAACAGTTGAATATTTCAACGCAATATAAAAATTACGTAGAAAACGACAATATCATTCTTTGTATTTTGACACAATGAACAACAAGAAGTTCCACTTTATCCCTGGCACAAGATACCGGCCTAAATAAATATCGCACTACCTTACTATAATAGTTTACGATTTCAAAGGAAGCTCTTGTTTTTCTTTCTACCCTTGCACTATTTCTAGGAACATGAGGCTCAAAAAAAATGATAACTGTGCACCTTAAAAAGTGCATTTAGTTGGACTTTAATCTTAATGTCTCGTCGATAAAATTTACATATCGAAAAAATCAATTTTAACTCTCAGAGAAAATTATTTTTTAAAATGAGAACGCTATTTGTCGTTGAAGAATATTTTAATTAAAAACCACATTAGATATTAGAAAGAAGAGTATTTAATAGTAAAAAAAGAAATAGAAAGAATAGTAATTTTTGAGCATCATTGCTTTTATAGTGCTATATTAATTTAAACGTGATTATGCTAGATTACGTTGACATTTATATATCTATCTGTCTGTAGTTTATATATGAGTTTTTCATAATTGAAATAAAATTATTAAATTTTTTTAATTCATTCATCCAATTATCTACATGGCATATTTGAGATGGAAGTGACACAATTGAAAAACGCACAACTCTGAATTATCTCACTACGAGAATATTGTAGAAACACTTCTCAACCAGTTATGAAAATCTTATCCATGCTTTCAGAGAGCAATTATATTGTTTTTCCAGATTCATGTGACACTGTGCTACATTCTACATATACATATCTTCTAATTAGTACGAGTTTTATCTTGATTATTATTGTAAATTTCTTAGATTAATAAAATGTCTAATCATGTTAAGATTATTTTTCGCTTTTCTGAAAAATAGATTTTTTCGTATTGTATGTACTTTGATCTTAAATGTACAATATGTAATAAAAATAAAATTTTGAAATGTGTAAATATGATTTGTCATTGATAATTTCGATTAATTTCGACTTATTTTTAATTGCCGAATAATCCGCATTATTTGTTAATATCATTTTTATTCTGTAAGGAGTCTGCCAGGTTTCTTTTTAACTGGAAAATATATTTAGTCTGATTAAATCTTATTGTTAGTTAGATTGCAAATTAAAATCGTTCAGTACAATATAAATGTACATATAAATATTTACTATTTATTACTAATTTATTAATTTTATTTTCAAAGAAAAAGTATCAAGAAAATACATAAGAAAAATCCTTCATTTAGAAACTAAATTAACAATCGTGTGTCTTTGTATAACATTTATACACAAATGTGGAATGGATTTTATCTTAAATTACGGATTATTTTAAAAATTTGAAATTAAGATTACTCATTACCAATATTACCATTACAAGTATTCACTTTGATATTGCAACAACGATTACATCATTTACTTATTTAAATAAACTAACGCATAATTATTTTACACAAGTAAGGTGACATATTACTTAAATACGTTTAGCATTTATTTAAATATTTTATAAGTCGGATGGAGGTTTCGAACCTAAAAAATGTCAAATGACCGAAACAGAATTGATCGTCATATCGTATCTCGTTGTTGGTACATACGTGGAAGATGATCTATAACAGACAAGAACTCGCAGAGACTACATTTTTACTGACCCCATGCTGAGAAGCAAGTGCAGAGCATGTTGCGTGCTGAAAAGAAGAAAAGAAGAAGGGAAAAAAGGAAGAAAGAAAAAGAGGCGAAGAAGAAAAGAAAAGCTTGGAATCATTGGGCGAACGTTTTCTCGGTTCGGGGCGTGCCTCTTGTACGAGAAACTGCGGCTACAGCGAACGTATACTTTAAAGTTTAAAGAATACGAGGTGCAGGCCAATAAAATGAAATTTTGCACTTTTACGGTTTTTATAACGTTCCGGCTGAAACAAAGTAGCCCGATGCTCTCCATCCTCCTGCCATTCGTACAGCTTATGCAATACGTAACGTAATTTTTTGCTCAACGACCACGTGTTCGGGTTTCTTCTTTCGGACTATGTGCTATCTTCATCGAATTTGTTGCGAGTTCGTTTCCGATTTTTGCTGAGAAAGATTTATCATTGACTCAAGCTTGAAGATTAATTTAATTTATAACTAAATCAACGAGCTGAAGAATAGTAAAGTTTAAAATTAATTATTTTCAAAAAATACTAAAATTGAAATGTGAATGCAGAAAACTACATGTCTCGATGTCTGCTACTCTATATCAACTAGTATCTAATATCTCACAATTTGTACTGTCTTTTTCTATACTCATTAAGCGCTTGCAATTTAGATACATTTCTTCTATATGATAGGAATTTTGGTATTATTAAAAGAGACATATCTATGAAAACATGATTACGAACATCTTTTATTTTAAATATGGTAATGTACAAAGATGTTATGAATTTTAAGATGTGCATCAAAACATATTCAAAGTCTATTTTCTTGAAAATAAAGTATTAAATGAAAAAATTTTGTCCACTTTTTATTTATTTTTGCACATAGGATAACCTCCTATCAATTATTCTTTTCTGTCACATTTAGAAACTGATTAATTAAATTCAAGTATGGTTGATAAATCTTCAAATTTTCTCGAAAACGATGCCTCAAACAAAAAAATTTTATTCTATACTTTTTTCTTTTCTATTTGTTTTTTGTGAGGAATCATCTCCTGCCTATTTGCACATATTATTTCATCGCACTCTGTAGATTCAGCTATAAAGGTTATGCTGTTAAGAATGCATATTAAATCTAGCGTTTGTTCCCAACAAACTATTCGCAAAACTTTGATCAATTTCGGAACGTTACTTCGGAATTTCTTTTCACCTACAGTTTCATTAATAACATTAATGTATGTGATCTCTGCAACTGGTATTTTCTTTGGTTTGTTAAGAAATGATTTATTCTTCGTGTTTAATCGTGTACTTGTATGTACTAACGTTCTAGATAACTAGGTACTATACAGTGATAGATTGTTTGACTCTGTCACCTTATTCATAAACTGTATATTTGCTTCCAAGGTTCCTGTTAAATTATGTAATTTAATTCGCATGAATTGTACAGGTTTCCTTGTTGCTGTCCTGAATCATTTTTCAGTTAAAGTTTTTTTGCATCAATGCGTTCTTCGTTCAAACCTCTTTCTTTTATAAAAATCAGTAATTTGCGAGAATGCAATATAACAACTATAAAATTATATTATATTATGTTATGTGTAACGTAAATAATTCTTCCTATATAAATATACACATATAATTAAGACTATTTATGTTTGTGTTTTTATAGAGAAAAAATATCAAAGATATTCGATTGATTAATATATGATCCATAGGGTAATAATACATGACTGGAATTAATAAGTGATTATCGGAAAATACTAAGGATGTGCGAGTACATGAATATATAGGATCCCAAAAATTTTCTAGTACAATCACTTCTATTAAAATTCAGATACTTAATGCTAATCGTACCAAACGTACTTTATATGTACGGTTTTAAAATAAAAATCACTTTTACGAAAAAAAATGCAGATAATTGTGAATTTAACTTTGCACAATAACTTTTAGATAATAAGAAAGGAAATTATATATTTCCATTCTTTTTAACGAGAGTTAAATAAACCATAAATAACAATGGATGCAGAATTTTAAATCAAATTTTAAACCTGCTAGTGTTACATTTAGTGTTAAATATTTGCACATTAAATATTGAAATTGTCACAATTAAAAAAAAAAGTACAACAATAAAAATACGTTCATTTTAAAGCTAGAAGCTTCTGCTTTCAAAACGTGCTATTCATTTTATTCTAAGATATTCTATTAAGGCATTTTTTATTCTAAGCAATAGATGGAAAGATGAAAAGTGAAAAAATTTTTATAAATTATCACAGTATGTAGGAACATTGAAAGATTTGTTTCATAATTGAATCTGCAATTGATTTCAAATTATATTGAATCTGTAATGTATTTTACTTTTGCAAAAACATCGAGATTTTTTTGTTCTTGTGCAATTTCTTTTTAACAAAATTATAATAGTTTAAATGTTAATGTTCGAATATTAATGGGAGTCACTGAAAATATATTCGGGTACCCATAATTTCGAGACCTGAGAATCTGACGTTGATTTTTTAGACATATCGTAAATTTTTAATTTTGAAGATGTTGTCATGTGATCAAATGTAAGCATTCATAAGAAAAGAACATAAAATATGTGTGAAAAAGAAGAAAAAAAAAATTAAAAATTACAATAAGTTTAAAAAATCAGGTCCAATACCGGGCTCTGAAATTACGGGCAATTATGTATACGTTATGTAACGTAACATATAACGCAATTATGTATACGTTTATGTATTAATACACGTTTGTGTTAGGTGAACTTTTGGGATCCTGCTTAACCAGATCCAATATTCGGATACCCGAAATTTCCAGATACTATACATTTCTAGAAAACACTTCTTCGTTTACAATTTTGGCTGTTTAATATTGACAGTATTAATATAGTATTAATTTCATGAATGCACGCAATAAAAATTTATAATTTTTCTGAGTATGTATACAAAAAAATATAATAGAATCGTATAATAATATATGTATAATATATATATATATATATATATCAATAATAATATATTAGAAAGTATTTGGCAATATTTTTTTCTAATATGTATAATAGCAAAGAGTAAATATATTTTCTCCTGTAAGCAAAATTATTAAAAATTGAAACGATTACGCTATATAAATATATTGAAATATAAATAACTGTATAAATAAATGTATAAAAAATGTATAAAAATAAATGCAATAAATAGTAATAAATATATAAAAATAGAAAATCAGGAATAATTGTTTTTTCTTTGCACTTATAATGTTTATTACTTTTTATTGACATTTTTATTTACAAGCTATCGCAATTTGTGAAACAATTTATTTTATTCTTTTTTTTCAGCCACGATATTATGACTGATATAAATTTTATTCGTTGTTGTAATAGAGAAAGCAATGTGAATCGGACGAAAATTTACATAATTCTCACCATGCAGAAAGAGAAAAAGGAAAAAGGAAGAGAGACGAGTAAAAAATCAAAGTTAATGAAACGTCATTCACAATTAAGCCTCTCAGCCATCGAAGCAAGATAATGTTTTCGTTCGAATCTAATAGATTCTCAGTACTACCGAGCTAATTATTCACTGATGGACGGTCCGTGCAAAATAAATATAGTTCACGCATTTGTATGTAATTTAAGCCAAGTTGTTGCAGACATATTTATGGAAAAGTAAAATTTCTATAAAAGAAACCACTAAACTTACTTCTGTCGTGTACATTGATTAACAATAGAACACGTCGATTTTCTAGACTTTATTACAAAAAATAATAATTAATAAGAAATTTATCGATCAAGTATATAATGTATTTAGTTATACTTCTGCTACGACCGTTAATAAGTAGATCTTAAGATCGTTAAGTAATAGAATCATTCAATCTTAGCAATTGATTGATAACGTCGAATCTGGTATTCACGAATTAACATGAAATTAAATTAGATATTACGTCATGTTTCTATAAAAAATATCAAACTTGATAGTAAACAGCAGATAAGACAGTATAAGTATGTACATACAATTATCTGCTTTTGTTTTATTATCAGCTTCTTTTCTTTTCGCATAGTCACTCATATTTACGCTTTATAACGCAACATTTCTTGGATATTACCAAGTACTTATTATCTTTTAATTTTTATTTTAATTTATTATCACTGTACTTTCTTTTATGTTTTTTAATTAAGTTTCAATTTTTAATGATAAATAATAATCAGCGTTGAGCAATTAACAATTAATGCAACTGAAATATTTTATCATTGACCATGATTAACGCTATTAGAATAGGTATTTAATCATCAATTAGTTTAACAATTATCTATTAACGTTTCTAAACTGCAAATTTCTAGGAAATTTTTATGCGCGATTGAACATAATATAAAAAAATATAAAATGTCCAAATTGTAATCCTTTCTATAATGAGTAATACTCATGTAAAATAATTTTCCGTCGAGTTCTGTCTTTTTAATTATATTTTCAAAAATATGAATTTGTATAAAAATCCGCAATCCAAATATTTCTTTTATTCGTTAAATTATTTGATTCTGCTCGTAGAAATATAGTAGTGCTAGGTACATCTGAAATAAAAAGTATTTGAAATAGTAATTGAAATAAAACACTATTTGAAAATTTATTTTGTTTAATAATGATACATACAAGTATATTAAAATTTTTTATTTCAAACATACGAGTGGGAATTATTAATTGAAATAATAATTGTTTAAAGCATTAGAAATTATTATTTAAAATAATATTTCACGCTTCAAAACTTGCATTGATATTATTTCAAATATTACTTCAGAGTGAAATTAACTAAAAAAAGAATACGGACAAAAAAGCCAATATTAATTAGTAATATTAGTATTATTCCTGAAAAAAGGCTAGCTTCTTGTTATTTATCCTGCGACAGAGAAACATAAACGACATTAATGCAGATACACAACTGTTTTGTAGACAAAATTTCGTTTTTTTTATGTACAAAACTAATCAATTTCACAAAAATAACATTCAAGTATTAAATACGTTGCGTGAATAATGAGAGAATTATTCACTTCAAATAACTATTTCAAATTTATCATGAAAAATATCTATAATTGAAATACATTTCCTATATACTTGTAGAATCAAATAAATTTCAAATAATATTTCAATCAATAGAAAACCAAATAATTATTTCAAATAAACAAATTAAACGCTATATAGAAAATAATCTCTATAAATATTTATATTTTATTTGAAATACTATTTCACCCAGTACTGGAATATACATAACTACATATAAAATCGATTCGCGTGGAGGCAGCAGTTTACGTGCTAAATTATTGCATGCTCGTATGCTCGTATTGCATAGCTTCTATACGCAGTTACTCAATAAATAATATTTATGAGTTCACTCAAACAAAACAGAAATGTTGAAACAGTACAGTCACAGGATGACGGAATGATTGGCTCACGATCAAAGTAGACGAGTATGCAAATTGTTAAATACATTCGACCTGGCTAATTTCGGACTGGACAGGAGGATAATTGAGAGTTTTAAAAAGTAAGGGTGTTTCTGGCAAAATTGTGTATTGAGATATTTGATTTCAAAATTTTCAAAAATTCATTAATAAAATACTTATCAATAGAATACTTTGCAAAACAATGTTGCGCAAAGTTTATTGTTAGTGAAGAATGAAATGATAGCAAAATATATATATATATATATTAATTTTGATTTGAATGAAAAAATGGCGTAATAATAAAAAATTGATTTTAATCCTTTCGACACACTTTCTTCGTTTATCGAGTTTCTTCTTGACAGAAAGTATTGAAATAAATAAATAAATAAATAAATAAATAAATAAATAAATAAATATATATATATATGATATATTTTAAACATATATGAAAACTTACACATTGTTACCAAGAATTATAAAAAATTTCTTTAACTTTAACTTTACAAAGTTACACATCATGTATTCCACCTGAATAATGTAGGTTCAATCTAAATTTATAAATAAATTTATTAACAGTTACATAAATTCATATTTTAACGTACAAACATTTTAATAAAGTTTAATTTTTTCAATAATTTTTCATTAAACAAGTTTATTCCTTTTTTTTGTCTATATATTCTAAAAGATCTTCAATGCCTCTTTTAAACGAAACAGTAGGAATATATTTCAGTGGAAATTCTGCAGATAAGATTTGTTGTCCATTGCCAAAAACAAAAAATTCATAAGCCTTATTGTAAATATAAATATTTTTGTAAGGCATATAAAAATTTTGATTGAATACATGATTGAATTTTAAATTTTAAATTCTTTTTTTTTTTTTCTTGAGATTGATATTCCTATGATTTACAATGATTTCGAGAGACATTTCTTGAAAAACATTTTTTCATAATTAATTAATAAACATTTCTATAAAAATTTTTATCCTTTTCCGTTTAATTTCTCGTTATTTAATTTAATAAAAATTGGTAATTTATTGAGATATAAAGTCAAATCTATAGATTTCAAAAGCATTTTTCAAGAAACGCCTATATTCTTAAGAATCCTTCCCTTGACAAGAAGTTATTCTACGTGTGAATATTATTAATAATCATATGAGGTATGTATAATAGAGAAAAAATTTTTAAAGAAAATTTTTATCATATTTTTAATTATACAATATAATAGAAAATTAATAGAAATATTTACTTTATTTTATAAAAATAAATATAGGTGAAGTATACTAACGATACTAACTAAGGATGTTGTATCATTACGAACTAATTGATCTAATAATACTAAGAATTTATTTTCTTGAAAAAAATAAAAAACTTTCTTTTCGATTTATTCTTTCATGTAGAATTATCTCCCTATTTCAAGATTGTATGCATAACTTAAATATAATTTAAAATATACCTACTATATTATTATACGTATTATCAATAGAACATCGAAACAAAGAAGACAGGATTAGTACCTGCATAATCAGTGTAGCTATATTGACGTGCAACGAATTGTTTTTTTATATTTGATCACTTTCGACGATCGATTCAAACAGGTATGATGTACCGCGAATTGAATAAGAGATCAATCTATAATCAAGGATATTTCATATTTGAATCTTTGGCTTTAAAGGCTCTCCAAACTATGAAAATCTATTATAATGAGTCATATAATTGAAATAACTATCTTTTTCAAACTACTCTTTCTCTTATGTTAGTTCTGTACATACTGAAATTCGCACGTTGTCCTCACGTTTATCTCAATCTTCATTTTTTACTTTCTATTCCGAGTCCAATAGAAATACATCGTAGAAAATATACATACATAGGTATTTTCTAGAGGCTCGATAAAGATAAGGTTGGCTAAGAGACTACAAATAGATCCAGGATTTATTTTAGCAGGTCAGAAAGTATCTAGGTCTATCGACTGATCTAGCAGAAAACCGGAATAACGATTTAGCACAATCGACAACTGGATTTTCTTTTGTCACGTTTCGTCGATTTTCTATATTTACCTCTATTACGTATTAGCGCTTTTCCTCTCGATAGATCTTCGATAAATTTCCGCTATTTAGTTATTAACTCTTTGTGGTCCTATTTCACGTTTTATCCTATTCTATTCTAATTTAAAAATTCTCAAAAGAATTCCTTTTTTTATTGTCTCAAAGAAATTTTATCTCTCTTTTGCTTATAGGATTGATTATTTTATTTCCTTTCAGAATATATTTCCGTATAACAATGCTGTTCATATATACTTTGAAAATTGAACAATGATGATAATTGTATACAAACAAGTGTATGTATGTAGATTCGCCATTTTTTTTTTTTTTTTTATAAAATTTGAAATAGGCGTGCAAAGATTTCTGGTGCGTCATGCGGCTGAGAAAATACGGAGCTGTTCGTTTGGATTGCAAATGAGCTGACGATTAGCGAGATGCGCGAAGATACTCGACGGTATCGTACCGTAGAAACGATAACAAATCATTTTGCGCAACATGGATTATCATATGATACGATCGTGTTGATTTCAAGATCATATTTAATACTTTTTCTTTTTCGTTTGTTCTGTTGCTAAAGATATTTTCCGTGATCTGTATCAAAAAATTAGTTGTATGATTTCTGGAAGAAAAAAGAAATTATAAATTTCTAAAATTGTAAATTTTATAATTCATGTCTAAATATATTGTGCAACACACGTATTTTCTTGTAGATTTTAAAAATATTAAATTTAAAAAAAAATAAATTTTGAAACAAAAATGCAAATTTTTAATTTTGAATATTTTTTTGTGTAATGTAATGATTCTACAGACTCACCTTCTAAGTATAATAATATATGTATATTTTTATAATTAGACCGCGATTTTTTGTGCAAATTTGGGAAAGCAAGAGAAAAAATCTACAAAGATATATAAAATATCTAAAATATAATACTTGTATAATATAATACTTGATATTCAGTGAATGAAACAATTTTTCACCTAATTTCTACTTCTTACATAATTATTATATTAATTATATCTATAGAAATATGAATTTTCATAAATATTCGCAATCCATTTATAACATTATGAACATTTATAACATTTATAACATTATCAACATTTAAAATGCTTGAAATGAAAAGATTTTAAACTATTGTTATTGTTGTTTCTAATTGTTTTGTCAACTTTTCGATTACTCGCATATTCCAACACTCATAAAGTGAATAATAAATATAACAATAAAGTAAGCATAATTTTTCAGAATCACTACCAGTATTTTGTATCTTGTAGAATTTATTTTTCTAAAAATTCTTGCTGTAATTTTAATTCGTTCTTTTACTTTCTCTCGCAAGAGAATCTGTTATTAGATTTTCTTTTAATTTTATAGTTTTTAAGACAAATTGAATACTATCCACAAAAGTAATTCGTTTTAAATATATATTTTACTTTGGACATTGTCCAAATATTTATTACATTATAAAAATATATATGTATATTATATTTAAGGCGTCTGTGGAATCATTTTCCGTGAGAAACATTAACAATTAAAACGCAAGAAATGTTGCAAGTTGGAAACTCCTTTTTTTCAACATTGATTCAAACTGTGAATATAATAAATATATTCTAGCATAGAAAAGTCTACGCGAATTATTTATTGAATGTGTATTTATTTCTTGAATTTATTGAATGTAAAAGAAAGTTAAAATTTTTTTATAGCAACATATCTATACAACTATATGTGTCTGTGTATATAACATGCAACAATGATTTATTCTACAGTCGAATGTATAATTAGAGATTTGAAAGAAAGAAAGGAGATAGATTTGACGACAGATAATATATGGATAAGTAATCGATGACAGTAGTAAAATACAATTATTGAATAAAGCATAGTTGGCATGCCAAAGATGATATACATATTTTATGGCGACGCGAGAAGACTCAAGATGCAACGAACGCATTACCATCATCGTGAACATCGACAGAGAGATCGCTTTTCAGAAATGCTCATCTGGTAATTGCTGCACAAACTCGTGGTCGAAAATTCAACAAAGAATCGAGCATGGTTGGGTCTACGTGGCTTCTGAAGCCGTTTTCTTTTTTTTCCTCTTCTACCCAAACAAAACTCTTTTACCTTACGTTGCTTTCCTTTTGCGTTCGTGACTTCTCCCTGACCGAACAGTGTTCTCAACCATTAATGTTCGGTCTGATGTTCGTGGTGCTCCTTCGAGGCCACCTTCCTCTTTTCGTATCTCACTTTTCCATGATGTTATAATTACTGTAATTACGTCAGCTTGATAGGATACTTTGAATTTCCTCTTTCTATTTCATATGAATTCATATTCTGCAGCAATAAGCTTTGTTCGTCTACAGAAATCTTTTAATTATTATATTATTCAACAGATTAATTTATTTAACATCGTTTTTATTCTTTTATTGATACAAAGATGTTGATTCAATTCTTCCTCTCTTTATTTTAGTAGCAATTTAAGATGTTTTAAATATAGTATATACATATATATTTATCTTTATCATCTTGTTTAAGTTAGATCGACTTGAAGCATTAAATTGTAAATTCTCAACTTACATTGTAGAATCTCTTATTTCTGACATTTATATCTATTTTAATATTCGATTTCTCCATTATTCTTTTTAATCTACTCTTTTCAGTTTAGATTAAAAATAGTTTTGACTTCTATTTTCTAAACTTAAACGAAAGTAATCTACGGAAGATTTCATAGCGAACAAATCGTGCATTGAAAAGAAAGGACATTACAAAAGATCATTTAAAAAGAATCTTATTAACTGATAAAAAGAATTGATATCGAGTATAACTATATTAAGTATTTTTATGACCTCGTTGATCACACCTATATATTTCCTGAACTCTTGATTATCTTAATATTAAAACACTGTACTATGTGTTGTTATTCTCATAGAATTACTAGTTTTTTCATCAGTATAATTTAGAATCGGCAAACTTTTCAACAAAGTGATATAGTCGGTTGAATTGCTTCGCACAATGTTGCGTCGCATATGTCAAAACGAAGAATTTCACTTGGTTGGTTATTGCGATTCATGATTTCTTGACTTTACTATTGGTTTCGATATATATAATATATAATATGTTGTTATTCTGCAAAAGTCAGACAAAGTCGACGAAAGGGATTGCCAGATTGATTTTATTAGTCTGCTAAAAGTCAAACACGCACCTTGTACGTGTTTAAGGGCTCGTTTTTCTCCTAAGCATATATTTTATAGTAAAATGTTTCTACATACTATAATAACAAAGCATCACTTTTCTTAACTTGTTTCCTACCGATTTTTGGTGACTTATGATTGCGTTATTGAAACTAGCAATATTTTCGACACGCGTATGTTTTCTAATATTTATAAATAAAGTTGCAAAAATCGTTATTAGCAAAAGGGGATGCAATATTTACGCGTGATTTTGTGAAATCTTGTCATATTAAATTGAATAGAGAAATTGCGATCCGATTTGAAGGATTTGTATACATTAAATTAACATTTTGCTCAGTATTCGTTTAAGTTCTAATGAAATTATTAAAATTCTTTTATCGCTGAAAATAATACTTAAAAAGGAAAATTCTTCGAAAAAGATCAGCCAAGTCGAACCGATTTTATAAAAATTGAGCTAGTTACAACGAAAGATAATTAGTCGGTAGCTTAAGAATGGGCTACAGACGAAGTTCTAGGTTGGTTGTAAAGAAAAAATAGCATTAATTTTCTTGTATCGGTTTTCTTTGCTAATGATGGTACTTTCTTCAATAAGTTTCACATTATTTGTAAATCTTCTACGTGAATTTTACGTATTAATTTTTGTTTTGTATTAAATTGTATTTAGTCTTTTATTTATCGCACGATTACGCTATTAATTTTCAAAATTTAGAAAAAAGAATATGTTATTTAAGACATAAGTATAAATATGATATTCAAGACATATTTATTTACAGCTTGTTTAATTATAAATGACTTGTACGCAATTCATTCTTGAGTTGAATAAGTCGAATCGTAATCGAGCCTAACGTAAATCAAGTTTTTGCGTTATAATAGAGCTACTGAATATTTGTTAGAATTCGGACAATTTATCTAATAAATGATACGCGTTTTCCATAGATGATTTAAGAAAGTTAAAAGTTTGGAAACATTTTACACCGTTGTGTAGTAGTATCGATATAATTTATTGAATATTAAAGGAACATTAACATAGCCTCTCGATGATCAATATACAAATGCAGTAACATAGAATTTTCTGTTTCCGTAATGCGATTTGCTTCTTTTTAATAGCTAAGTCTTACAATTAGATATAAATTGAAAAATGTACAAACATAAGAACGTTATTGCTCGATTATATACAGGATAATGGGAGAAAACGATATTAAAGCTACTCGTGAAAGTAGTATTGCTGAAGATAGTAACACAATTAGAAGTTACTGCAATAGGGTAATAATTCTTTTTCTCTCTTTATATTTCTTTTTTCTTTATAATTTATGAAATTAGAATCGAAACAGATATACGTATCTAATATGTACTTCCGATTTGTACTTTCTTATTAACAACAATTTTGTTTATCATTTTTCCAAATGTTTCATAATTAAATTTTTTCGATTATTATTTTTGTAACTATAAAACGAAAAATGTGGCATACAAGATCCTTTGAAGATATAACGGATATCATAAAGTTTATAAAGTTTTGAAGTTTCACACATGCTTCTTTCTGTAGAAACAATATTTACATAAATTATAATAAACAGTTACAAGTGACGAAAATAAAAGTATATTTTAGTTGTGGAATTAGCATTTCGTCTAATCATGGTTAAATTATAATTCACAGCTACTATGTGTATGGTTAAATTATAATTCACAGCTACTATGTGTAAATTCACAGCTACTTTCCACGTGCAAAAGAACGAGTTTAAAGAAAACTGTATTTATTTTAGCCAGCAAATTCTGGCTTCTATTCAAGTTTCTAACAAGTTGTTTTAGAAATATTGATGTCGAGCGTGTTTTTACTTGACAAGTTATTCAAAATGAAACATACGACGCAAATGAAATTTCTTAATTATATTTATTTGTTCGATATTTATATTTGCACGTGATCTATGTTTATACATATATAAACTAGTCAGTTTTAATTAAATAATTGTGTGTTATAAAAAATAAATAAACGTTTCTGACGAATATATTAAAATACTATTATTTACATAGTCGAATATCTATATAATGAAACAATAATTAATACTTACTTATTCATATAGCATCGATGTTTCATTCTTTGTTTCAACAAATAAAATTTGTAAGTAAATAAAAAATGCCTCCCTAACTCATTTATGAAAAAAATGATGAGTTTAATTCGAAACGGATTTAACAACCAAATAATGAAAGGTTATTCAAAGCATAAGATCTATTTGATATATAATAAATATAAGATGTAAATAGGTTTTCTAAATATATCTCACCGAGAGTTTATATCTGACCGAGTTGAGTTGAAACGATTGTCGAGAAAAAAAATTTGAACTCAATGATAGTATCTCAAATACCCACTTTCTCAACACTAATGTTAATTAAATATTTTAAATCTACATATTTATATTCGTAAGAAACAGCTCAAAATGTATTAACATACATTAACAAAGAAATTTCATTCTTTCTTGAATATCTTTTCTCATGAAATGATTTAGTGAAAAACTTATTCCGATGAAAAATAAAACTGATACATCTTTGTTTTAATCAAAGGAAACAAACGTCTAACCTTGTGATAATATTCAACGCGATAGACGAAATTTAAACAAGTAACGTAAACAATTTTCCTTGTCACGATCTTCCATGTTAAACGATTTTGATCAATCAGTGTATGGACCGAATTAATTGGAAAGAAAATTGACAGGTAAGATATAGTTGGTAAAACACACGTTACCTTGAAAACAATGAGATTGATAGGACGGACGAGTTAAACAGTATTATCGACGAGATCGAAAGATATCAGGGCTCGTGCGAAACGATCTCCGTTATAAACTGGTATTTGTGAGACTGCCGGCATTAATTATGCATGGAACGCAATTATAATAACTACGCTATTACGGTATTACAAGGTAGCCTGGTGCCGATGAATTGCAAAATGCATAGAAAATGTTTGAATAACGCTCGTTACATTTTGTTTGTATTTTTACCATATTTTATTTTAAAACAATCAAGTATGCGGAATTCTTTAATTGAAAAAAATCTTTGCCTTTCAAATGGATAAGTCAATCAAGCATATTGTCAAGAGCTAGAAGAATTCCCTGATAATTTGAAACAGTATCGAATAACTAGTTTAATTATTCATGTAATTGTATTCAGCCGAATATTCAACATCGAATTATGCCTCACAATGAATGAAGTTAGGATATATTTTTAAAGTTAGGCTTATTTTTCTTGTATATTTCAAGTTTTTATAATTTCATTATTTTCAATTTTATAATTATATAATATTTGTATTTCATCATTTTATTGAGAAATCGTAAAAATTGAAAAATTATTAAATTGTATGTTTTCTATTTCCATTTTAGGTGTTTACAAAATTGTGATATTTTATATTTTACGAAAAGAATAACAACGCACGTACATATTAAATATAAAACTTCGTAGTCTACATACAGGCTGCTTATCATTAATGAATTTAAATAAATATATTTATCGTTCTTTTCTACGTTATCAAACTATTGGAAATAATATATTTCATTTAATGATTAAAAATTATGTATTATAAATTATTCATATGAAAACAGTAATTATAGTAACTTTTTGCAATTCAAATGACAAATAAAATCTCTTTATTTAAATTTCGACATTATCTAAGTAATTATGTTACATAATTTATGTTTCGTAAGTCGATAACAATGTATAATTACAATAAAGATCGTACGTTCTGTATTTACATTACAATGCTAAAGGTAATTTTCATGAAAAATCTATTATTGATTTGATGTATCTAATATTTTTGTATCATTATTAAGTTATAATTTTAATCGCATTTGATATTTACAATATCTATTCTGAAAAGAATGACGTTATATTGCCGATGAAAGAAAAAAAGTTGAGAAAAATAAGAAGCCAATAATTATTTTTAGCGAAAGGTATTAAATCAAAGTGTAGGCATAAAAATTTGATCCATTTTTTTTCTCACTACAAAATGATTAATTCTCCTTTTTTCTGGAATTATTTGAAATTGAACACTTTGTACAGACTTATATAAACTATACAATTATTATTGTTAAGTCGTATTATTGGTAGTCGATCTCGATTTAATATGGAACTTTCAAAAAATAATTGCGAACAAATTGAAGAATTGGTCGATAAACTATAAGCAGTGCTCCAGTTTTTATTATATTTAGTTTACGGTAAATTCAGTCACTAACTCCAAGTCGAAATTACGCTCGATTAATCACTTTTACTTGACCATTATTATTTGGTCATGTTGAACGATATTCATATTATAAAAACGAATATTACAAATAACTAACATTTTTGACAGTATATACATATTTATATATTTACTCTATACATACTTATATATTATCTCTATCGTAGCGTAGTCGAATTTTGGAAGGAATTTTAAATAACAATGAATAAAGAAATTTAAAATTCATGACATTGATACTTTCTTTTTTCGTTGTCATCAAAATTAAGAGATATCAAATATACAAATCCGAAATTTCTTTATTACAAAATAAACTTTATTTTATTTCTTCGAAACATTTTCATTGCCATAATAAATGTCATTTCTACCGTAACAGGCTGTCTTTCCCATATCTACGAAACAGATGTTTTTACTTTTTCGGATAATATTTCATTTTCACGATTAATATATCGATCGATTATCAAGATCCGTGAGATGTTTACATTCTCTTCTTACGACGATTTTATTTATGGCAAACCGTAACGAGTTACATCTAGAATCGATCCGTTGGCCAAAGATTTCTTGTAACTAAGCCTAAATTCTTCTTGAAGCTACACCCTGCCATGATTCGAGTAATTTTAGCAGACGTTACAATTGAGACTGTCGACTTGAGACTTGAGGGATGAAAGCCATCTGAAAAGTGAGAAAACAATCTTGTGGAGAAAATGAAGCAATACGACGTCGATGTATCGTCATGTTCATGAGAGATTTATGGAAAAAAAAAAGATAATTCAATAATTCTTTCGATTGTTATCGACAGTTAATCGCGGTGTGTATGTGTAAGTGCGCGCATGTGTTTGCATACATGTATACTATGTATATGTACATATATAGTATACAGGATGAGTTTCGTAATGTGACATCAAATAACTCATAAAATATTTGTTGTACGAAAAAATGTTCAGATAGAAGTTGCATTGGCTTCCAATGGGACATGTAGTATTGCAGTTAGTTTTATGTTATTTTGCTTTTTTATCAAGGTATGAAGGTCAAGGTTTGGTGAAAAAAATATTACACCAAATAGGGTCTAAAATACATAGTTACCGAGATTAGCGGTCTTTTCTAATACAATGTAAAAAAATATTTTTGCTAACATCTCAGTAACTATTTGGTATAATACTTTTTTACGTAGAATTCAACGTCTTATCCGAATTCGGGAAGAAATATTAACTATTCCATTTAAAAAATTGAAGGTAACCTTCATACCTCGATAAAAAAGCAAAATAACATAAAACTGATTACAATACTATATGTCCCACTGGAAGCCATGCAACTTCTAAACATTTTTTCGTACAACAAATATTTTGAGTTATTTGATGTCGTCACGTTACGAGATTCACCCTGTATATGCAGTATATATATATATATATATATTATGGAACACCTAGAAATATTTCTATCGGTGGAAAAAATTACTTAAAAGATTTGTCAGGCATGCATGCACTTGGTTTGGAATTGTCACTGTACGTTACAATTTGCTTGTTTACGAATAAACTTATGTAATTTCAGATTTTTATCAATGCAATTAAAGAAATCAAAAATAGAGATATATTCTGTCTATTGTATATCATAATCAATGCTGCACTATGGATATTTTATATTATGTACAGTATTTTTATACAGTACTTTTTTATATTTTGAAATTATTTTATAAATGCATAAAGATGCGCGGTTTATTCATAAAACATTTACGAAGATATACATTTACTCTTCTTATGCGATTTACATAGTTTATTTTATAACTTTTATTCGCAGTTACACGGCAAAATTTATACAAAGTTCAGTTTAATTAAACTAAATACAATATGTATCTGTCAACTTCGGCATATGATAGCGATGTTTTAATAGTAAAAAAAAAAAAAAAACGAATTTGTTGTATAATAAAAAAACGATATTTTTAAAAAAATACTAATTGTTTTCATTTTCCTTGACACTGACCTTTTTCGCGTGATTTCTTTTTACATGGTACACATTTACCGTATAAAAAGAGACATTGATGAATCTTGCTGAAAAATTCTGCTCTCTAGATTAATTCTCGGAACATTCAGTTTCTTTAGAACATTCATGTTTATGCTAATGCATGTGAGATGGAAAAAAGTTAAACCTGTATCGAAAAGTGAAAATGTTCAATCAAAATAATACGTGTGTAGTCATAAAATTCACAAAGTTATTCTTTTCGATTATAGAAAAGGTTGAGAAAAAACAAAGAAAAAGAAAGCGATTGCCAATGGCAAGGTTAAGAACCTCCCCAACCATAATTAAGATGAAGTAGACAGAGGGCAGACTGACCCTGTACTCACGTGGTTACAGCACGTTCATTGGCGAACAAAGAAGAATTCGTTTTACTAGTCGGGCATTTGCAACCCATATATCTGTACGTTGTTATGCGTGTGAGACGTGCATCACGTGCATGGTGTGCGCGTGTATACATACATTGGCTGTGCACACACGCACGTGATACGCCACCACGTGGCTTTAACGTCGTCATTGACGAACAATGGAAGGAGAAAGCAATCCGTTTGGTAATGATCGTTTCGAAACGGAAATCGTTATACATATACTTTATGTTGATGTTGGTAATTTCTTCGCGACGAATTCGACTTGATTGTTAGCTCTTTATTCTTCTATCTTTTCGATCTCTTACTTTTTAAATTACTTTTTTTTCCACCTAAAAGTTTCTGTTTGTACATATTCCCACATTTCCGATTTGCTTTCTTTTATTTTGAAAAAGTCAATTAAAGTATAATTTTTCACTTTAATGTATGAGACGTTATATGTTGCTTCTTGATACCGATGTTCAGATAATTTTCAGATTTGAGAAGTTTGAATTTTTAAAGACAAATGAATTTTTTATAATTCGTGCCTCAATTTACCATATTGTGTACATTCTATAAATAACGTTTAATCATAGTTTCGTAATGCTCCGTAATTTGTATTCAATACCATTGTAAAATTGAAAATTTATTTCTGCGAAAGTGTAGTCCAAATAAGTTTTAGTTTTATCTAATAAAAAACATTCTGATACAATAGCGTACAAAAATATAATAACATGGAAACAAACAATTTTGTATACAAAATATAAATATTTGGAATTCAAAAGATTATATAGAAATTGGAAGAAGTTTATCAATTGTTGGTTTCGTTTCTACTCACTGTTGGTTTCAGCTTGCATAAACTGAATCTTGTTTACGTGAACGTAATCGCGAAAATGTCAGCTACATGATGCGAAAGTGCGAACGCGATGCCATGCTGCTCCGTTGAATAAATTCAACAATATCATATATTCACTGTTCGCTGAATAAGCCATGATAATAACTTCTGTGGCGTAAAAAACATAATGCCCACCGCTGTCATTATGCATAAAGTGAAACATTTTTAATATCATTATCTTTAAGCTTTCTTTTCTTATATCTTAGAAATCTTATATCTTAACAATTTGTTATCGATTCGTTAATAGGGCAGGACAAAGCGATCAAATTGGTCCTTACATTCCACTATCACTACTGTTTTTTAAAATTTGATTCGTGATACAATTATGTAAATGAAATGTGGAAAAATATCTGGAGACGTCGCTAAATGTCAAGTGTATTATTAATAAAATGGGATAGTATTATTAATAATTAAGCGTGATAAGAATTTTTCACTCGTTAAACAAATAAAGGTCCGATAAATTGGTTCGATTATAACGCGGTTTTATATTTAAAAATGAATTACTTATCGGAAGTGTTGTTGAAAGCAATAGCTGGTTTTCGTGCTTTATGTTCATGTTATGTCTTGAATGTATAACTGAACAAGATAATTTAAACAACGCGTGATATCCAATATTTTTGTTAAATAAAGATTAGATATGATAAAAAGAATTGATGATTTGCGTTAAATTGTTAAATTGCTGTTTCATATTCGGCAAATTGTGTAATTTTCTATAACTTTCTATATCAGTTATTTATTATTATTCATATATGAAACGGTAACTTATAATTCATTCGCGTCATAAATAACTAGAAAAATTTATGTTATATTACTAAAATTTAGGATATTTGATTTTATTTTTAATTGGAGATTGGTAATAAAATTCTACTTTACTTAAATTAAAACTTTCAAAGTTATCTTAACTGTGAATTATTTAATGGTTCAATGATATCAGTTGAGAGTCAATTTTACATTTCAAACATTCTTCTAGATATCGATAGACAGGCACTGTATGACTGCAAGATGGTAGTATCGCAGAAGAAAATATCATGCTATCAACTTCCACGTTTTCTCCACGGCAAAGAGAATTTACGATCACGACTTGTACCGATCTCTTATGGTAAAGATTGTCATGTTTCGAGGTGAATAGAGATCGAAGGCTGCAGCTTTATCAAAGGGCAAATAGACCCAACGCCTTTCGAGAAGCTCGACTGATCGCGGTTGCTGGTAAACGTCACCAGAAATACACAAACGGCCTGTTGTTTCTCCTTTCCTCTCACCATCCCTTTACGGCTGTTGCCAGACTGGATCGCGTAAAAAACGTTTATGAATATCCTTCTTTCATTCTGACGGATACAGATATAAAGTAAAAAGGGGAGAACCGTTCGAACGATTTAGTTGCGACGAACCGACTCTTCGAGGAAGAAGGATCGATATCGACACGACCATGATTGCTCGATAAGAAATTGTGCACGATCAATAAGGAGAATCAGTTATTGTCAAAAACGCACTATCGTTTGAATATTTCTACCGTGAACGTTATTAGACATTACATCACAGGATCTGTAAGATTATCATTTATCTGAATTTCTGCGTGGTTTTATCGTTTATAGAGAACGGTTACATCATCGGTGGTTATTACATAAGGCTATATGAGTATGTGTTATGTACGAAAGATATAGCTTGTTTACACAAGTAATTACAGTCTATGAATGACAAGCGTCCTTGTCATAGATAAATTTTTATGTGTATATTGTTTTGTTACTGAGGACGTGCACGATGTGTTTGTGTTGCCCGTGGATATATCGCGTATGATAGAATTATTCCTTTATCGATAATTTAATAATTATTACTATACAATTCTACAGATCATAAGTATTAATTTGAGAAGTAATTAATTTTCTATAAAAAAAGATAGAGGTTCTAAAAGGAACTCATAATACTATTTGTTGTTCGCTTTTCGTACGATCAGAAAAACGAAAGTTGAAAATAGAAAAATAAGCATACATGTAGTATACATATAGTATAAGCTTGCTGACGGACCGATGTTCGAACGTCAAACTGGTTGACAGTACGTTTCCTTGGTAAACCGGGAATCTCCTGGGTTCCGTTTGGTCATTCGCCTGCAACGGCGTCGATGTCAAGGGACTTTCATGAATATGCTCGGGTGGCATTACGCACATTTTCTCTTCTTTGCCCTCCGACCCCACGATTTACGGCCCAGCGGAGTTAGTCGGAAAGCCCGTCACTTTTTCCGACGACTGTACGCTTCTTGGAATTAGTCTCACACGACACTCTATATTTGTGTGTGTGTGTATGCGCTCGCGTTTGTATACGCCTGCACATAGCTGTGCACGTACGTGCACTGGCGTCTGTTCCGTGCGTACATGTGCACGCATATATACTACTCTGGACCACTGATTATCTTCGACAGTGGTTCCCAATTTAACCAATGATAGTCAATTTCTTCTTTGTTCGTTAGCCATTCACTTTTATTTCTCTTTCGTTCATTTTCGGACCCTTTTTTCCCTATTCACTCGGTCGAATTCATTTTTCATCTTACCGTCAGCTCGCTCGCTTTTTACCCAATTTACAGTTCGGATATTTTCGATTGAGATTTTGATTCTTTCGTGCTCCATTCGGGTTTCTTTCGTTTTGGTTCGCGCGGTTTTGCATTTATTCAGAGTCGTTCGAATCTATATTCCAGGTAATATCGGGAAATTTAGAATGTTTCCAGAATGCTCTATATAAGTATACAAAAAGTATTAATTTTTTCGAATAAAAAGGATTTTTAGTATGATCATTAACTACAAGTGAAGAAAGACTTCGTCAAATGAAATATGATATAAACATTTTGTATAAATTATTAAGTTATTATTATAATTTTGTTATTGCATAATAGACATTTCCTTCGTGTTATTAAACTACAATTGACAAAATTTAAATAAAATTTACAATAGTAATGTCGTATCTATAAATATAAATTGTTTTACTATATATTAATATTTTCAACATAAACTGAATTTAATATAATTCGGTATGACAATTTTGCACGTATAATTACTTCTTTTTGTGATGAAAATGTGTTTAACATTTTATTCCATGCAATTAAAAAAGACGTATCAGTAAATCATCTATGATTAAAGTAATTTATAAAATTATCTAGAAATTAACTAAAGTTCGCAACAGTTAAATCTTAACTGAAAACCACTTTACTATCATCATAGTGTTCATGCATTTCCTTTGTTCTGCTATCAGAGGAAAAGGGTAGAAGGCGTTCTCTCGGTCTCCCAATATGGCGCCTTGTTCTGTCTTTTTACGGCATTGACGATAAGAATGTTTCGAGGAGCTCCGAGAACCCTTAGACTAATTCGATCCATTAATCCTGTTTCAACCAAAAACTTAATTGCTCTTTCACATTTTTTCCATTTACTACTTGCTCACTGGAAATTTTCAATTTAACTCCAAAACAATGCTATAGAATCGTTGGCAACTTTATCAAATTTTAACTGTGTTTAGACAGACACAAGTGTATAAATAGACATAATATTAAAATCACAATCTGTGCCAGAGTTCATAAAATAACAAAAAACGAAAATTCTTTCGTATATTTTTATCATTTTTATAGGTTTTGGACTTGTCTCAACGTAATGAAGCTTAAAGCGAATGATGGATTATTTTTGTATAGTTGTTTTAGAATAAGACAAAACTACATATAGTGATTGAGATAGCTGGAAATTAATTTCTCAATTTTAATTTATCCTCTTGAAATGAAGAAAAAGTATTGCACTTATCTTTTCATGAAGTATCTAGAGAAGCATGTAAGATAATTTTGCAAGAATATTTAATAATATTTAAAATATTTAGATTTCATTTTGTGTTGCCCACGACTCTATAGCGTCATACATGTATCGTAAAACAATATACAGGGCGAGTCTCGTAACGTGACGACATCAAATAACTCATAAAATATTTGTTGCACGAAAAATGTTCAAATAGAAGTTGCATAACTTCCAGGGTGACATATAGTATTGTTATCAGTTTTATTATTTTGCATTTTTATCGAGGTATAAAGATTTAACTTTTTAAATGGAATAGTTAACATTTCTTCCCGGATTCGGATAAGGCGTTGAATTCTACATAAAAAAGTATTATACCAAATACATAGTTACTGAAATATTAGCAAAAATATTTTTTTACATTGTATGAGAAAAGACCGCTAATCTTGGTAACTATGTATTTTAGACTCTATTTGGCGTAATACTTTTTTTTGTAGAACTCAACGTTTTATCCGAATTCGAGAAGAAATATTAATTATTCCATTTAAAAAATTGAAGGTGATCTTCATATCTTGATAAAGAAGCAAAATAACAAAACTGATTACAGTACTATATGTCCTCCTGGAAGCCTAGAAGAACTTCTGTCTGATATACTTTTTCATACAACAAATATTTTATGAGTTATTTGATCTCGTCACGTTACGAGACTCAGCCCGTATACATATATCATAAAACAATCGTTCTATAGAGTTAAAAGATCATGTTAGACCTAGCTTTTCTATTTGGAAGTTTTGCACTCGATGTTTCAATTCTTCGGTTTTTCTTATTTAAGAATATTTTGTTACTTAAGGCAAAATTTTGTTACTAAAAGAACAACAACTACAAAATTTTCTAATACAACTACAAAAGTGCAAGAAAAGATTAGGGAAACGCTTTGAAAATTCAAATACACTCTACATATTCATTAACCAATTAGATGACGTGTATTTATGGACTTCAGGTGTCATACGTGCGTTCAACTATCGTTAGCTTGTTACGAAATTGGCGAAGTAATGGAAGAGCTTACAAGCTCGGTTAAATTTAATCGCGGTGCACGTTACGAATAAGGAGAATTACAACTTTAGGCAAAAGTTCCGACGTTTCCTGCCAGCGAAGATAATCTCATCTCGACTCGAACTGGCATGGCGCGGCATCACGAACCAGTCTCTTGGAGTCAATGATAAACATCGTACATTTGAATTTAAACTCGTACGTAGTTATAATACTTTCATTTTTTTCTTCTGTTAGAAAGCATGTTATGTACTTGATTTATACTGATATTATTTTATGTTTCGATAAAACGAAATTGCCTTTAACTCAATGACGTTTTGAAGTTTTTTTTAATTTTATTTAAACATATTTTTTTCTTATTTTAACGAATTTACTGCGAAATTTAATTAAATTATATTATCTTCAGTTATATTGCGTCATTTCTTTTCCTTTATTCTTTTCACTATTTCTAAGCATCAACTACCAAGCAAATATAACCATAAAAAGTATGGATTTATTTATATTCAATGTAGACGAGCAAAAAATATTAAAACGATCAAATAAGATTGTTATAAACTTAAATTAGAAATGTTACAAAAGTGTGTTATTAATTAAATATTCTTAATTAATATTAAAAAAAATATTATTAAATTTATGTTTGATATTATATTGTTATTTATTTATTTTATATTATTATTATTATTATTATTTATATTTATGTTTGATTTTACATTATTAAATATATGTTAAATTCATTAAGATAAAATAAGTTACGAAAATACATTACCAAAATTTATGAAAAATATTTCTTCTAGATTAAACCAAATTCAAGGATCGTTGCGATTAAATATACTTTCTTATACATGTTTAGCTATAGATCGAAAAACTTGTTTATCAGGTTCTACCTAAGAGATCAAAGTGATAAATTAATGAATTTTTATTAGGTACTGTCATTTGCAATTGATTTTTTCTCACTATTACTACGTTTACATAACGTTGTGATTTCATTTGCGAGTAAGGAATTCGTGATTATTTCATTAATTGTATCGTACTGTAATATTCATATGAAAGTTTTTGATATGATAGTTAGCATTAATAAATAATTAGGTATATTGTAATCGTATTGAAATTTCTATTTCTATAAGTTAAAGTTCGATTTAATTATATCGATAATTTTATTTATGTATGTATTTGTTATAATAAAATGATCATTCGATTTATTCAATTTAAAATCATTACAACTGGATTTCAGATATTTATGCAATTTGTATTTTTGTAAAGATAATTTAAAAAATTATTTTATCTATTAATTACTAGATTATTATACTTTGAATATTTTATATATAGCTGCATGTTACATACGTATATTTTGTGCTTTTTTGTATTTTCAAATCATTTGAAAATGCATAAAAATCCTTGATTATAATGAACTGCACAATTTAGATTTTATTAATTCTAACGTTGTGTAACTTAGAAGTTACATATTCATATATTTATCTATATTTGTTACATTTCTATTGTATACTATTGTATTTCATTAATATCTATTATATATCAAAATAACAATTTATAACAATATACCAAATAACAATTTATAACAATTATTTCTGTTTCTACTTCCTAGATTTCTAATTGAAATAAATAACTGTACTTTAGAATAATTAATAATTATTTTTCTTTTGATTACGGGGGGTTGATATCAGTTCCTACGATATTTAATTTCTACAATGATAATTCATTTAGCAAGAAACGCTTAATAATCGACGTTGTTCTAAAATTCTATACTATCGGTGATTGATCGGAAAGTGGCAACAAAGTGATTGAAATTTATGATAGTAAGATTAGCATTGTAACTAGCACTGCAGTGTTGTTAGTTGAAAATTTCTAAAAAGCGAAAGGTTTAACGGTACTGCGTTAAATCGTTTTCGTTTGTCAAGCGAGCATCATTATTTTTGCGCGTGTGCATTTGAAATTCAAACTTTCAGCGCGGCGGCGATCGGCAATCGGCGATTGACGATCGGCCATGTCAATTAAATCAGAGCAGTAAAAGGACATTGAACCCCCTTACGAAAACAATTGTGGGAACGTGTATGTGGAATAACTTTGCATTTCGAGCGGGTCGTATACGGTTGACTCAATTTTCCCCAGCTTTAACTGAATTTCGTAGATCGTCGTTTTATCTATTCAACTGATAATATCGTTGCCCTTTGCGATATCCTGATAAACTGATAAAACGACTCCTTTATTTTGTATTCAATTGATCATATGTCGACTAATTCGAGACATTAGACGTTGAGATCATAAGAGTTCCATCATTGTCTTTTCTTTTGCGGAGGTTCCATTTTTGCCGTATTTTATCTATGAAAATATTACTTTGCATCATCGTGTATCCTCACTCTTCCTTTCCTTCTTTTTCTCTAGTTAAAAATAAATTTTATACAACGTTCATATTCCTTATCTATAGTTAAGAATAGATTTCATATAATATTAAGAACATTAACATAGATCCTATTATATTCCTTGTTCGTATAATTATTAGATTGCGGATATTTGTATAAATTTATATTTTTAGAAATATAATGTAAAAACTAGAATTTACATAGAGAATTATTTTACTTATTTGATATTCTATCGAGTATTTTATACATTCTTGTATATCATATGCATTTTTAGATTATCAAATTAAAATCGGCAATCTAACAATTGTTACAAGTTCGATTACTAAACAATAAAATCAGTGTTTAATAAGATTCGCGAGTGTTTGATAAGATTAAAGCTATTTTTTCGTGCTAATTATATCGATCCAATCAAGGGAGCTGGCTTTGCTACATTCATAAAAGCGTTCAATGTGCATTCCATCTGCGTAAAAGATGCCATTGTCATTCTTCCTTTCTTAAGTTGGCGATCTCATCCTCAAGAGGGTTATCCCTGTCTTTTCGAGGTTATCGTAAAATTAATTTAAATAATACGGACGTAACCATGTCGATAATGCGGTAAATAATATCAGCTACGCTGCCGTCGACGTGAGTTATAATTATATACTGGATAAATGATGTCCTCTCAGATCGATCGACCAACCTAATTGGTCTCCAACTAAGTGTTTGTGTCGTTCGTGACTCGAGAAACGGAAGATATAAATAATCTTTCAAGTTTTGTCTCGAAGTTGAACAATAAAAGAGGAGATAGTAAGTGAAATTCGCATAAATTCTGTAGTATGCTTAATCCATAAAACAATTGTGTAATCAAAATCATGTATAAAATAACAAAAATATAATTAACAAAACAAAATGCACATATCAAATATACAAGCTATACTCGATTCCATACCATGTATATTAGTATGATATCGTTAGTACAACTAACAAAAAGTTTAAGAACGGAATCAATGATAAAGAAAAATGAGAAAGTGCAGCATTGTTCCGAAACGATGAACCGACTAAAGTAGACTTTTGTGATACATTTCAAATGAAATAAAAAGAAAGGATTACGTACGTTGCGATAACTTTTAACCGAATCAAAGAAAAAATTAGTTGACGTTATCGTCTCTCGCTAGCGTCAGTCCTTTTTATCTTAGTGTGTTCAATAATATAATATGCATGAATCTAAGGATCGTAAATATGAATGTTGTTATCGAGCTTTTACATTCATACAAGTAAGTCAAGGGTTCATCGTTATCAGACTTCGAATTTCATATATTAAGCTTGTCGTCGATTAACTAATATTATGGTTGCTACATGCAATCGAATTTTCCTTCAATTTTTGACTTTAGGCTCTATCTACTTACCATAGTTGTTGGAAACAGCTAAAAGTTCTTTTCTATTTTTCTGATTGTTATCATGACATGACTGATATCACGTAATCTTTAGACTTCATTTCTTTTAAATTCATCTTCAACTTTTCAGTTGAAAGATTAGTTTTCTTTTTTTCAATTTACCAGGAAGTAGAAATACCATTCCGGAGAAAGTAAAAATGATATTAATTCTAGAAAATATGAAACAACTTGCTAAGAAAGGATAGATTAAAATTTCATTCTCATAAATTTCGTTCTCACAGTTTATTTGAGCAAAACAAAATTTTTGAATGTTATTTATTTATTTACGAGATAATAAAAGTCTATTTTTATTATTTCGTTTATTCACTATTACTATGAAAATATGATAAAAATTCATCCATGGTCTAATAATACAATCGTTATTGTTCGGTTATCGATAAAACGAAATATCCGTGTAATAAATATTTCAATGAATATTTTTTTATATTTAAAAAATATGAATCCGTGTAACGAATATTTTTACTTATGATGATTATGTGAAAATTATGAATGTAAATAGAAATTACATTACTGTCATGATTTATTAACTGCTTTCATGACTAGCGTGACTTGATCAGAGGTATTAATGACTGTTATTATACTTTGTTTTCATCTTCGATTTCTATCGATCTGATAAAAAAGTCATTCTGAAACGCAATTGCGGCACGTAATAACTTGATTTTAATACTGAATGCTTTATTATTACGTGTGATTGATTTTTTAATTACTCAACAGTTACTTGCGAATTAATATTTCAAAGGAGAAGAGAAAGAAAAAATATAGCTAATGACGTTATTTAAATTAGAAAAAAAAAATTAGTTTAATATTTTTTTTGTATAGAATAAAGAATATACTTATTGATATATAAAAGAGCATATATTTATAGTTGAAAAAAAGAAACTAATAATCTTGAAGACTTGAGTAACATAGAATTTTGAAAGAGAAAAGTCACGAATTATAATATTTGTCATTCTGAATTAAGTAACTTTGTCCCGATGTATTTGTTTGTACCAGCAAAAATGGAAAAAAGATATAAAGATATAAATAAAAAAATAAAATAAAAAAAAGAAAATAAAAAACCACATTGCATACTGATTTCTTGTGCTACATAATTTTGTATCAAAACAATCGATCGAATTATTTGTTGGATGAAAATTCTGGTGCCCCTATTAACGAATAAAAGTCGAGAACAGCTCGCGTATGAGTTGGACAATGATTTTCTCTTGATTCAATCGAGAGAAACGATGATTGACCAGGCGCGGCTCGAAAAGCAAATGGACGGCTGATAATTTCGGTCGTGCGAATGACGTCATTACAGACGCCAACGAGGGTTGGTACGTTATGACAAGAAGGGACCATTTGACCCTACTCATTGTTTCTAATCCCACAATAAATTGAAGCAGCTGTACTGGCAATTGATACAAATTTACGTACAGTCTGGGTCATAAGGCGCCGATCATGCCAGAAAATCCGACCACTTGACGTTTCTTCGCGACGCACAGTGATAGAAATTTTAATTCAAGTTAGAGAGAAATAATATTTCTCAGTTTCTCCAAAATTAATTCTAACAATTATACTTTATTATTCTCATTTTCTTACTTATTTATGATTAATTAAATGTTCTGATATTGCAATGTGTAATAGCAATTAACTTGTAATTGCATTAGACACTTATAATTATTCTTTACAACGAAAGCATCATATTTGAATTATTTAATTATTTGTAGATTTATTATTTTTTAAAAATAAAATATAGTCTTTTTAAAACTGAAAAAAATTAGTCCTTTTACTATAATTTTAAATTTCTCTATAATAAAAAAATTTATATTATTTTAACAATGAAATTCTAATTATTAACAAGACAATTTATAAATTAGTTTACAATAGTTTTTAATTATATTAATTATTATAATATTATTATATATAACTCAACAATATAATAATGATGTAATAATATATTATTTAATTATATTAATCATTAATTCTTAATTATTTTATAATAATTTTTCTTATTTAGAATCATTGAGTTTGTCGGATCCCGATAAAAAATTCTTTTTTCGATGCATTAAATATACTACTGATTAGAACCCTCGTGACAGAAGAGGGTCGTTCGCCCGAAATTCTAGATACATTTTTTAACGGTTTGGCATCCCTTCTGTGTATTTATTCAACGTGTAGCAAAGGAGATGAGAGAAATGAGTAGCAAAGGAGACGAGTAAACCACGATATGCTATGCCACGCCATGCAACGCCATGCCACGCCATGAACACGTGTAACGACAATAGACATTATATATGCAGAAGACGGAATGTCATAGCATATTCACGGCACTGCATTTTCTTCTCCTTTTTCTCGTCTTCTTTTTCGACGCGCAACCTCTACATTTTATATGTCCTTTGCGTTTGATTTATATTCCGCGTGTGAGGACATTGTTGGCGCGTCTTCATGTCCCATAACAGACGTATTTGTCTCTTCTGTCTGGGAATATTTTATAATTATCATTAAAGAAGTTAAGCACATCGTTTATTACACTGTAGTACTGCTTTGCGTGGTTTTATGACCATTCTACGTTGCATACGTGCGTCAGATCTGTCACGTACGAAAGAATTAGAAATTAACTAGTCGGAGTTTGCGTACTTTGGAGTCAATCGTTTGTTTTACATTCTTGTTATGATTTTCTTTTCTATATTGTTTAACAAACCCTTAATTTTCGTTATGAAAAAAATTATATTTTGACAAATTCGTTGCATTTATTCTAGAGAATTGAGATTTGTGATCCTTTGAGAAAAGTCCAGATATTTGAGATTAAATCGAAGGAATGTACAAAAGGCATGTTATGTATTCAGGAAGGCAACTAAGCTCGTAGGAAGTCTGCTACGTGACGATGATGTCAACTTCGAGTAAAGAAATGAGAAATAATAATAAAAAGATAGAGAAAAGATTAGAAAGAAATAGGAGGTGGCGAAGAAGGCCCATAAACGACCGTTTTAAACTTCTGATTCTTGCATATGCTTTCTATTGTTATTATAATAGAATATATACGTACTATATTAATTATACGTCCGGCTAAAGTAACATTTCTTCAACGATTTCTACAATTTCTACAATTATTTTTACAATTCGCATTTTTACTTTATTTTTTTGTATTAGACGAATGTTTTATTTGGCCGTATCGTAATTTAAAATTATATAGCACAAATATATAAATTTTCCAATTTCTCGAAATCTTTTTCTTTATCATAAATTTTATTTGAATCTTTTAGTAAATAAAGAAATTCTTCTAGATATTAAAGATTTTTTTTTTTATGTATTTCGAATAAAACTACTTTCTCATTGAATGAAGTGGTATTGATTTACATTATTTCATTCGTGTTACTGAATTTGGCTTTCGGTCAAAATCCGGTCGAAATCAATTTTACAATTCTCCATCTTTATTGATAACTTTAGTTGCACCTATCAATGGAATATGACGCAGAAATGGTTTATATGTCCGCTGATATGAATTTTGCAAAGTAGATGCGTTAGCGCTGCATCGTATCCGATTTAACAGTGTAACTGTATTATACAAAAACATTCCTGATATATTTTTTTCAATAAATAATGTTTTGATGAAAAAACTTGAATTTAAATTTCAACAGCTTCCTTTATCGAGTCAGTCTCCGATTATGGTGCAAAAAGAGCCTGGGCCACATTTTTGTTTTACAAATATAATGATCATGTCATGAACATACGTAATAATACATATGTACATCCTATTATTCAGCAAAAAGCATCGTCTCTATTGCGTTTTTTCTATGTTTATGCAGTTAAGCGTTATTAGAATCATTGAAAAGTGTATTTTGTAGAAAAAAAATTGCAATTTTGTTGCAATTGTTTTTGTCTAGATAAATATATACATATAAATAAATATTAACGACACATCGCTGTCTGCTTTAACGGATATAATCGTGATCTTACGCTCACGCGTGTACACTAATGCATATTTATTATTGCGATTATCCTTTATTACAAAATAGACCAACCAACTTGAGAAAGTCTTATCATCGTGTAAATATTTAATCAGGATTACTAGCGACCTGAATACCATAAATCAATAATGCTCTCGACATTCCAACAGCGCGATTATGTAACAGCGTTTTGAATAAAATATTTGCAAAGTGATTATTTTAATATTATTTACAGATGATTGTATGGTCGATAAAGAAATTATTTTGCAATGAATGCGTTAGTTTATTTATATTCGCGATCTGAATAAGACGATATATTAGTTAGATCGTTTTACAATTATTTTACTTAAATGATGTTCAACCTTCTGTCTTCATTTATTTAAAAAAACACAACAAATCGAAAAAATGGATTGTAAGGTATCATTGGATTTAATCGTTAAGACGCTAACTTATTCGTACACTTATACATAAATAATATATGGATATGTAAACTAATATGTGTGTGTGTGTGTGTGTGTGTGTGTTGTGTGTGTGTGTGTCCAAACGCTCTTTCAACACTTATTCTTTTTCAAAGTGACGCTTTGCCCATTCACACGTATAGTCTTTTATTTTTCTCAGTCTGTGCACACGTTCATGCATACTTAGTTACTGTTAGGGACGTCGTCGAACCATAAATGAAGTCTCACATGTGAGTATGTTAGCGACACGTCACCGTGCATGTACAATCTTTGAGATGAGTCTTCTTTCAGTACAGTCAACGATAAAATTTTATTTCTCTAGAATGCTGGAATGGGAAAGAGGCCTGACTTTTCCACGTGAACCTGACCTACGCAAATGCCGCTCAGTAGAGCAAGTCATTGCTGCTTGTAATCAGCTTACGAGTCTACCTGATTTTTAGTAACAAGACTGATTTATGAGAAGCGAATGGAAAATGATCGAAAGCGATCGTAAATGTAAAACTTGATTAGTTTCAACATATGTGTAAATTATTTCTTTTTTCTATTTTCTAATTGTAATGTTATACTAAATCCCATATTTACTAATAAAATGATGAGCATCGAATTTATTAGTAAATTGTGGATTTTTATGCAAATTTATATTTTTGTGAATATAGTTAAGAAAATGGATTCTAGATAGATTCATTTTTATTTATTAAATATTATAAATGAGTTTTGACTACATTTATTAGACTTATTTATATATTTTTATGTATTACATATAGTTTGTGTATTTTTACAGTTTCAAATTTTCTATGAATGCATAAAAATTCACAGACTATTTATTAAATTCTATCATTATTAATATTGGCTTCTATCAAAATATAATATCGTTAAGGTCGTTAAATTGTTATTCGTTAACAACTTGGGAAGGACAAATATGCATAATTACTGAATAAAATCCACTTATGATCATCTCAAAACATTATTTTACATTCTGTATTATATATTTTTTTAGATATAGTATATATAGTAACAGACTTGTTCATATCGAAATATTAAAATCTAGACAAGGAAATCATTATTAACATTAATATATTTCATATACAGAACATGTATTTTTCGTTGGTTGTGTAGGTTTTATACACTACAGTTTTATATTGTACGTATTTCTGTAAATTAAAAGTTCTTTGAACTATAACTATTTCAAGTTTCAAGTAGAAAATTAAGGAACAAAAATTCGATGATCTATTATATTATCGCGAAAAGTCATAATTGTGTTTTCACCTATGAGAAAGGTACATATATGAGAAAGGTACATATATGATGAAAGCGAAGAAGCTTAATCATGCTCATACAATTTGAAGACAAATGTTAATAGGCTGTGCAAATTTTCCTCGATAATTCAGTGAAAGTGAAGAAACGGATATATAATGATGTATTAAACAGAAGTTTCACATAATAAAAATTTTTACGTTCTCTTTCTTTTCTTTTTGATCTAAAAAATTGTCCGGATAAAAAATGTCTTAAATTGCATTTACGTTTCTCAAAACAAAACATTTTCTATTCCCACTTGATGACGCTTTTTACACGACGTGTAATTGCACTTTCTTTTTAGTGAAGTTTTTAATAATTTCATATTTATGAAGACGTTATTATGTTTATAGGCATATTACAGTTATTACGCAATTATTTTTCTAATGTATTTCATTCATAAACAATATTTTAATCGCGATATTTTCTGTAAGAAGTATATAATAAGCAAAATAAAACTAGATCTATATTCCACAATTGTGATACTTCATAGTACTTCAATAGTACTTTATAAATAGTCCTAATTTTATCGAGTAACCTTTTCATGAAAACGAACATATATTTAGAAATCTTACATTCTATGCTTGAAACGCATATTTAAGAAATATTTAAGTGCTTTAAGCGAAGATAGCAATTTGTGAAGAAGATGAACAATACGTATGTATGTATGTACATTGTATATAGAGTGTCCAACGTAACACTTTTTACGATTTCTCAAATACTTGCGATAATCTGACAAAAAAATGTTTCGAGCAAAAGTTGATTAGTTTTCGATTTTCTATACAGTGCAGTAAAAAAAATTTCAAAAATTCGTTTTCTTAAATGGCACTTTATATTTTTGACTTAATAGTATTGTAGCTCTTATCTAGACGAATTCAACGACCTAGTATACCATGACTTTCGGATGATCTTGAAGGCAAAGAAATGAATGTTTCAACAGAAAAATGACAATCAGGATGAATGGGTGACAATAGCTTGTGTTTATTATTATTTATTTATTTTTCTTAATTTAACATCTCGAACTATTTAAATTTTCTTTCCACGCAACTTCAAACATTGATGCAAGGGCTTCTAGATGATATTTAGCAGCGTAATCATTTCCAACAAGACGGTTGCCCACCTCATAATGTTCGTTCATAACTACTTAAAATTAAAATTTGGAGAACATTGGTTGGGCACTTATGGTCTTATTGCTTGGCCACCACGATCTCCTAATTTGTTACCATTTGATTTTCTATGGGGTCATCTGCAGTTAATAGTTTATGCTGTCATACAAAATATGGAACATTTAAAGCAACGAATCCGTACAGAATACGAAGAAGTTCGCTACGACAGTATCCTAAGAGCAACCAATACAAACTTCTTACGTAGAGCGAAATTGTGCTTTCAACAAAATGGATTTCAATTCGAAAATTTGTTGTGAATTTTACACGAAACCGTTTCCGTTCAGTTACTCAAAGTTCCTGAATTGAATGTAATTTCAAGTCTTAATAATAAACACAAGTTATTGTCATCCATTCATCCTGATTGTCATTTTTTGTTGAAATTTTCATTTCTTTGCCTTCAAGATCATCCGAAGGTCACGATATACTAAGTCGTTGAATTCGTCTAGATATGAGTTACCATACTATTAAGTCAAAAATATGAAGTACCGTTTAAAAAAATGAAGGTGACCTTAACAATTATTGAAAAAAAAATTTTTGAAATTTTTTTATTGCACTGTATAGCCAATCAAAAATTAATCAACTTTTGTTTAAAATATTTTTTTGTCAGATTATCGCAAATACTTGAAAAATCGCGACAAGTGTTACGTGAGACACCCTCTATATACACGTACTGACAAAAATTAAAAAACAACTTTGTTGTACAAATATATGGGTAATCATTGTATATGTTGAAATACAATAGAAGAAACATGTATAACCATGTACTGTGAATTTTTTGACTAGATATTTGGAATAATAATATTTATAATAGTACAATAAATGGAAGTTCTTAACCAGTTCTTACTCGTTAATATGAATAAAAAAAACAATTATAAGTATTCTTCCGATATAATTAAAACACTTCTCATGATATTGAAGCCTTTTACAGGCTTTTAAAACTTGCTGTACAATGTTCTTTTCCACCATTTTATTAAACTTTGAATATTAAAGTTAAATGACTAAAATACAAAAAATTGTACACATTCGTCGTCGTAATTTTGATGTTTAAAGTTCAATAAAATGATAAAAAAATCATATAACAAATATTAAAAGCTTGTTGTTAGGGAGAAACTTAACGAAAATCTTTAAAATCGTAATCGATTTAGTTATGAAAAAAATTTTTTCAAAGACATTTGAATTCTTGCAATTTTTGGAGAGAGAAGTATCCTTATCTTCCCATTTACAACATGATGTAAAATCATTTTTGAAAAAGAAAGGACATAGCATTGTTAAAATATAATTTTTGTTTTAAAATAAGTCTAGCTAGATTGCTATATGTTTCCCACAAAGTTATAAAAGAGTAAAATATCGTTTATCAAAAAAGTAATCGTACTAAACAATTTATTATTAATCAAAATATGCAATCAATATATGCAGTATATAAAAATATGTATTAAAATAAAGGATGAATGGAAACAAATGTAGATATTGCTACTTATACAAATAGGCAAAAATAAATAAAATAAAACAAATTTTTATAGTATTTTAAAATTGCTAAACAACTAACTAAATTTGTTCCAGATTTTGAAACTGATCCCTAAATTCCGATTCCTAATAATTCATCGAGATTAATAAAACAATAATATTTTCAAAAGAATATTTGCATTCTAACTACGATAAGTAAAAATATCTAAAGGAAAACTGATAATATATATGGAGATCATAAATTCATGAACAAAATTCATTTCCGTAAAGAATTTTTAACTTCTAATTTCTTCTAACTTCTTTGCTTGAAAAATAATATCACATACATTTACGTTTATTATCATAAACAAGTTAAATAATTCATCATATTGTAACTTCTGAAAGTATTTTTATCGAAAACGTTTGACAGCACATATCTGAAATGCAGCATGTTTGAACTGATTGGCTATACGATATACAAGGTAAGTGTAGAAAAAATTGTACGAAATTTTTCCATTACAATGAAATCTTCAATCGTATAAGAATTGTTTCTATAGTTATATAATATAAAAAGCATTCATTATTTTGGACTGAAAATTTTTTCATTGTTTGAAGAAAATTAAAGATCGTCAATTATGCCAGAGAATTATCTGAGCAGCATCACAAGTTCATTGTTTACCAATTTCGAAGTCACCATTCTTAATTCATTAAGGACCAAGTAATAATTTGTTATAATATTATAAATATTTTATAATAACTTTATAATATTATAAATTTCTTTAAATTTTATAAAATAACAGAATCTAGGTGCAAGATATAATGATGAAAACATATTATATGCATCTTCAGTATTTCTTTTTTACAATTTCAATATTAATTCTTCGTACTATAATTATTTTCACAATTTGCATTCTTTGTTATGTCAAAGGTGATTTCAAACAACGTTTGATAATATAAATTGATTGAAAAGAATAACAAATGTTATGTTACAGAACGTTGATTTTTAAAGAGGCATTCTGGTGCATTCATTTACAACGTTATATTTTCAGAGCTATTCCAACAGAATTACAAGATTTTTTTTATAGAAGTTACACATACATTTATGGATGTATGTGCAAAAGAAGTTCTATAAAATATATAAATTATTTTTTTAAGGCAAAAATAATCAAAAGTTATACAAGTTATGTTTAATTTAATAGAGTCCCTTTAAAAATAAATAAACTGACTGACACGATCCTGTCCATTCTCCTGAGTCTGAAGTAAAAAAAAAAAAAAAAAGAAAAATAAAGCAAAATATACTAAAAATCTTGATTATTAAAAATTTATAGAAACACAGAACTAATAAAAATTTAAGTTATTAAAGATACGAACACATTTTACTAATAGTACCTATGTATAATTAAAAAGAAATTTACCAGTAACATAATTGATAAGAGTTCATCAATACGTCGCATTTTAAAAACTTTCAAAAATAAAAACATTTAAAATATATGTAATGATTAAATATTTTGATACAATCAAATGATTATAACATATAATGATAAAATATTTTAATACATATATATTACACATACATTATTAATGATAAATAGCAGACATATATAAGAATTTAAATCACGAAGTTTGGTAGAATAAGAACATTTTCTGAGAAATTATGAAATATAACTATATACATATATATATAAATTATGACATTTATTATATATATATATATATATATATATATATATATATATATAATTATGAAACATAACAGTTATACAAGATGTTAAAAAAGAAAAGTCCGGTACTTGAAGAGTTTATAGTACTCATTGAAAGAAGTAAAAAATATCTAATACCAACATGGTTCTAAGCGATCCTTTCCATAAAAAGTCAATTTTCATTATTTCAATATTTTCGGTCAATTTCATTATACTAGCGTTCGATCTCAACGAACCTCTTTGCAATTGACGTTCGTTTTTATTACATTAAACATCAGACGAAGGACAAAGGAATTCCAAGATTCAAGATAGATTCAAAATTGTAAACAACAAAATTATTATTAACAATATTGTTCAATTTATCTGTCGAAGATAAATTGCTTTTGTAATTAAGAGTTTAATTAAGTTCCTTGTTTTATTCCACGAGAAAAAGAAATTTAGTTGAAATAAAACATTTAACAAACAAGCCGAAATAATCACAGGTTCATCCTACTAATAATACTTTATTCCTTTTTTTATGATGTAAAAGTTGTTTTATATAACATGTTCTTGTGTCTTTTATCTTAATTGTCATTTTTAAGATATTTAATAAAAAAATATAACGTAGTTTAATGGTATAATCTTTATTAACATCAATAATAAGTTTTTTCTTACGATAAATTGCAATCTTTGTAAAATAAATATAAGTTCACTTCTTATTTATTTATAAATATGTAACAAAAAATTTGAAAAACGACTAGAAACGATGTCAATTTAGAAAAAATAAATGAAATTCAATATTTAGCCGATCCTACGTGTTTTGAATAATTTGATATACTTTTTTTGGCATGGAATCTATTAATTTACGTTTCGATTTCAACCTGCTACCACACTTTTTTAATGCCTTCTTTAAGTTCATTCACATTTAAATATTGTTTCCCGTTAGCATACACAGTCGCGTCGGTATTTAAGTTGACGCTTACACTTTTCGGGAAATTTGTAAATGATATTTGAATTAGGAACAAAATCATTTATTTCATTGTCACAATTATAACAGAGACGATACATAATGAATGAACATAAACAATAAATAAAACAAAGTAAAAATAATGAATTTTTGTATTTCATCATAACGGAAATTAAGTTGACAAATATTTCTATGAGATGCAATATAAAATATAATAAATTTTAAATTAATTAATAAGAGGTTTGATTTTTTGGCTTTAATAACCTCTAGTAAGCGATGAGGCATACTATTTATTAATTTTTTCACTGTATCTGCCGTAATTTCATTCCACTTGCTTTTTCGATTTTGTATATCTTTGATTTTTTGGAATTTGTCGCTCAAGTTCATCCCATAGATGCTCTATAAGACTTAAATGAGGTGGCCAAGAGAGCACGGAAGTACCATTTTCTTCGAAAAATTTGTTAACTATTTTTGCTGTGTGTTGCTGGGTCGTTATCATGTTGAAACACGTAGGCCCTGTCAACTCCAAATTTTTCAGTTGATTGAAATAAATTTTCATTTAACTCAATATATATGGCAGCAGTCAATCTTCCATCAATAATAGTTAAATTTCCTACTTGGGTGTCATTGAAACAACCCCATGTCATCATATTCCCACTACCGTGTTTGACAGTGGGTGTCATTAGTGTCTGTTTGAAAGCGTCGCTCTTTTTCCTCTATACATATTTTTTCCTTTTGTTTGAATTCAATTCAAATTTCGGTTCATCGCTCCAAATTATCGGCTTATTGTAGTGTTCTTTAGCAAAATTTAGACGTTTCATTGCATTCATTTTTGAAATGTATGGTCTATTTCTAGATATCCCTCCATAAATATTGCTTTCATTAATGCGAGATTTGATTTGCGTGATCGATATTGGTAGATAAAGATTTTCTTTGATTTGTTGTGCAGTAATGAACGGATTTTTTCTTACTTCTTTAGTGATTAGCCGATCTTTGCGAGCAGTTGTTTTCCTTTTTCTACCCGATCTCACCGAATTTTCAGATTTACTTGTCTTTTGTAATTTTTGGCATATCTTCTTAACACCTTCTTTTGATATTCTTTTCAAACTCATCTGCAATTTGTTGCAAACTTTTTCCTTCCATTCTTCTTTTGTAAATGTGTAACCTGTCGGATACTTGTAGCTCTCTAGTTTTCGGCATACTATAAAATAAAATAAAAGGTATTTATCGTCAAGAAAAAAATGTGTGAAAATAACAAGCAAATCATTAGTCTACTAATGAAATTAAAAAATAATTAAAAGATGATGATATTTCATTCATAAAATAAAAGTTTTATTGCGTCAACTTACTTTCCGTCAGATCTATATTTGACAAAAGATGCTTAAATGTATAGTAACTTTGTTTTTTATAATGTTAATGCTTCAGCTATCTGCAGGCAACTAAGGCATTAACCACACTTAATTTAGACAGAAAACAAAAGATTTTTAAGTCATGTAAGAACGTCAACATAGCAGAAAAAACAACGCACCCTTCGAATTTGCCGTCGTCAACATAAATACCGACATAACTGTACATTACATGCTAAAATTCCCCAAAGATTTTCTATTGGCTTAAGATCTGGACTCCTTGAAGACCAGGGTAAAGATCAGGTTTTTCAAACCAAGTTTTCACGGATTTTGCTCGATGAAGTATTATCAATATGAAATGTGGTCCGTTGATTTCATCGCCGTATTCATCTAATGCGAATTCTAACAGCTCTTGATATTCTTCCACAGTAGAAAACCACATTACTGGGTATCCAAATGCAGCCCAAACCATTACGTTGCCTCTGCCGTAATTTCTGCTCATTTTTATTTGTTTTTCATCACGCAAATAATGCCAATAATAGTGAAACCCGTCTGGGCCATCGAGATTAAACTTTTTCTCATCAGAGAATACCATATTTCTCCACTCCTTTGTCTATCCCATATGTTCCTCAGCAAACTTCAATTTCTCGTCTTTATGAAATTTAGTAAGAGGAGGTTTTTTTACTTTTTTTTTTTCTGTATACCGAAGTGTTCTCTCTATACTCAGTATACTCTTTTTCAAAACTTGTTGTGCCCGTCGAACGACAATTGGAAGGTCTAATTTTCTCTTTATTTGTGATGAATTCAGCTTGTTTCTACGTGCTTCTTGTAAAATTTTCCCTTTGTCTGTTTGAGAAAGTTTTTTATCAGAGCCAGTAGATTTTTTAGTAGCATATTTTTTATCTAATCGTATAAAATTATCTACAACATTTAAGGATCTATGCAATTTTTTTTGCTATTTTTCTATTTGACAGACCCATATCTCTTGAAGCGATAATTTGCCCCTGGTCGTTATCATTTAATGGTTTTCCACATTATGCTATAAAAGCATTTAGTTTGTGAACCTAACCTCAAATTAACCTAGAAATCATAAAGGTACTTTACTTTAAAAATTGTATTTGAATCTAAAGTAAAACGAGAAAGTACCATTGAATCTAAGATTATTTCACTTGAAAAACTCTTATATTTTTTGTTTATAATTTTTGAACAACTGAAATTTACAATTTATGTCGTTTAAATTAAAATAATTGTTATAGCATAAGTAGATAATACTGACGCGATGTAGGAATGCAGATGGCGATGCCATCAATATGCGTACAAATATAAATAGCGAACCTATGATTATTTTGGCCACTGTATCTCAAAAATTTACGACTTTTAAAATTATGAAAAAGTTTAAAAATGAAAAAAATTACAAATTTTTTCAGCAAATGAATTATATCTTGCTTGAACCATCAATCATTGCATATAAAGAATTACGATGGGCTATTTCGAAATCTTATGCGGCGATGCCGCATTTGGCTTTTTATTATTATTCAACATCAGTATTTCAACTTTTTTTATTATTATTCAACATCAGTAATTCTGCAGTTATTTTTCAACATCAGGTTTTTGGAAAAGTCATGGAGTTCCAGCATTAAAACCTGTGTTTTTCTTTGGAAACAGTACAAACCTCATATTTTCACGACAATAAGTTTCAATGACAATAAATCTGCAGAAGTTTTACGAAAAATATAAAAATGAGTTAATGTTTGGATTGTATATAAAAAGATCAGCGATTCTTATTCTAAGAAATCTGGAACTAATTGTGAGGATAATCAGAATTGATATAATGAGCAATAAATAATCTATTACATAGCATTCAACTACGTGATGCACACTCTATGGTCATACATTAAAAACTGACTTACGCGCTAACGATATCGTCCATACTGTTTCTTTCCTTCACAGGAATAAACTTCCATAACATATGTTATATCCTTTGTTATGTCTATGCAGTGTTTCTATATATCGATTGTGAACCATCTTCTTCAGTTCCATGGTCATTCCGTCAGCCATGTTCTCGTTTGATGGAATATGTCGATCAATCCTTCCTCCAATTTTTCCTTCACAACGCAGTACGCTATATCTATTTATATATGTTTCGTTCGATCTCTCACCACCCTATTCATAGAGAAGTCTATCGCTGCTTTATCGTCATATCTCATTTGAATCGGTCCTAAAAAAAACATCTATTAATTTTAATTCTGAAAAGAACATGTCCAATCACATGGCCTCTTTGGTTTTTCTTGATAAAGCAACGTATTCCATTGTGGAAGTCGACAGCGATTTCTGTTTAACTGTCTTCCATTGCATGACTTGTTTCCGATGAGTGTTACCATACCTGAGAATAAGTGTCGATTATTTGGATCGCTCGCCCAATTGGCATTACAAAATATTTGAATTTGTAGCTTAACATAATCTCTATACTATACTCATTGGTTCCACTTTCCAATATCTTAGAATATGTTTCGCTTGGTTCTAATGTATTCTTCCGAAATTGCAATTATACTGCGACAGTTTGGTAAGTGCATATAGTATAACTGCTCTCATGAAGTCAAGAACAACGTTTCAATAAGTTCTCTGTACCATACTTTGGTCATCTGTCTTCTTTCTTCTTGTTCAGATGATGATGCGAATTTTTCGAAGTGCTTAAATTTGAATCTGAAGCTGTTGCTGCTTTCCAACAATTAATCATATTGAATTTTTTCAATAGTGATTGTACGTATTTTTCCTGTGAGAGTCCTACCTCTCCTTTGTTATTTTTCTCTAGGCTTTTGCGCCTAGTGTCTGACTCATATTCCCTAAGTAATCAAAAATTTGCCACAGGAGCCACAGGAAGTTTCTCTATAATCCTTGCGTAGCTAAAGCCTCTGACTGTATATCTCTCTATTTTTCTATGTCGTTTGCCTTAAATACTTACCTGTATCGAATGTACTTTCTGTCCTTAGGTAGTTTTGCATATTTTCCATGTTTTCCTGGTGATTTGATTTTCTAATTCTTTCTTTAAAGCATTTCTCAATTTGGTTGCTTGCAACAAGTTTAATGGTTCTTTTAAGTCTCGTGGTTCAGGTAATCCTGATTATTTCAGCATTGTTCTCGTCATGTTCAGCAATGTTCTATTAAGTCTTTCTGAGATGTTTTCACGTTTAATCTCTCATGCTTGATAGCTAATTTACTGAAAAACGCTCTCAATTCGGCCAATTACAGTATTCCAACTCGTTGTCTGTTCGAAAGCGCTTTACTTTCTTTCCGGATTGATACTCCATTCTAGCAATACAGGGTGTTTCGTAACTTGTGGGACCCACTTCGGGAGCTGATTGTACGCCTAAAAATAATGAAAAATAGTCATATAAATATATGTCCTATCTGTCTTCATTTATGAGATATAATGAATTTTATAAACAAAGCAAACTCTAGTAAGCTAGTTTTACCAAGGATGGTATATTCAATTTTCATAATTGGGATGAAGAAAACCCACATGTTATTGTGCATTCAAGACATCAACACAAGTTTAGTTTAATGGGCAGGAATAATTGATAAATTTTTAATTGGACCTTCTTTTCTTGATGGGAAACTAACAGGCATAAAGTACGTTGATTTTTTGAGCACGCGTTTATACGAAATATTAGAGGAAGTTCCAGTCGATATTAGACTTCGTATGCGGTTTATGCATGACGGAGCTCCACCGCATTTTAGCCGAATGGCTAGGCAATTTTTAAATCAACATTTTGCAAATAAATGGATTGGTCGTGGAAGTCGTATTGCATGGCCAGCTCGTTCTCCGGATTTGAATCCATTAGATTTTCATTTGTGGGGACATTTAAAATCTATTGTATACGCGACATCGATTGAAAATGCTGAAATACTACGAAGTAGAATAGAGCAAGGCTTCCGACAAATTCGAGAAACACTAGGAATGATAGTGAAAGTAACCAGATCAATGACAAGACGCGTGCAGGCTTGTCTTCAAATGCAAGGTAGTCATTTCGAGCATCTTTTGTAAAAGTAATTAAAAGAGAAAATTCATTATATCTCATAAACGAAGACAGATAGGACATATATTTATACGACTTTTTTTCATTACTTTTAGGCGTACAATCAGTTCCCGAAGTGGGTCCCACAAGTTACAAAACACCCTATATATTCTTTTATTTTTTTATCCTTTACTTGGTGCTTTCCTTTTAAGCATTTCACCTCTACAAGTTTGAAATAATTACCAGTAAAAGATATGACACTACATGTAGCGAATGAAAACACTTCTCGAAAATACTATAAATTGTAATATTGAAAAATATTGAAAATATTTTTTGTAACTGACTCTGTTGAATCTAAATGGATTTGAAGATTGAAACGATTTTTTTGCTACTTTATTGAATTTTGAGTATATAAATAAATATAAACGAATATAACGACGAAAACGTTACGATTTCTTGAATTTTCGTTGTCTAAGTTTAATATATAAAAATCGATAAAAGGGCGAAAAAAATCGTGCATAAAGGGGAAGCTTCGATCTCCAAATTCATTGTAAATTTATAAACAAATTTGTCAATATTTTTATATACTACAACAATTTATAACATTTTCGAGAAGAAAAGTATCTTAACACATCTTATAATTAGACCAATGTGAATGTATTTTGACAGTAAATCGCTGATAGGATACATTTGTTTGTTGTATCTATGTTATATTTTATAAGGAGTATTACTCAACAGATGGTCATGAGTCAGTTTCGTGTGAGCAATTCTCAAAGGATAGGATCTTTAGGATTAGAATTGTTTACTTGCATCTATTAAATTTAGATGCTGGTGTACTTTCATAGATATTGCTAAATTTTTTTAAAAATCTTTATATGAGTTTAGAGTATTTTTGATAGGCATGTTTGAAGTAAATTTGAACATTTTGTCAGTTTCATTGCCAATAATGCCCATGTGAGAGGTCATCCATTAATACATATATATATTGTCTTTCTTAACTGAAGATTATAACTTTATTTAATATTTCTTGCATGAGTGGTTCGCTGGATGTTTGAAGTATTTGGTTTTTTGACTGCATTTCTAGAGTGTGTAATCATTGGTAACGATATTCTTTCTTTTTTGAAAATTGATTCTACATGTACATTATAGAAAGTGAAACTTGTTTCATCAAGACTGTATTTAAAAGTTTTGTCTTTATACGTATATAATATATAATACCAGTATAATATATCGTACATTCATTAATTTTATCAAATCGAGAGCTGTCAATATATATCTTAATATGTTTAGCAAATTCGTCAATCTTTTTATTTAAATATTGTTTTATAGTATCATGGACTAGTCAAAGATTTAATACAATTGTTGAAAAATTCTATTATATAGAAGAGGGACGAAGAGAGGGGCTAGAAAGATGATAAGTTATGGTATTCATATATTGGGTCTTTGAGATAATTGTTTACACATTCCAAGTAGTTTTGGGCCACGTGGCTTTGAAATAAGAAAACGTATGTGTTTACTTGACCAGACATTGCTGTAAACAAAGTTGAGAAAAGTTTTAATTTTCTTTATAAAATGCAAAGCTTTGTTCTTTACTCAAACGTTTAGTGGTAATTCCATAGCGTCGACAATACTCATTATAGTTCTTGAGTAGATGTAAAAGCTCCTAGAGCAAGTCATAGTATTAGATACTATGATGATATTAGTATCTGTAGCTGGATCATAAACTCTATATAATCCAATTTTAATTTTGTATATGCTTTGTATGTATTTAATATAATGTTTTTATTTATTCTCTAATTACACGAAGTAATAGACTTTGTTATGTTTACGCAAATTAAATAGATGTCTTTAAAGAGATAATATGTCAATTTAATTTGTTGTCAAATATGAGACCCAGTATTTTTGACACATTCGATTTTTTTAATTCTCTATGAATAATTTGATTTTGTTATTGAAAAGATGATATGTTCAGGCTTAGATTTAAAGCTTTTAAATCCTGTTTTTTTGGTCCAGTTTATTATTTTGAACAAAATAGAGTTTTGAATAATAGATTGCGTTATAGATTTTTATTTTTGCATATTAATATTATGTCGTTAGCGAATAAAAATATCTGTGATGGAGATAAGTTTTGAGATTTCATTGATGACTATGAGAAAAAATATAACATTGAAAAATGGTCTTTGGAAGATTCTATTTTGAGTTTTAAATCTGTCTGGAATTCCGTTCGCTTTAACTTGTATGGTTTGATGGTTTCGAAGAAAATTTACAATAGAAAAGTAAATAGGTTTATGTTCATATCTATGCTTATGAGAATTTTGATTATTCTTTCCTTCCAAACCATATTGTATATTATTTTCGAGATCAAGACGCGCTATGTTTCTTATTAACAAAGATATTATATACGTTTGTTTCTAAATTAGTTAAACGATCGAGTGTTAATCTATATTTATTGAATTCTTTTGATCATATTTTACTATTTATCAGTCTTTCCATTAGCTTACATAATGTAGGTGTTAGAATTACTGAGCGGTAATTGGAAAAGTGTGGTTCTTGTTTGGTTTGGGAATTTCAATAAATAGAAATTATCCCAAAGAACAATATATTATTATGTTATAATGAAACTGAGTATGATATATATTATCATTTTCAAAAATATGTTTCGTCGGATCCAGGACTGGAATGTTTTGTATTTCGAAGCATCTGGTACAACTCACTAATGAAATACTTTATTCAATAGGGTATTAGATTCAGTAACATTTTGCAAAAGATTTTGTATGATAATATTTGAACTCTACTTTTAAGTTGAAAGAAAACTGGATTGTAATTCATTATTGGTTTGAGTTATTAGCAAATGAGAACGCCAATATGTTTACTATTATTTTTGGATTTCTAATAGTATTTCCTTCCTAGTTGATCATAAATTTGATTTTATTTCGATAAGTAAAATCTTGAATCATTCTAACATTATTCTAAATGGTGTATGGAAAATAATTTATGGATGATACAAATGATGTTCACGAAGACCTTTTGCTTTCTTTGAATATTCTCTGAAGTTTAGCTTTAGACTTTCTTTGAATTATTCAGAGTGTGCTCTTTCTATCTTTCAAAAGCTTTCTTAGCTTTTTTGCAGACTTCAATACACTCATCATTTCACAAACGGCCTTTCCCGTGATTTGCCTGATGATAATGGGATCGCTTCTTTCATGATACCAATTTAATATTATTATTAAATTGATAAAACCATCAACTTTTTAAATAAGAGAGTATAGATCTGATGCAATGTCAGTGTTGGAGGCACATAGATTTTTTGAAATATGTTTGATATTTTTCTCTGTCGATTTCTTCAAAAATCAATTTACTGTGACATAAAATCGTAGTTAGCGTGATTCTATAATTATGGGGAAATGATCATGGCCAAGATATTGACCAGTCAAAGAAATGAGCAATATTTGTGCCAGATTTATTACACTGTGGGTTTGATATCTTTAATATGATAATGTTTGTATTTTCTAATAGCAGTTCAATAATTTTGCCTCTTGCGTCTAATTTATATGATTACCATAAGAAACAAGATTTTGATAATTGATGTCTCTGATTTCGATAAATGTAAAATAATAGTTGTTTTGTAAATATATATAATCTACTTAAAGATAAGAAAACTAATATAGCAACTGCTTGTATATTTGATTTCTTTAGAATTAAGTTTATTATTTACATGCAAAGAATTAAATTTTTATATAACTACGGACTCCGCCACTAGTAAAAAAACCAATTTTTCTATTGGTTCTCTTTGATTGGTGCATAAAAGAAATTCTTAAAATTTCTTTCTTGCATAAATAATATGCAAGGTTCATATCTATTAATTAGAATTTTGAGATAAGTAATTGTTAATGTTCCATTGTATTATAATATTATTAATTTTCACAATTTATCAAACATAACAAAAATATATTCAAAGTCTATTTTATTAAGAATGAAGCCTTAAATAAAAAAAATTTTATTCCATATCTTTTTTTTTATATATATGTACATATAAGATACTATATTTACGAAATTATTCGAATACTTTCAGAAACATTTCGACTATATTGTGATTCAACTGTATATATATATATATATATATATATATATATATATATATATATATATATATATATATATATATACACACACATAGTATATACTATACATAACTGTATGTAAGTATATTTATAGTGAAATAGTAGAAATTAGTATAAATAATTATCTACGAAAGTTTCCAATATTAAAAATAAAATATTAATTTCTATTATAAAAAACAAATTATTATTTTTACTTACTATTCCTTTATTTCATTTTTATTGAATTTCTTTCTTAGCCAAAACTAACAGAATGCAGTTGAATATTTGTTCTTTTCTCTTTATTTTGAAATACCTACATGTGACTATCTTCTTCCACGCATAATGTTTTCATGTATTCATCACTTTCTCCTGAATGAATTTTTCTACAATTTTTAACTTTATAAACTTTAGTTAGTTAACTACTTAATTATTTAGTTAATTAGAAAAGTGTTTATTTTCTATTTAAAGACTCTTTTATTTTCTATTTACTTTCTAACTACAATTCTAATTATTTATTAATATTTTTCATTTTTTTACATTTTATTGTGAGTTTTTAAATGAAATTTAATAAAAGAATTGTTAAGAATTTCATTAGTACATAGTTTCTATAATGGAAAATATTCATACCTGTTAACCATGTAGCTAAAATTAAATGAATATAGTCATCAGATATAGTATTGAATCTACAGTAAACTCAAATTATAACAAAATAATAATTGATTTCCTCAGAAATCGATAATTTTATTGATGTTCAAATACGTTGATGTTAATAAAAAGAATAAAATTCGTGGAAAAGAAATTGTAAATTAGATTTTGTCTGTTTCTGTCTTTGTCGTAACAATAAACATAATTATTAAAAACTATTATTGAAATAAATACGTATTTTAAAAATTCTATTACGAAATAAATTTTGGGATTATCTAGTGAATAGTAAATATTTACAATTTACAAATTTACAATTCTTTTTCAAGTAAATTTTTCTTTATTTCATTGTACTCTTAAAATATTTTAAAACGTCTTAAATTTATGAATATTTTTAAATTTTCATCAATCTTTTAATTTAAATAGGTATTAAAAGGATAATATTTTCTTTCGCATAAATAAAAGAACGAACATTATTTAGTATAGTACTTATTATAATGTTATAATAATATGTAGTAGATTTAATTGAACAGTAATTCATTAAAGATCTTCGATGCTGACACATAAAATAGCTATACAAATAAAAGTTCCGTTCGTAATATGTAATATGTAATAAATATCTAGAAAGCATAATTTGCAAGAGAAATTTGTAAAAAAGAGAAAGAATTTCGAGTAATGTTTCTTTGATTTGAAATATATTAATTACATATAAAAAAAAGCTTTTCATGCGATGTTTTGTGAAAGAAATAACGATCTTTCCTCTAATTACAACACTTTCCTCCACTTCATTAAAATTTACTACTGTTATAGTGTTATCAACTTTAATTAAAAAATATGATCCGGCTTTCTAATTAAAATCGTCTTAATTAAACGATATTCATGAATCATATTTAAAATCAATCAATTGAATGCATTTAAGAGCATCGAAAAATAGCCTTCGAAATATTTTTAAATATATTTGTAAAAATCATTGCAAACAGTTAGTTTCGGAAAATTTTATAAGTATAGTTAAACTTTCTACTTGGACGGAGAGAATAATTCTATGCTTCGACGAGTGTAACATTCTATTATAAATAATTCATTTCGTTGAACATGAACATTGAAAAAACATTCATGTACAGAATAGTTATACAACTAATTTACATGAAAATTGTATGTTTTGCATGCATTCGAAATAAACTTTGCAGTTCTCCTTTTATTAGACTGCATTAATCAATTGATCGCTTAAACACTTAATTTTGTTTTAGGTCTTTGATCTTTTTCTGTTTACATAATCATTTGTGTCGCGCATGAATAAATAAAAGTAATAAAAAAACAAATAAATCTTAAATAAAGACTATCAAAAGTTATATTGAAATTTTCTTAATATTAGACAAAATAAAACATTTACAAAACTTATGTTGTTTATAAAGTGTTAAATGGAATTTGAAAAAAAATGCGTCCATGGACAGGTGTAAACCTATCGATAAATTATGAATTTTTATATTATTTATATATAATACGTGATAAAAGTGGCAAAAATACATAGAATGCAGATTATATGCAAATTGTATAAAATATTATATAATATGCAATTATATATAGAAATATAGTATTTGTTCTAATATTTAGTAGATATTGTATACAATCACAGACGATATTTGTATCCGTGATACAACTGTTTGTGTATGGTGTATTGTGAAAACCGTGATTTTATATAAATAAACAGACTATGTTTGATGCGCGCTGATTGTCAAGTGGTAATTACCTGTGGTAACATGTAATCTGTATCGATTAGAAGTAACGACTTACTTCCCGGTAAGCGAATCTCTTACTGATGTCGAACGAGTTTTGTTTATTATCGTGAACCAACGAAAAATTGGAGAAAATTCCCTTATTTCTTTTTCCATTGGAGGTTTTTAGGTTTTAAGGTGGGGGCAAATCATTGACACTTCTTGTCAATTTCGCATGCAGCGCGTTTTAAACATTTCTGAGAACTTCACAGACATAGCCTTGGGGTAACTCGAGTCTTCAGTTGTAATGAACCAAGTCTTATTGTTAGTTCTCTTGCTGGATTTTCTTTTTCAAAGTAGCATGACTCTCCGGTCGTCTCCTGTTGGATTTTCTTTTTAAAAATAGCGTGAATAAATTAAGGCGTTACTCGTAGGCGTTAAGTTTCCGAACCTATTATTCTACCTGCACTGAATTTTTTTTCATTACGTGCGTATGATTTTGTGAAAAATATGATTTTGCTTAATTATCTCGCAGTCTACTTATCAAACAAATACAATCTAGAAAAGCTAGAAACAGCTAAATATTCTAAATCGCAATTTATCGTAGTAGCAAAGATAATAATAAATTACGAATATCGGTTTGTTTGAGCACAGAAGGAGCATTTCTTTGATCTGATAAATACAATGAAACGTTGATATTACGGAAGAGCGAGAGGAATGATGAAAGTCGTTGCATTTGCGATTGCAGCAGTCACGATGTACAGGCGACACGATTGAAATACCACAGCGTATACTTTCCGCCATCGCGCATTATAAAGAGGTATACTATGGAAAAAAAAGAGGCGCCATGACGGATTTTCCATGACGAACTCACTGAGGTCAAACGCCGAGAATCTTAGGTCGCATACTTCATTCGAGTAAATACCGATAGAATCTGCTTTTCCCATTTTTTTCTTTTTCCTTTCTATAAATGCCTTTTATAAATATCTGTCTTTTATAAATATCTTTTTTATTGTATGTAGCAGATTCAATCGAAAAGAACAAAGTGCTAAATGAGACAGAAAAAATTTTGTATATTGTATAACAAATGTTTTATTTTATATACATAGATAAGAGGTAGAATACATTTTTGTTTGGAATAAAATATAAGAAAAGATGAAAGGCCATCCTATATTTAATTTAATTAACTAGACTAGGATTGTTTGTTGCAATTTTGTATTTTAATTAAATTATAATTAAAGAAATTGATTCTAAGTAGAAATTTGTTTCATCTATTATAATATTATAAATCCTCTATATTAGATATTATATATATTTGGATATTATATATATACTATACGCAATATTCATAGATTTTGGAATTTAAATATTTATTCTATAAATTTCCCCAAAGTACGTAAACTGTTTTTCAAATAAAAAATTATCTGATTAATTGTACGTGGTATTATCAAATCTTATTACCTGCATTCAAACTCAGTATTATAAAAATAGAAGTTTTACGCTTTAAAATGAAATTAATTGTTATTTTTTGATACAAAGTTATAATAACTTAAAATATCGACAATTTTTTATTGCGTGTAAGAATACTGTACGAATGGAAAAGTTCGCAAATCCAAAGATTTTTATGAACATTTCATGAATAACAAAAATTTTTTTTATAACCAAATCCATCATGGTCCCAAAGGTGGATAACCACTCAAAATTTATTGTTCAATATATTTTTATAAAGTTATAAGTATTTAAAATATCAATAATTCTTTATGAATAATATTTGCATTCACATAGTATATGTATTTGCATAGAGTTTAGCTAATTTCATAGAGTTTAATTTACCTCGGCTGTTTTTATTGATCTTGTACTTTTCACTTGGTCAGAATTGGTCACAATTGTATTTATCAAATACTTCCGTAGTTTAATATGAAATTATTTTTCGTAATAATATTTAGCAAAAGACAAATCGAAACGGATGAAATTACTTGACGTTAATTGAGTCTAAACTACAAGCAACAGAACAGACAGTTAATATTTGAAGATATATTGTTGAATTCACATCTCCATATTCGATTTTATATAATGTAAAATAAAATATAACATTCCATTTAAAAAGTTAAAGATCAGTTTGAGTTTCTAAAAAACAGTATGACTAGAAAAAATTTTTATGCACAATTACATTGCGTCAGAAAGTAGTACAACTTTATTCTTTTTCATTTTTTCATAGCATCTATTACGAGAAAGAATACTGGGTAGTATAATCCATGAATATAGCATAGTATCTCATTTGAAATGTCCCACACTAAATTATCTGCTAAACTAGAAATACGTTGTAGAAAAAAATGTTTCAAGAAAAACATCATTTGTTTTTTTGTTTCAAGAACGATATCTTATGATAGTCACAAATCTTGGTCTAGATCAAGGGTGGCCAACCATTTCATGATTTTTTGTAGCGCATAGTGCAAGTTTTGATAATAAATAAAAAGAATAATATAAGATATAAAAATACTGAAATTAACTCAACTATTTTCAGAATTTAGTCAATATATTCTCATGATCAATTTCTCTTAGTTTTTTAAAACTTGATATCCTCTCTCCTGTTCCAAGTAATGTTGATTTAATAAATTTTTAGAAGATCTGACCTCCTGAAACTTTTCCAAACTTCAGCAAGTTTGCATAAAAATATGTATGTCTATTTGGAAATACCTATAGATGCGTATAAGCTTTCTCCTTCATGAAATTAATTAAACAGTGATCGAGAATGACCGATGAGAATTTAAAGAATTCGATGATTTTCGCTACAACTGAGTTAACTCCGGACATAAATAATTTGGCCTAGAGCAAATAGGGTCATAAATTTCATTAAAAAGTAAGTTTTATAATCGTATCTTTTTTAAATATCCTTCTCATAAACTATTTATAAACACATACTATTATATATTATTATATACTATTTATAAACACATTTTTGTTGTTAAAATAATTTAGTCCCGCATTGAAACTCACTTGAGAAAAAATTGACATATAGGCCAAAAAGTTTGGCCACCCTTAGCTGGACATGTTTCCGAGATTTCAAGGTGACCTTTATTATTTCTTTTTCTTTAATGAAATATATATTTTTCTTTAGCTGAATATGTCGCTTGTTTCATGATGATTTTATCAATCGAAAATGATAATTTAAATGAGAAAATTGAATCCTTTATTTTTGATATATTTTTTCATAAAGTACTATTCCAATTATATTTAATATTGAGATACTTTATAAGTGTGTGGTTGGAAAAATTTTCTTTCATTGTACCATCAAATATTTTATGTGCATTCGGCTTTTTTTTAATATGTTCATATCACTTGTCACTTCTTCTGTGGAAGATTTATTATGTTGAATGTTACTATTTCATTTATTTGAATACGTGATCTGATTTTGTTTTAGCATTGCTGGAACATTTTACCCTTAATTCTAGTTGGATATTGTTGATTGTTTGTGAATCGATTAGTATACTGCCATTCATTAGAAGTTTTGCAATAGGATTTGTTTAGCAATTCTATCATATATTCAGCACACAGATCTTGTTCTGTTCTGTATAGTAGGAAAAAGTAGTATAAAGCCAGGTACGCGGGTCAAACCGAGTACCATTATTTTTTTAAAATAAGAGTTTCGATATGTAATCTAATTGTGGCATGATATTCGGGTGGACCCCACGATCTTATTTTATAAATTTTAAAAACAAACAATATCATAGTGTTCCGTACAGTTAGAGTTAAAAATTTCGGCTTGAAGTATTTCAATGTTTTCTGATTTAAATGATTGTTTTTCAGTGTTTTCACATTCAGGAATCTATTCAGATAAGTAATGTTTGTATTTTACAGTTCTTACAGACTATTTTGATCCTCTTTTCATCGTTTTGTCTCATACTAAAGTATCAATATTTAATGTTTAGTAAATGAATGCATTTAGGACAAAACCGGATATTTGGTTATGGAGCAGAACCAGGTACCCGGTTTCGCCTTGTATTATCTGTGTATAGCGTACGTGTTCTTTCGTTTTCATGTATGATTGATTTTGCAAATTGATTTATTTTATCCCAGTCCCCTTCTCCCATTGTTTTCATGGCTTACAGCCAATGGATGCCAACTTGTTAAATACTTATTACGAACAGGAAGTTAGAAAGTGGTTGATTTCTAATCCCTGGAGAAGCGTTACAATTTATGAAGTAACTATGTTGTACAATGCTGCAGTTTTTGAGCAGCAACAATTGAAACTGCTGTTCAAGGGTTCAGAACAACTTTTAATCCCGACATATTTCTCGATTGTCTATATGCACCATTGGAAATAACAAATAGAAACTATCAGGATATAGCAACAAATGAAATTATCAGAAAAACAGCATTCATGGAAGCTTTACTATCAACATCAACAGAAATGGAAAGTATCCCATCGACATCAAAAGATGCAGAAGCTATGTCATTCACGTCGAAGAACCCATACATCGACATTACAAGATATTGATTATGAATTAACATTTACATTTTCTTTCCAAATAATTAAATTTATCTTCCAAACAGAGCAAACAACAAGAAGTAATAGAGGAAAAAAGCGACCATAATAACATCTGAAGAATATAAAAATCAGTTGAAAGACATACAAACTATTAATGAAAATAAGTAAATTATTCACAAACTTGTATATTTTGTAAGGAAATTTTTGTACATTTCAAATCCAAAGAACGTTTTATGGATGGACATATGTGACACACGTACAAATGTTGAAGAGAACGATGAATATTTTATTTGCGACTTTTGTTTTGTTAATTAAGATATATGCATATATATTTATATGTTAAAATAGTTCAAATTTTTTATAAATACAGAAAAGTTCCTAAACCAGTAATTAACATAATTTTTTATAAACAAACCAAATAGAACACCTTTATATTTATAAAAACTGTTAAAAATAACTGTTTTTACTATTTTTTAACTAATAAAAATAAAAATTTTGTAACTGTATTGCATATCTCCAGAAAATTTTATTTTCCCGTGAGTCAAACAATTTTTTTAAAAAAGTTTGGTTATTTTCTTATTGTATGAAATCCAATTAAGAGATTTAGCCTTATGCAATTTTTTTTGCTATCCGTTTTTTTTGTTACGAACCTAAATACATTAGGCACTTGGTTTTACCCTGCTTTCCCCTAGGTGTTTTAACTTCTGTTAAGATTACAGTATTTGTTAATGTCTTGTATTGGTGCTAATTTAATAGTCGCAATTAGTATTCTTTCCATCGTAATCTTTTATTGCCTAACTTAATAAGATCTTGATGAAAATAAGAATAAGTTGTATGAATGTGACATCGGACGAGTTATCGTGACGATTTGACGTGTTTTGATATGGAGTGTTCTGTACCGAGGATGTGAGCGAAGAAAGAATGAATATGCATGAGAAAGTATTGATTATGAGGTATGGAATACTCGATTGATCTTTGTTCTGGAGCAATCGACTCCAATCGGTTCTTCGAACGATGCAGATCGAATGAATCTCCTGTGCGGTAATATTCAATAAACATTATCTTCGACATTCCGTTCCCAAGCTCCGGATGTGAAATCATAACACACCATCGATAACTAGTGTTATAAAAGAGGGTAAAAATCGGAAGAGTTCAGTTCAACTTCTAATTTCGTTCAGTTCGTTAAGCGTAGTTCATTTTCAAACTTCAAAGAGACAATTCAGTCAGATGTTAAAATCCGTAAAGCGCAATTCTACTTCTAGTTCCGTCAGAGTTCAAGTTCAAGTTTGTTGTTTCCGTATACAGTATAACGCGAGTTCCTACAACGCGCCAAAGAAATCGCGATTACTGTTTTCATATAACGCGATTCTTCGTACAACGCGCCAAATTATAAAACACAGGAATTTCTGCATTTAAGAACTAAATCTGCTTTAAAGCATTACATTGTTTTCTTCATCGTTACCGACTTTTTCTGTTTCATTGTTGTTTTGTTTTTTGACGCGATCATTCTTAATATGTTACCACGACACGAATATCAGTGCTAAAAAGACGCCTGAGGAATCAGTAACGTATCAGTGTTCGTGATTCGAGAAGATTTACATTTAAAATACGTACGTATATAATACAAAATAATTTAGTAAATTATAATGCAAATTAATTTTATATCATATATTATTATACAAAATAATTTGGTAAATCAAATTTATAAAAAATATAATTTTTGAGAAAATGATGGATGAAATTGGAAGAAAAGAAACATTAAAAAGCAAATATACTTCTATTGAAGAAAAAATTGCAATATTAGATTGACTGAATTCTGGGGAACTAGTAAAAGATATTTCCAAGGAACTTCATTCAAACGAATCAACAGTTCGAATTATAAAAAAAAAAAAAGAAAAAAAAATGAAAATAAAATCAGAATGACAGTTTCTATTAATTCTCCAGTTTTAAGAAAAATTGTCTGCATAAAAGACCCTTTGATATCTAAAATCGAAAAGTGTTTAATGATATGTTTAATGATTAAAAAAATATTTTTCTAGTAACCGTGTCATAAAACAAAAATCATGCAAAATTTATACTCATGTGAAACAATCCAGTCCTCCTGATGAATTGCACAGATATGATTTTAAAGGTAGCCAAGGATGGTTCGATAGATTCAAAAAAAGATTTTCTCTACATAATATTAAAATACAAGGAAAACGAGCTTCAGTTGACTACAATCGCCTCAGAAGTTTAAACAAGAATTTACTAAGATTATAGAAAAAGGAGGCTATATACAAGGAGAACGAGCTTCAGTTGACTTACAATCAGCCCAAAAGTTTAAACAAGAATTTACTAAGATTATAGAAGAAGGAGGCTATACCGCTGACCAAGTATTCAACGCTGAAATGGAATTATTTTGGAAGAAAATGCCACAGTGAACGTTTATTTCAAAATTTGAGAGATCTGCTTCTGGATTTAAAGCTTCCAAGGAAAGAATAACGTTACTTTTATGCAGTAATGCATCTGGAAAATGTTTAATGAAACCCCTGCTCGTTAATAAATACTTAAATCCACGAAACAATGAAAAGACATGATAAGTCTACATTTCCCGTTTACTGGCAAGCAAACGGGAAAGCGTGGATGACAGCTTCAATATTTAAAAAATGGTTTTATGGTTGTTCCGTGATGGATGTCGAAAAATATTTAAAAGAAACAAATTTAAGTTTTAAGGCTTTATTATTATAATTGATAATGCACCAGGACATCCGACAGATTTAAAACACGAAAATGTTAAGGTAGTTTTTCTACCTCCTAAAGGCCCTTGTCCATTTGAAAATTTCTCGCAAGAGTTACTCTCGAGAATATTTTCAAGCGTTGTGTCCATTTGAGAGCAGCTTTGAGAATTTTCACTCTTCGAGAGCTTACTATCCGATAGAACTTTCAAAACCGTGTCCATTTGAGAGTTCATTGTCTCTGGTCCTCATGTACTCATTGTGGCATAGTTCAAAAGACGATTGTAAACAGTGACATCGCTATCACGGAGGTGCAAAAAATGTGTGCCCTCATAGTTGCCCATAATATTGTAAGAAAAAAGAAAAATCAACATAAAAAGAAGAGTTCAATAATTTAAATTATTATATAATATATAATATTTAATATAATTAAATATCATAATATTATTATAGTATATAATATTATATAGTATTATATAATATTTATATGTATATATAATATTTAAATTATTATATAATAATTTAAATTAAAAGAAATTAGTTGAATAATTTCACTATTTGACTACACTTTTTTATTATTCATTATTCTCCTCGCACGAAAGTACTCTCAGGATTTCGAAACCGTTTCGAATTCTGAGAGCAACTCTCCGAGAGCAATATAATATTGTGTTCATTTGCAAGCAGCTCGCGATACGACGCAGGTCGACAGTTGAGCGATGCTCTCGGACAGTAACTCTCAGAACAGTATCCATTTGCGAGAAATAGAGCAACTCGCGAGTCTTATAGTTTTACTCTCCAGTGGACATCTAGCTTTAGATCAAAGTATAATTAAAACCTTCACATCTTATTATATCCACCGAACAAATTTTAACAAAAGTTGATGGTAATCCACAACAGTGATACAGATATGGAAAGAGTTTTCAATTTTACATTGTGTAAACACTATTGGTTTGTTTCTCAAGGAATTAAAGCAGTCGACTTTGAATATGTGCTGGAAAGACCTTTGGTTTGAAATAGTTGGTCCTGAAAATCGTTTACCTTTAACGTCCGTAGACACCAGTCGCATAATAAAGAATTAGGTGGAGAAGAATTTGATGATATGAACCCGTTTTTGAATTGATTGAGAACAATGAAGATTTAGATGAATCGGATCTTGTGCAATTATTAGAAGAATCTTCTCCAAATATAAGCCATGAAGAAAACTTCAATTCCGAGGAGGCAAACGTATCTTTTATTCACGAAGATTTAAACCGAGGGCTTGATTTAGTTAAGCAAGTAGGAACATATTTTACAAATATGGTCCCATCATTGGAGCGTTCTACACAATTTAAAAGGAACTTGCAATAATGTCATAATTACAACTGCAAAAAGAACTCGAAATAAATATAATAAAGCAACATAATGGATTTATTGAAAATATTGAATCTGAAAGTAACACTGATTCAACACTTGAAAATTACACCTTAATTTTGGACAATTCTGACAGTGACTAACAAATAAGATTACAAAAATATTTTACAATTTTTTAAAGATTATGTAAAATAAAAGATATATTATATTTTATATAATAAAGATTTATATATTTATAATAATAAAACATTTCTTATATATATTAATGTTTTTTTTAACCAACTGCGTATATGTGCCACTTATTTTTAAAATACCGTCCTATTCAATTAAATATAGAAAATAAAAGTTGATATAGCAATAATTATTTCAAACATGTTCCTTTAGATTATACGCGTTATGCGAGAAAAATTCTCGTACAGCATGATTTCCTATAACACGAATTTATATAGCGCGGAACGAATTAATGTAGTCTATGTAGTGAACCTTTTGTTAGTGTCAAGTTGAATAGTTAAACACACACGCGCGCGCGCGCGCGCGCGCACACACACACACACACACACACACACACACACACACACATACACACAGTTGTTCCATTATCGATCATCGACATGCTCCTGGTGATTCCAACATCTCATTGAGACTTGGAAGTAAATAAAAAACTCATTAACTAGAGAGAACACCACCGATCCTAACTAGAATCGGAAGTACGTGCCGGTTGAGCCAAAAGGTTGCATCTCGTCATTCAATCCGGGTTCGCAATAGTTAGCACTCAGTTTCCCTGCAGCCAGGACGTGACAAGAATAAATGTTGTAACTAATATTTATGCTTGTTCGGGCCATTTTCCATAATTTTAGTTATAAGAAAGACGTTAGCTTCTTGTCCCGGTAAAAGAATTTATTGCTCTATTTTTAGACAAGGGCAATGGCTATTGTGAGGCGTTTACTGTTTTCTTTCCCGGGTGCTGACCCGCGTATCTGTTATATCTTCTAAAAACGGTAACATCGATCATTTTATCGATGTTTAATAATTTCACCATTTTTAGAATAATTACGTGAGATACGGCCCGCGATTTGAAGTGATTGGCTAGCACTTGTCATCACATTCTTACAAAACGGGTCCGCCGTCGGCGGAGATGTTAATGGGATAAAGTTAGTGCGTTGATAAAAACAACATAGTGCGTCTCAGAGTCAGTGCGTAAATACAATCACTGAGTGCGTATCACATTAATGCGTTATCTAATTTAAACACTCCGTTGTCAGTGCGTTATCAATACAATTCAGACTGTTAAGGCCAGGGGTAGAGGTTAGGAATGCGTCTCTTTGACTTGGCCCTACAACTAAGGCCAACAAATCCATAAATACCGTTAGGCCTATAAGGTAATTACAAATATTGCTTTATGGGTGACTTATCCGACGCCACCTCTTGACATGTTATGTCACGTGATCAGGAAGGAGACAATAAAGTCAATAATATAAAAAGGGCCAACACAGTTGGAACAGGGTTCTTTCTTCCAAGTAACTTCGACATCATCAGATCGCTAAGTCAGTTTTCTGATGCTACCATCTTGTCAGTGCATCACTCATATGACTACAATTCGACAACAGTCATTTGTACACCTCTCTTGATTCCACCAGGAATCACGTGTTATAAGCCATCAGGCTTATCAGACAATAAACTCAGGGCAAGATAACGTGGCATTCAGTCATTTCCCACAACAGTGAGTGGTCCTTCGCGCCCAAGGCATATACGCAGATCGACAACAGTCGAGACTGTCCTTAACACAAACTATATAGTCTCTATCACACTGTCGTTAGCTATAGTTTTTATCTCAACTGTGACATTGGTTGTCGCTACAGTTAATTTTGCTATATTTTGGTTATTTCTCCTGTTACTTTTAGTACCGCTACTAATATGTCGTTTAATAGTTGTTCAATAGTCAATTATAAGTACGACAATCATTTGTAATTAACAGTCCACTTATAGCGATTTCTTCTTATATTGGAATCGTTCATTTCATGTAATTCTTTTCTCAGCACTTCAGCTACCCGCTTCAAATACAAGTGCACAAATCAGAATCATATTGCGTAATCCATTGTGCCTAAACAGTGATTGTTTATGATCTCTATTATGAATGTTTATGAATCATATCTTTTTTATAAATGTTAAATGTTACATATTTTGATGCATGTGGTTAAGAGATCCTGTATACATTTTTTTGAATATTATTTTGTAGTTTATCGTAATACCCGAGAACTTTACCTGACACTTGCCTCAAACTAATTCGTTGTCTATTTTGAAGCTAACTCACTCTGAATGTGTGATATTGTTTCTGAAAGTTAATATAGTTTTAATTGGGAATAATTCCAATCCTAGTTTGTCGAGAAAGCGGAGAGTTTCTGTTGCTTTCTCGTTCTTCATTTTTGTATTAATTGTCATTGGATACACTACCAATGCAGTGTCATTTGTATATTGTGTGACAAGTAATAAGTTTGTTGCTATTCTTTCTAGTATGTTGTGTAATAGAGGATTCAAGATTTCTTCCCTGTGGAATTCTTTTGTATATCTTGTTATCCTCCTGTTGTCTAAAGTTGGTATTTGTACTGTTCTGTCCCCTAAAATTAAGTTTAGTATTTGTACTGTTTTCTCTTACATTTATCTATAATAAAATCTAATATGTTTGTGCAGCATTCCTACTTTCAACTTATTATTGGAAATGAGTATATTATTAAATACATCTGAGAAGACAACAATGAAGTTTATCCCATCTTCTGCTTTTAGTATTTAGTAACTTATTTTATCTGCGTATGATCTTTCGGAATCGCAATTCTGATAGATTAATGACCTATAATAACGCTTGTAAAGCTCATCGAATCATGAAATCCAATAGAATAAAACATTTATCGTTTTATAATCTAGTCCATCGTGTCCTAGGTAGGAGTCTATATTAGTATATAGTACTTGAATTTCAGGAAGGTGAACAAATTGTCCAAGAATAAGTTAATCCAACCATAACCTGTTCTAGTTCCTTTTTCGAGTTGTTGTTATATTGTATCTGGTAGTTGTCTGTGATCCATTTGTTCTTGAAATCCATTTTCCAGAAGTGTATAATATTGATTTGGACATTAAGATTACCCAAGTCAATCTTGACAATGAAGCTCGGTGATTCCTATCTTTGCTTTTTGTAGAGGCCCATGATCCCTCAAATACGAGAGTCGAACACCGCACAATCCGCAAGTGGCTGTGCGTCTAGCGTTGAAATTCCAGCGATCTCTGTTAAGCAAGCAGAATGTGGAACACCGTTAGAATGGGGTGACCGTTCAGCCTAGCGGGTAGTTACAATAACAAGCGTCTGGGATAAGGAGTCGCTGCCATCAGCCCCGCTGATGGAGTCTAAGCAGTGACTCTGAGACGAAACGCACAACCTTCACCTTTTTCACTTACCCAAATCCTTCCGTTGTTGGCAACGTTACGATATTATGTTGTCATATCTTGCATATAATCAGTACGGTTATGTTGGGTATTTGTGCATCGGCTTTGCTTCTCTATCTGCTGCTTCGTATGAATAAAAGTCCATATTACTAAAATGGTTTGTTGATGGATCTTCTCTGAAATGTTGAAATCATTTTTTATGTTTATTATGTGTCGTTTTGTTTTAGGTTTGGTGAGGGAAGGCTTTTAAACTTTGGACAAGACTGTGAGAGTCTGTGCAGATCAAATAAGATTTAGTAAGCTTCACATTGGCATAACCTATAGCTAATTCGTTTAGACATTTGAATTGTTGCAAAGACAAAAGCTACTTTTGCCAACGAGTTTGTTATAATATATGTGTTACGTGAACTGACGCTCTGAATGATGGACTGTCAATTTGGATCCATTCATATATATCATTGTTTTTTGAAATATTTCTTCATTGAAACGTTGTTCACTGTTGCGAGTGACTAAAGAGCTAAGTATTTTTTAACTATTGCAAGTTCTATTTGCATTACGTAATTAGTCATATTGTAAGTTAGGTCGGAGAATATTATTTCTCTAGAATCTCTAGTATCCTCATCAGGAGTGGATCCTCATTTATTATCGGTCTGTACATATGGTATTGAGTTTTGTAAACTTGGCAGAAGTCAACTATCTCATTCATTGGGTGCGAGTTGTTTTTATACAACTCTGGACAAGTATTTAGAGCCTAGGTCTAGGTCTAGGTACTTTATTTTGTAGTCCTTCAATTTTACGTTTAGATGACTTATTTTGACTTGGATGAAAGATTTATATATAAGAAGGAAGATCAGTGGATTACAGTCCCATCAAGTATTCCTTAAAATCTTATAGTATTGAATAGTTTTGTTGCATTGTTTGAATGAGTTTTGAAATTCAACCTCTTGTCTATATAAATTTCTAGAAATTTGACGATTTACTGTGGATTGTTGTGTTATCTATTTAAATATTTGTATGAATACCTTCTGAGAACAGTTTTTAAACTATGATAGTTTTTTTCGTGATTAATTCCAATCCAATTGCCTGGAGGTTTGTTTGAATTATTTTAATTGCAGTTACAAATGTTTCAGTTATTCCAAGACCTGTATTTTGGGTTATCATATAACGTTGTCTATATTGCGTGATCGTAATGTCTTGATAAATTGTCTATAATATTGTTAATATATAGATTGAAGAGCAGGCAGTTTAGTACCTCTCCTTGAGGAACTTCTTTGCGAATTATTAGGTTATATTATATTTTTTTCCAGATTGTCACTATGAATTCTGCTTGTCAATTATACATTCAGTTGGAGACGAAGTGTATAAGATTGTTTTTCAAACTAAGACACTGAAGTTGTTACAAATAGTTTGCTTTTGAAAATTATCAAAGGCACTACTAATATCTAGAGAGATTACTACATAATTATTGCTACAGCCGTGCCTACTGTAGCAACTAGCATCCTGATTTTATCTGACTTTTTCTAAAACCAAATTGATTTGGAAGAGTACTGTTGTATTCAACTCGTCATAGAAGTCTGTTTAGTGAAGTTGTTTATAAGTCTTTCAAATATCTTGCACATACAAGAAAAGAGTGTTATCGCAGTCTGTTGCTTAGATATTAGAAAACTATAGATCTTTTTCCATTCTTTCAATATGGTTTGGAACTGATATAGTTTGTTGAAAATGATAGCAGAAGCAATTTGCATTTATCTGATAATATTTCTATCGTTCTAGTCTAGTCTAGGCTGAAGACAGTTTATTATAAGGCTGCGAAGAACTCAGAGGATTGATTTAGAAAAGTGTTGTAACCGTTGAGGTGTTTTTCGGTAGATTAGAAATTTATGGTAGGCTTTTAATAAAGAGTTTGTTCACTGCCTTCTGCTCTCTACAAATAACTATTAAATTCTCATGTTGTATTTGTCTATTTTGCTTTAAAGTATTATATATTTTAATATATTCCAAAGTTTGTCTGTTACTTAGATTGTTTGCAAGCTTCCTGAATGATTGCTATTTCCTGTTTTTGTTTTGTTTACAACATTACTTTTTTGTATTGAATCCAATCTTCCATATTTAATTCTTTCTTTTTGAGTGGATTAAAAACTCCGATAGAGTTGATGATTCTTTTAAAACCTACAATATTTATGTTGACCTTAGAATGGTCCTTGATGAAATTAAAGATTGAATACAAGAAGTTCCATTTATCTTACCTTTACATAGAGCTCCTTGAGATTCTACAGATGAGTAGCTGAAACAAGAGGAGCGTACCGTATGCGATATGTTGTATAGGAACGGAGATCTGCCTTTTAACAGCTGGATTGCAAAGATAACCTCTTAAAAAAATCTTTAACTGAAGGTTATTGTGCACGGCGAATAGGCATTCGCCAATACAGATCACGGGGGGGGGGGTTGCTGATGAATGTGTCAATTGTCCAACAACCAATCTTAGGAAATCGAATAATCCTCCCCTCCTCATTATATTTAACCTTCCCTTGATATGACGGTGTTGCCAAGGGTAACCGTTTATATAGCGACCTTCTCAGGCAGATCCTCAGTGATTTTTGGGTCGAGGAGGACCGTAAGAAATACATAGATGATAATCTATTGAACTACTATCGAATCGTTTTGCCAATTGGCCTTAAAAAGTTTTAAAAGGAATAGGAAGGCTGAAATGTGTGAAACTATAGATAATTGGCTACAAGAGCAGAATAAGATATTCAAAAATGTTATGGGGGCTAGGTTTTTCAATACTAAGCTGGCCGAAGAGAGAAATTTGATGCTAAAGGGAAACTTTGGAATGCTTAATGGAAGAAAAAATAGAAGAGAGCGGAGGAAAAGATTAAAAAAACAGAGGAGTTGGATCGACTAGGGACGAGAAAGGGAGAATAGAAAACTGGAAAAAAAAGAAAACAATGGCAAAAGAAAGAGAGAAAAGGGATACAAGAACAAGATCACGAACACCTCTCTCATAATTCTCTCTCCTCAACTAAGAAGAAAAATGAGGAAGAGATGGGAAATAAGAAGCAGTGGAAAGAACAAGTGGAGAAAGACAAAAAATGACATAAAGAAGAAAAAATAGATACAATTAACTCTTTAAGAATTAAGGCGGTAGAGAACAAAGGGCAGAGCTTATTTTATGAAATTGTTAAGATATTAAGAAGGAATGTAAAAGTAAGGAAAGAAGAAATAAGAACTATGGGAAGAATTAGTGTCTAGGGATATATTATAGAAAAGAGGGATGAGGATATGCTATAGAAAAGGAAGACATTGAAACGGAAACATTGAAATGGCGAATAGGAGAAAAGTTCTATCCTGATGAGCAGGTATAATATTTAAAAAAATAATTGCAAGACTCACTTCTATGTATATGTATATTTCATGCACAGTATGTAACACGCTTGGCTTGACAAACGAAAAAAAAAAAAGAAACAAACAGACTGAGAGAGGACGGTTAGTTGCTTCTTTATACAAATGTGTGTAAACATAGAGAGGAAACGTCTATTACTTATTATTATATAACTCGTCATAAGTGCTGCCGCGAGTGGCTTTACATATAAATAAGATTTTTCGCGTTCCGTTACAACACTAACAATAAATAATGTATTACAGAAAATGTTAAAGCCGGAAGAACGTTAGTAAAGAATCTATGGTGAGGAGGAAGAAGAAAAAAAAGAGGATGATAGAAGGGAGGTTATTAACAGTATAACAAAAGACAATGTAATTACTTATTTAAGAATTTTATTTAGGTCAATTTATATAGATTTATTATTTATTTATATAGACTTATTATTTTTTGCAGTTGCTATTTATTTATTTATTCAGTTACTTATTTACATATTTAATCATTTATTTAATTATTTATTTAATTATATATTCTGATATTGACAAGAAACGGAGAGGTTAATGGTAGGAGAAACAGAGGAGAATAATTAATTGAAGAAATTGTAAATAGGGACTGTAAATACGTTGATATAAGTGGTAGAATAAGCTGGAATAGAAAAATTAGGATAGAAGTAAAGATTCAAGCTAACCTAATATTCTGTGGAAGACGACTACTTTGCCTTTTCATAAGAAAGGGCTCATTGACTAGAGGACTACAGCTAGTTAAAAAAGGTAAAGGGAAGCTAAACCGTACCTCCAGTGAGGAATCCTAACTCGACGTGATTTCGGTCCCTTCAAAAGCAGTCTGTTTCCTCTTGGGACAAAAAAGACTATGACCCCATGCCAGTTTCTGAAGAAGAGACGAGCCGGCGGAGGACCTAAAGATTTTCAAGAATGAAAATCTGGAAGCTTTCGGAATATGGCCTTGGGTTTAGACGGTGTTTTTGGCTGTATTTGAGCGGAGGTAATGACGTCCAAACTCATATACCTGTTGCTTAACCTATCGCCTATCCACGAGCGAAAAGTGAAAAGCAAGATTCCTTCTTTTGTCGAAAGCAGAGCGGCTACACAGCTTTGGCATCGGTAGGAATTGGGAAGGTCTCGCTTTTATCAAGGGAGCAAAAAGCTTGCACTTCGAGCTATTTAATGATTCCTCAGCTGTGGTAGGGACGCCTTAGTCGGGCGTATTTCGATCCCGCGCTCGATGAAAGTCGTGTTGAATCTTTATAGCGAATGCATAAAATCTCTTCGACGTTGTGCCATCTGGATCTATCTGAACGACAGATGGATCGAGTACACCGGTCAGAAGGATATGATAATATGTCGAATGTGGTCGTTCTGCAGGGATCGGTTCGAGGACCGATTTTGATTGCGTAGAACGCAGTGTTTTGCTGCCTTCCGGAACCAGTTATAATGTGTTGCACCGACTGTTGGTAACCTGCATGCAACTTTTCATATTATTTTTGTGAAGAGTTCCAGTGTTTGATGAACCGCTCGACGAATACAATGTTTATTTAAAACATTTAGAATGATTGGCTAACCTGAAAATAACATAAAACCTAGGAAAATCTAAACTCGCAAGCAATTGATTGTTGAGCAGTTGAGTAAGAGAAAGAAAACTAAATATTATATTTTTGTTTGAATTCGACGTTTCGAATTTTATACTGTAATTGCAAAAACTGTTGAAGTGTCTCATTCCAGTGTTATATTCAATCGCCAACTCGTTCTCGATTATAGAACTAATCGGTACTTGAACTATTCATAACAGTCGAAGTTAATCATAACACCAAGAAAACCTTATCAGTCCTGCTACGAAAAAACCCAACTGCTCCATATCACTCGCTCCTTCCTTAACTAAAATAGAAAAAATGCTGGAACCTACCAAGTACTGATAATCCGATCAACTCTTATATACTAAATTTCACTCAATTGAAAAGCTTCTTAGAAAACGCTTTCAGATCTCATTATTCTTTTAAAATATTAAAAATATATACGGATAATCGTAAAAATAAGCATGTAGTGCATTAAGATGCTCAAAAATATTTAAATCCACAGAATATGCAGGAAGACCAACCTAACATTACTTGATCATACTTCAGATTTATCATCTGACAGTGACATCTCTCTTAAAAAATAATAATCAACACATTTTAAATTACATGAAACAAATAATCCAATGGAATATTAATGGTTACCATAAATACCATGAACAGCTAGAAATTATTTTAAACTTACATAATTATCTTTTATTTTCAGAAAACTAATGAAAAATCAATATCATCCGGCTTTAAGATTACTCAATGTTTACATCTAATAAAACTAATGAGACGTTGCAAATGGAGAAGTTGCAATTTCAAATAAATTTATTGCTACAGAAATTAATTACCAACTTAGAAGTAATAGTAATAAAAGTTTTACTACCAAGAAGATTTAATGTGTGCAATGTTTACATCCATAATAGTCAAACGTTAAATCTGGAAAAATTTCTCCACTATTACCACCTCTATTATTACTGATAGGTAACTTCATCATCTCTGAAACTCAGGACAGATTTCCGCAGTAAAACTATAGAAAAATTACTTGAAATCCTCATACTTCTTAATGAAGGAAACTCAGCTCATTGTACCTCTGGATCACTCAGCCCAATAGATCCATCAATTTTTTCTAATAAATTGGCCCAACATAAAATTCCCTATAAAATTATTAGATTATCAAAGATCATACCTTCCCGAACCACTTTTTACTCAATAGAATTTAAATAGATTAGACTAATTACAGACAATCAATTTCTAATTCTCTCCAAGATTTTAGATACACAATTATCCTTTATTTTCAGAAAACTAATTCGAAAAACCCAAGAAACATCAATCAGACATTTTAGCAGCATGAAAAAAAACCAAAAAATTACCAATAAAGCATCAGAAAATCACTAACAGAAAACGTATTACTGCATGGTGGAATAAGGAGTGCCATACTTCGAAAAGAAAGTCATCGCGCATTTAATATTGTACAAAAAACATCCCATAGTTGCGAACGTAATTTCAAGAAAATGGGAATGGGGTATTCTCGGAAAAGACCTGAAACTTTATCTAGTGCCCAACAACGAGACAATTCGCCAGTGGAGTGCTATTTGAGATGTTTAGAGCGAAGGCTAGGCCTGGAAATATTTATTTCAATCGCCCAAGCCTAGGATTTAGAATATTAGGTTGTGTATGTGTGCGTGAATGTGCGAAGGTTTCGAGAATGAATATCGAGAAAGCAGGAAGAGAGTCGTCAGAAAGGACAATTCTAGAGAGAGTAGAGAGAATTCAAAGAGTGTAGCGAGTTGTAAAAGCGTGTTTAGTTTTAATCTTTTTTCGTTACCGCAGCATTAAGACTTTTATTTCTGTCAATCTCTATGTTAATAAATTTTATTTAACAGCGTAGAATAAAATACCCTTTATTTTATTCCTACACAATTAAGGAAAAAAAAAGTTGGATATCATACTATCGAATACATTTCCTCACGAGAGTATAACCTGATTTTGGGATGTGACTCTCACTCCTACTCATTCATATGGAAAATAAAAAAAAAAGAAAATAAAAAGTATCTATAAATTTCCAATTAATACAGAAATTCAATTTCTTATCTTAGAGGACAATTATATCTCAAACCCAAAAGCAATAACCGATATCCTGTTGGATTCCGTGTAGTGGAGTCAACACGCTTATAATTTTGAAGAGTTTATTCTTTGTTCGTGGTCGTATATGATGTAGGATGATATAGAATGATATAGAATGTTTTATGCTAAGCTCAGATATACTATGCTATTCTGTGATATTCTAGTCTGTCTCTCTCTACTGTAGTATTCTATCTACTGTAAAACATGTCCTTATATATATTTGGTTATCATCCTCAAGTGGAAGGGAAAGGAGCATGAATGACCAAGTATTGGATCTTGCCCTTATGACTAACTATTCACAGTCCACTTTTATGTGGACTGTTGCTAGCTCGTTGTCAGTATTTGCATAGATCCAATATTGTCTGGGTTGGTCATCCAACTATCCTAGCAGAAACTTTCTGCAAAAATCGCTACAATAATAATAGTAATAATGACTTTTTCCCCTACCAATTTTATTAAAAATACATATCAAACCTCAATAATCATTCGGACAATCCTTCCATAGATACGTCTTTCAATGCAAATATCACTTTTAGAGCTTGAAAATTTTCAATATGCACGCAACGCTACAATCACACTGTTTTCTGATTGTCTTCGCAAAAAATTTTCTTCTAAACAAATCGATCCAAGTCAAACCTTATTCAGTTATATACGATCCATAACATCTAGTATCTATTTATAGATGACATTACTCTAATTTGTAGTGGAAATGGACTGGTTGAAATATACCAGACTTAAATTCTCTCCATGGAAAACTCAATACATCATATATACTAGGAAACGTAAGTATCAGCGTAACACATTTAACTTTTTCTTGAGAAACATACAAAAAAACGTATAGGTTTAAATCATTATTTTAGCTGTAGTTCATCTAGTTACGCCAGATGGCCTGTAGTGTAAAGAAATGCGTGAAAGAGGAAAAATATAAATGTAGTGCGAGAAGCGCGATGTTGGCGTAAGGCGTTTTTCTTAGAAAAAAAAAAAAAAAAACAGTCGACCGAGTCGTGGAACAGAGTTGTGGACAAGTTGGAAACAGCGTCGATTGAATTACAGAAAAGAATTGATTGAGTTATATAAAAAAAGTTTATTTGAGTGGGAACCGAGCATATTGGTTGTTAATCTATATTCATTACTTTTGTTTAATTATCTATTTTTTAATCATCAGCATTATTACTAAATAAATATTACTTTATATTTAATCTCTACAATAGCATAAAATTATTCGGTCTTCTCTTCAACTACAAATTAACCTGGGTTCTATAAAAATATTTAAAAGAATCATGTCTGCAAAGACTAAATTTTATCAAAACAATAGAAACAATCAGGAAGCAGACCGGGAAGTACATACTTTCGATCACCTATTAAGCGATAAAAAATAAAATAGATTACGGTTTCACAGTATACAACTCGGCCAAACAGAAAGTGCTCAAAATAAATGACACGATTTAAACTCCGCTCTGAGACTAGTAAGGAAATTATCACACTTTTCCAATAAATAGCATTCTCTTTAAATCTAAAGAAACTACTACCTTCGAATATTTTTATATTTCTCTTGAAAGCTTCTAAGTCTAAACTATGTCATTAAAATATCAATATCATACTTCAAATCCCATCCAAAACCATATTCATGACTCTACATCAAGAAATCAAAATTCCTTTTACCGTTTTACATCAGAATTTCCAAATCTGCATAAATTTAATCTTATCAATGCCAATAAAATCATGAAAAGGTACCACCATGAAACATTAAAATTTCCGAATTTACTAGCTTAGGAAACATTCCAAAATAAAGCACATATAACTTTGATTTCCTTTAACTAGATTACAAATACGAAAACTATTGCAAAATCTATCTAAAATCAACCAAAAAACCATCAATAATCAATTTATCGAGGATGACGTATTCATAAGTCATTCTCTATCTTTAGTACAAACGAGCCTCCTTAAAGCCCTTCAGTATATACAATCAAATAATCTCCAATATTCGGTCATCTACATCGATTCATTAAGCATAATCCAAGTCATAGAAAACACATGCACCAAAATAAACGAAATCGTACAAATAATTTGGAAACTTACACAGATCTCGCTAATACTTCTATAACTATAATCTTCACATAAGTCCCTTCTCATCAGGGAATATCGGAAAACTAAAAAGTTGATATCTATGTCAAAAAAGCAACAAAAGCCTCTCCACCTGAATCCAACGATCCAATTCCTCATCAAGACGTCCATAGATCGATCCATAAAGATTTTAATAAAAGAATGTAACAGGATATGAAACTTGACTAAATCTGCAATATCATTTAAAACTTTTACCAAGAAAAGTTGTACCTATCCACAACTTAAATAGGAATGATAGAATGATGCTAGTAAGAGTCAGTCATAAATACCTGTTAACTAAATATCACCACCGGTCTGTAATCATTGTAATTAAGTGCTATCAAGAGACTACTTACTATATGAGTGCAAAAGATTCGAAACGCAGAGATATGAATATAAACACAGCTTTGACGTCACGTTGGAAATATCCTTGCTTAAACTCGACTCTATCACAGAATCTAACAGCAACAAAACGAAGGAAACAAATATAGTAATACATATCGCTAATAACTCAGTAGTCGATGCAACGTTAAGCTAGATGAATGAGAAAGAAGAAGAATTTTAATGTGTCACTTTTTATGCAACTCTCAATTTCCGCTTATTGGTCTCAGTAGCTATTTCAGGCTAAATTGATGCTGCATATAAAATCACAGATTCTACGATTCTGTGATAGACCGTGCATGTTTTAAATTATAAATTAGGAATCGGCCTGGACGATGCTTGAACTATCCTTGTAGCTTCTGTATACATTTTCGGGATATGTTCCGAAAGTATTTTGAAAAGTGGGACAAGAATCCCAAAGATACATCTCATTAGGAATTTCTCTGTCTTCAAAGCGTGAAATGTTCCTTGAAGTGCTTCCAGTTAAACGAATAGCCTTTTAGTTAAAAAGATAACCAGTCCAGAGTTACCATAGACCCCACGTGGAAATTTGAAACTGAACAAATTACGTTCCACGGAACAGATTCAATAATGGAACTCTGAAGTAAAAATTATAGAGTAATATAGACTTTCTACACACTCTGTAGTTACCTGTACTGTCAAAAAGATAACTATTTACCATATTTGTGAGCTAGGAATTCTCTTTTTTTAGCCTTGATCTTAATGTTTTCTCATTGAAGATAAGAATTATTAAGAGACAGTAATAGTTTAGTCTCTTTACTTCATTTTATGCTTTCATTAGCTCAGAGAACTCCCAGAGCGTGGACAGTAAAACTTCCTTTCTACAACAAATGTTCTGTGATTTTGGTTCAATTTTATAGCATACAAAGGAAGCACTATTTTTTTTATTCCTTTTCTCTTTTGGATATGAGTGTTAAGGCAAGGGTAGATCTAGGGATGCATTCCTCTAGCCTTGGCTTCAGCCCTACAATCAAGGCCAACAAAATAAAATGTAATCTAAAGGGACGCATACCTGGGCAATATCGTTAGGCCCATAAGGTAACTGCAAATACATTACCTCATGGGACTATCTCTCCATGTGATCGGGAAGGACACAATAAAGTCGGCGGTATAAAAGGCCGACACGGTTACAACAAGCCAGTAATTTTAACACTATTAATAAATTTTTTATTTTAAATACAGGACCCAGCTCCCCAGGACCTGCAAAAGAATTAAATCATGTAAGGAAGAAAGAAAACAAACTAGTAATTCTTTCTTTCAAGTAACTTCAAGATCATCAGATCGTTAAGTTAGTTTCTCGTGCCACTATTTTGTTGTATATCATTCGTGTGACTACGATTCGACATCAATCATTTGTACACCTCTCGTGACTCAACCAGGAATCACGTGTTATAAACCATCAGGCTTATCAGACAATAAACTCAGATACGTTGCATTCATTTCCCACAACAATGGCTAGTCCTTCGCGCCCAAGGCACATATGCAGAAAACAGGATCGACAACAGCCGAGACTTAACAATGAGAATAAGATGGTTTCTCTTCGGTGAGTTAGGTTTGGGTTGCCCTCCCCGGGCACGGTCTACCCCCATACATCAGGGGAATAATCCGGAGCTACCTCTCGAATAGGTCAATAACATATAATACAGCTGCAGGCACTGTCGCCACCAAAGATATGACACGGGGTGTACCACAAGGATCAGTTCTCGGGCCGATCCTATGGAATCTCGGATACAACCAGGTCCTTGAAGTAGCGCTATCCACTGGAGTGCAGGTGATATGCTACGCGGACGATACATTAATCATTGCTGCGGGCAAACAGTGGACGCGAACTCTAAGGTTAACAGAGGCAGCTGTGGCATCTATTACTTCCAAAATCCGAGACTTGAGCCTCAAAATTGCCGCACATAAGACAGAAGCCCTCTGGATACACGGCTTGCCTCATACTAGGAACCCACCACTCACATGGTTGTCGGTCCAGGGCGAAAGAATTCGTGTGCAAGAGAAGCTGAAATATCTTGGCATAACGCTGTTCGACAGGCAGTTCGATCGACTGATTCCAAAAGTCGAAGGTGTTGCGGCATCACTGGGTCGCCTCTTACCGAACGTCGGGGGGCCTAATGACAAAGTCAGATGACTTTATACCGGTATCATTATCTTCATGATCCTCTATGGATCCCCTATATGGTCAAGACACGTAACAAAATACGGCATGAAGAACCTCAAACGGATACAAAGGCGGACAGCTATCAGGATAATACGAAGTTATCGAACAATATCATACGACGCCTCACTAACTATGGCAGGAATGACACCGTACAATATGATCGCCAACGCAGACACAGAGATATACCATCTGGTACGAAATTTCGGCATGCATGGCTACGAGGTATCCAAGACCATGATTAAACAACTGAGGGGATTGGTTTTAAAAAGGACCAGCGATACAAGGAGAATGGAGACATCCAGCGCTGCTCTCAAACGAGGAGTTAAAGCGATTCCACCACATTGAGACACATAAACAATGAAAGGCATGCCAACCCTATCTTATAGAATTACACAGGTACTCTCCGGACACGGATGTTTCGGAGAGTACCTGCACCGGATTGGCGCCGAAGAACATCCGGGATGTCACGAATGCGGGGCCGACCTTGACAGCGCACAACACACGCTGGAGAGCTACCCACGATTCGAGCAACAGAGGCATATCCTACAAAGCACAATAGGACCCACGTTATCACCGGAAGCTTTAGTCAGGGCATTAATCGGGAATGACCTCGAAAGGATCGCTGTCTCCACATTCTGTGAAGAAGTTTTCAGAGCTAAGGAGGCAAAGGAGAGGGAACGCGAAAAAAAAACAGTATCCAGACAAGCCAGGCGGGAGAGAAGGACCAGGACTCGTCGCCAACAAAGACACAACAACAACATCTAGTAACAAGGTATCTGGATACTTCAAGGCAATTAAAGATGACCAAGACATAATATCACCTGGGTCTACAAGAATGAGAAGGTTGAGGGACCTAGGTAGACCCAGTGAAGTGGTGTCTCCGTTATGGAGTCACCAGACGGAATGGCAAATAGCAAAGGATGAAGGGATAATCCATCTGGAAGTAGCCAAAGAGGCACATGCTGAATATTTCCGGAGTAATCAACGGTCCCGGAAATATATCGGTTGGAAGTAGGCCATCGTGAAGGTTTTTAGTTGGTAGAAATCCGACACAACCCACCCATTCCCTTCAGAATAGGCGGGCGTCTTTCGAAGATTTTCCTCCACGAAAAAAAAAAATGGATTAGGAAAGTATTCTCGCGTAATATAGACGTTTATTGGTTATTGGTCTATAATTTTGGTCGGTTATTGGCTCCTACCGAAATTCCTTCCATTCTAAATATCTTTCTAGTTTTTAACTTGGCCACGAAAGCCGGTATATCGTCCAATACATATTTAATATAGATAAAAGGGGAAGAAGTTTCTACATTTCAAGCAGTCATCATTTTCGAGCACTCTAGATTCAAATGACTATTTTGTAAGAAAATAGCCTTCTCTGAACCTTCTTGCTAACGATTGGCTCACCTTGGCCTTCATCACTTCTAAGTAGAGTTTAGATTCGTTGTCTAGCTGGTTACATAGAATTTTCTAAAACTTTCTCTTTCAAGACTTTTATTTTTTTCTAAAATCTTTATCTAAATTCTTCTTAGTTAATTTTATAAGCTTCCTCGAAACGTGTCTAATTTTCCTGGAAACAGTTCAGAATAATCGCCAGCTTGCCTTCAATGATGCTATGGAATCACAGAAAGAGTAAATCTTGCCTACCTAGCACTAAGAAGATTGTTCGGTCTCACCAAACACAGTAAAGGCCAAACTGTGATGTGAAAAATATATTCCTCGAGCTGGGAATAATAACTTTCAAATTTATCTCTATGGCAAGGATTTCCCTTGACCGTATTTTCATGTCTTTCATTGTTATGACTCCTGACTTCCAATTCCAAGGCTCGGTAAGTTTCTTTATTACAATTGTCATCGACATAAATAAATATAAAACATATTGCGAAGGACGCCTATAAAGTAATTGTAAATATTACTTTATGGGACCGACTTTGCTCAACGACATATCTTGACTCAATTAGCTAACCTCCCTAATCGCGTGATCGGGGAAAACACAATAGAATCCACATCTATACATAAGATCAACTCGCAAAGAGAAGTCAGTAGTTTTCAAAAGTTCAAGTGAGCGTTTACATACAGCATTCTCAACGCGCTCAGTCTTTTCAGAGCATTACTACGTGCATTAATTTACTCTCCTACTTGTTCAATCTTACTTACTTGCTCTTAGATTCCTTACTGATATAGTTCATGTTCGTCAGATTATTTAAATCATCCAATCAAATCTTGACGAGTGAATTAAAATCCTATAAACCTAATAATAATTAAACTAATCCAAATCTAACAATAATCAAACCTTAACTTGAACCTTTTAGCTGCCTTTCATTCACATTGGAAGCAGCAAGCTACCAATCTAATCAACGTCTAATACATTAAGATCAGCACGCTACAAAGATTATACCCATTCATAATGAATAACGACAAATTAAAAACAAATATAAAACTTGCACTCTATAAGACATGTATAAAACTCATAATCACTTATGGATATTAAGTCTGGGTTGCTGCAGCCAAGTCACATATAAATAAAGTCTAAAAAATCCAGAATAAATTCCTAAGAATAATCCTAAATAAATCATATGACACGTCAATAGTAGAACCATACAAAATAGCAAAAATACCCACAATCCACAACTACATCCTAGAATTTCTCTTCCGAACATACAATTTAAACCACCTAAATCCACTTGTGAAGAACACAGAAAATTATAACATAGATGAAATACCACTGAAAATTAAAATCAAATTACCTAAGCACGCACTCAACAGCGGGGACACAAGAAAACATACTACATAGAAGATGCATTGGATGCATATTGGACATTGGAAATTTTATATACTAAACACAAGTATATATTATTGAAAGCATTATAATTTCAATCTTTTAAATTTTTTTCATATTATATGCATTTTATGCAATTTTTTATAAATACGTAAAGTTGTTTAAAATTTTTTATAAATGCATACAAAACAGCCTAATTATAAACAAATTTAAGTAGAGAGGAAAAACTCTCTAGTTTTATAACTTTTCTATTAGAAAAACTCTAGTTTTATAGTTTTTCTACTAGAAAGAACTATAAAACTAGAAAGAATGTATGCCAATGCCAAAGAATTAAAAATTCTTCAAAGCTGTAAGTGCTTATGATTGTTACGTGTCAGCGTAACGGTGATAATGTTTGCTGCCCGTTTTGCTCAGGTTCTCTCGTCTTGCTTTTTACAGCCGTCAGAGAGATGTTTTAATGATTGAATGCCGGATAGTTTAAATACGTATATTTAACTACTATATACAAATGTGGCTTGTGTGTGATGCGAGTCTGGAAGATATGCACGGTAGCTCTCCCCGTGTGAGACTAATGTTAGTGGATCGGACTGATAAACACACTAGTTGGAGATAGATTTAATAGAAATTACAAAATACATATATTTAACTCTCACACTCTGTTTCAACTCTCATATTCTGCTACACTCAAGTCTCGCGTCTATCCAACTCTCGACTGGGCATCTTCCCGATTACATTTGTTTTTTCGTCACCATGCTCGCGCTGAACTGTTCTCACATACATCTCTCTCATTCGTTCTTTCTTCTGTCCTGGAATATCTCAAACACTCAGATCACACCACACCACTCTTATACTCTCACTCTAGCCACACTCATCCTTCCATACAAACATCATGTATTTTCACTCATCTACGGCAACCACTACCACAACTAACTGTGACTGTTGCTAATTGATTGAATGATTCTACGACTCAATGAATGTTACGCGAATGAATGGCACCAGCCAAGGATTCTTTTTCCTAGGTTGGGCTTTGTTTCTATCCTTACCGAGCCTTTCCATATTTTGTATGACAGGACATCTGGCAATTCTCGGCAGGGTAGAGTTTTCTTAGGAATTAATCTGATTAACCGTCTCGGAAGGTTCTGTCCTGCTCCAGAGCAATGATAGTGATATAAATAATATATTATGGGTCTACCTTCTAATTAATAGTAAGAAAAAAATGATCATAAAACTGTACAAATTAAATTAAAAACTTTTACTCAATATATGTGATAGAATATTTAGATAAACCTGTATTAAAAGTGGTAGTATAAAATATAACATATCAATGATGTAATTAAATAATAGTCTTTATGTGCATTATTTAGGAGCATAGTTACAATTTCATAACAAAATCGTACAATAATAAACATCCTAAAACTTGATACGATTTCTTTACGCTATTTTATTGAACTTCAAATATTGGGTTTAGACGATGAAATTTCAAAAAATCGTAACATTTTCTTCGTTATATTCATTTTTACCTCATTCAGAATTTAATAAATTAATGAAAAAAAATTGTAATTATTTCAAAGTCACTGTAAAGAAGCTGTTTCAATTTTTAAATTCAGTAAAAAAAAACCATCTCAATGTGTTTATATTTTATAATATATATCATTCTCGAAAAGAACTTCACTTTTCCATTCATTACGTGATACAAAAACAAAATGAATGCATTTTGAAATAAAAATTTTAAAATTGTAGCAGTCTATAGCGCCTCGAGTACGAGTCTCGAACACCGACTCGTACAAGCCGCAAGTGGCTGTGCGCCTAGCGTCGAAATTCTAGCGATATTCGACGTTAAGCAACCAGAGTGTGGAACATCGCTAGGGATGGGTGGGACTGACCGTGTCCAGCCTTAGCGAGTAGTTATGACAACCAGCGTCTGGGGTAAGGTTGCTGCCACCAGCCACTACTGGATGAGTCTAGGCAGCGATTCTGAGACGAAACGTATAACCTTTCCTCACCTTACCCAAATCCTCCATCCTTCCAGCATCCTCGCCATAATCATAAATAAAAATGTAAATATATAGATAATAAGATACTATAGATACTTTCAAAACCCTTCAAAATAGACTCAAATTTATTACTTTATGATTTTGTTTTATGAAGTTGTTACAGTTTATACAAATATTTATTGTCCGAATGTTTAAGTTCTCGAATATTAATATGAGCAACTATATATTATAATTTTTTACAATATGTATACTAATGACGTTTGCAGATTTAAGATTATTCAGTAAAAAAAAGAACAGTAATGTGTAACAAAAGTAACCTTTGGCTAAATCGATTAAATTTTCATTTTTAAAAAAATCAAATTAAGAAAATATTTTTTCACAGCTGCATTTTTTTATTTAGATTGTTTACATTTTTTTTCATTTCAATACGAGATATAAACAAGCATTTATGTTTAAATATTCAAAATTTTTGGACATTTTTAAAAGTTTATTTGTTCTAATCTACGAAAACGACAAAAGGAAAAGAGATCATAGTTAAATGTAAATGAAATAGATATAAATATATAAAATAAAACGATCTGATAACGCAAAAATTTATTTGATCACACGAGTTTGAGTTGTTCAATTCATCGACAATTCTTATTAGTTTACCATTTCTTCGATCTCTAATCACGATGATGAGTAATAGGTTATTAACAGGTAACATTGTTCCAACTCATAAGTTGAAGCGGCTTTTTAGGAATTGCAGTGTCTATTACACTTTCTACGGTACGCGTATTGCGTATCTATCTATCCGAATAGTAATTATGCTTTTAATTATTTTATTGGCGGATTCGTTCCACCTGGATATCTACATGAAATTTTATATTTTTTTACTTAAACGCAAAAGTAACCACGAGCAAAAATAATCACCACGATGACTTTATATCAAGGTTATAAGTTTCTACAGTCTTTTGATGCGCATAACCAATCATTAATTACAACTTTTCTTCATAATACTCCTCCGTTTTCATTTTTACATATTTGCACATATAATTAGTAATTAATGTACACCTCGCCTGTGAAATTAGCCTTATTAGTGAATCATGGATATTCGATCGAGACGACGCGATGCAATAATCGATCAATATTTTAGAAAGAAAATTGTATCTTTCTTCTACTTCTCTGCTTAGATTGTAGTTAATGGACATTGTTATAATCGCAAATATATATTTTAAAGTAAAAAGAACCAACGTATTAAAGACGTTTCATTATTTTAAGAGACTTCGAAATTTCAAAAGAAAATTTAATTAATGAAATCTTTAAAATGAAATATTCAAAATCAAATTTGAAAATTTGTCAAGTATACATATTCAATTTGAATAAGTATGGATTGGACAAGAATAATCGACAGAAGGATACTATATATGCAAAAATAAATAGAAAACATAGAATAAAATTTTTTCATACAAACGCTGTGTTTTCTAGAAAATTAAATTTGAAAGTTTAACAAGTACACGTGTAAATCGAACCAATTGTTAATGGAACACGCTTAAATTCTTTTCTTGCAAACGAAATCTTAAACGAAAAAGTTTCATTGCATGCTTTTTTATTTATTTTTACCAATAACAACTTTCTGTAAATTATTCCAAAAATAATTAATATTTATTTGTATTTATTTCATAAATAATTGTTCCAAAATTGATTACTTTGTTAGAATTCCTGTAATCAATTAATCATTGTTAAGATAAATCAATAATTATAAATAATAATGACATGTATTTGTTGAAAATTATATAATATACATTTATAAAATTCTTCATACCTTTTAATTATCTTAATTATTCTAATTATCTCTTGATCCCTTTTTTAATTATTTAATAAAATTACAAATTTCAGTCAAAAAATATAGATATAATTTTTTAATGTTTTTTTTTTTATAATTTTATTGTCGCATCGACAGCGAGGTCATTAGCGACGACGGCACCATTAGATGTGTGAGTAGTAGTTTGCTTTTTAGATATAATAATACTCTTTGTATGTCGTTTTGAGAAGTAAGGTTTATGTTTGCGTTGATTCCATATTTCTGTCTTTGGGTTTCTGTGGTGTGGCATTCGTGCAGTATGTGTGTTATTATTAATGGAAGGTTATTGCAATAAGTGCAGGTGGGTGATGTAGTTTTTTTGATTCTGTGTTCATGTGTTAGCCTGGTATGACCGGTTCTTAGACGTGTAATTGTTCCTTCTTTCCTGTTGTTAGATTTCGGTGTTTGCTGGTGAAAGTCTTGGATACTTTTGTGTTGGGTGCTTTTAGTTGTTTTCCATGTATTGTTCCATTCATTTTTTGTTACTTTTTTGCAATGGATTATTTGGTCGTCGCAGGGGATTGGAAGATGGTTGTCGTTGTTGATAAGTGGGGGGACTGTGGCTTCTTTCGCTGCTGCGTCGGCTTTTTCGTTTCCTTCGATTCCTTGGTGAGCTGGAATCCAGATGACTGTGGCGTTTGTGTTAGGTTGGTTGTGGTTTAGTTCTTGGATGGTGCATATTAGATGGTTTTCTTGATCATATGATTTCATTAGAGATTTTGTAACGCTCATGGAGTTGGTGTATATGACGATCTGGGCTTCGTTATTTGAGTGTGGATATTTAATGGCTTCCAGGATGGCATAAGTTTCGGCTGTGAAGATGGATGATGAAGGAGGGAGGTTTTGTGTTTTTTTGGCTTTTTCTGTGATAATGGCGTATCCAGCTCCAGTGTACGTTTTTGACCCATCAGTGTAGATCTTGCTGTGTTGGGTGTAGTTGTTATTTAGTTCTAGGAATCGAGTCTTGTGGTCAATTGAACTGAGGATTTTTTTGGGAAGTTCGGCAAGACTGGTGTTTGTTGGGAATGTTTTTATTAACCATGGGGGGATTTGTGGTGGTTTACGTTCAATGGTGGGATGGATTTTGAAAGTGGTGGATTGAAGGATTTTGTTAAGTCTGATATGGAAAGGGGAGTGAATTTTGGGTTTATTGATGTAGAAAGCATTGAATCTATTAGAGAAGATGTTGTTGTAGGAAGGGTTATTTGGAGTGGATGAGACTTTTAGTGCGTATTTGAGAGTTAGGAACTTCCTTCTGGATTCAAGTGCCATTTCTTTGACTTCGAATAGTAGGCTGTTTGTAGGGCATGTTATGCACCTGTGGCTAGTCGAAGAGCTGAGTGGAAGATTGGATCTATTATTTTTTTGATGGAGCTTTTGGCTGAGTTGTAAACGATAGAGTCGTAGTTTAGTTTGGATCTGATTAATGCTCTGTATGTTACTAGGAGAGTGTCTTTATCCGCTCCCCAGTTATTATTGGAAAGGGTTTTAATTATGTTAAGTCTTTTTGTGCAGGACTCTTTTAAGGTTTTTAGGTGTGGCGCCCAAGATAATTTTTTGTCGAAAATAAGGCCTAGTATTTTGATGGTGTCAGTAAACTGTATTTTAAGATTGCTCAGATATAGTTTAAGTGGGGGATTGAGTTTGGTTTTCCTAGTGAATAGGATGCCTTGGGTTTTTTTGGAAGAAAATTTTAAGCCCGTTATTTTTGACCAGTCTTGAAGGGTATTGATGGCTGTTTGTAAATGTTCGTTGATGGAGTTCATATTTTTTCCGCTACATGTGATTGTTATGTCGTCCGCAAATAGCTGAGATTTTATTGGTGGCTTGAGGTTGGTGGTGATGTCGTTGATTCTAATTAAAAATAGTGTGGTGCTCATTACTGATCCTTGTGGGACTCCGTTTTTGATTATAACTGGATGTGACAGAGATCCATTTGCTCTGACTTGGATTGATTTATTGGATAGGAAGTTGGTTATGAAGGATAGCATATTGCCATTTACTTTTAGCTCGATGAGGGCGTTAACAATTTTGGTTCTCGAGATTATGTCGAAGGCTTTTTCGATATCGAGGTATATGGCGGCTATGTATTCTTCGTTGAGGAAAGCGTCGCAGATATTTGTTTCCAAGTTCGTTAGGACGTCTATGGTTGAACGGTAGTGTCGGAAACCGTATTAATTTGGGTTAAGAAGTTTTTTTGCTTCGAGGAACCATCTAAGCCTACGGTTTACGATTTTTTCTAGTAGTTTGCACATGGTTTTTGTTAATGCAATTGGGCGATAGCTGTTAGGGTTTTGTTTGCATTTGTTTGGTTTAGGAATTGGAACTACAATTGCTTTTTGCCAATTTCCGGGAAAAACTTTATGGATCCATATACAGTTGAAGATTTTTAACAGGTAATTTATTCCTGTTTTTGGGAGCATTTTTAGCAGTAAGTTGGGGATATTATCTGGTCCTGGGGCGGAGTTTTTTGTTGAAGCAAGGGTGGAATTTATTTCTTTGAGTGTCAAAGGTGAGTTTAGTGGTGAGTTGTTATTGTTGTGGATCAAATCATGGTGTATATTGTTGTAGATTATTGTAGGATGTGGTGAGTTTATGTTATTTGAATTTTCTTGGAATTGTTTAGCTAATGTGTTAGCAATGTCGTGGGCTTGAGTTATGGTTTGACCGTCATCAGATTCCAAGAATTGGATAATCGTGGAGGGTTTGGGTCCATTTATGCTTTTGATTTTTTTCCATACTGCAGATGTTGGTGTTTGTGGATTTATTGATGTTTTAATGTTTTGAAATATCTTCATACGTGATTAAATATCTAATAAAATATATTTTAGAAGTATTTTGAATATATTATTTTCATGTAATAAGGAATTTGATAAAAATTTTCAAATTATCCAATCATTTACGTGGATATATAGCAGTTCTGATAATGAATCCTTTGTGCACAATCGATCAGGAAAGTTCCACACGTGAAAATAAGTCATAAAGAAAGAAAAATTTTTTTAAATTTAAGATTTTTTCCGATTTTTTTCCGAAAATCGAGTTTGTTTAAATAGCTAATTATGTATTAGTCAGGAATAAATAATTAAAAGGAGGTTTTTTTATCTGTTAAAAATAAGTCAAAAGAATGCAATTTTTTTAATCAAGTACATTTACTAAGACAATTCTTAATTAAATATATTCAAGCACTTGAAAGTAATTTTTTATTCTATATTTTTCACTTATTTGCAGGCAAAACTAATTTCCTAGCGATTATTCACTACTATCTGGTTCATTAGCCAAATTCAAATAAACTTGATAAATTTTCAAACTTAATATTCTCGAAAACGAAACCATATATGAAAAAAATGTTATTCCCTTTTTACGTTCAATCGCTTGCACCACGATCAATTTATACAAAAGCAGTTTTGAACTAAAGATTAATTTATACATTTAAAATATTTTAAAATATAAAAAAATGTTAAGAATATAGTACTGAATAAACTACAATTAAAAGTTTAAACATTTCGATTAATAATTTTTAAATTAATCATGATTTTTTATTAGCTTTTTGTCTTATATTACTTATTATATTTATTAATTATTTGTTACTGTCTATTTCATATTCAGTAATTATATTTCATTTGTCATTAATCTTAATCTTTAATCAATAATCGAATTACATTTTAGATTTACTCTTGATCAATTTGAAATTAGACAAATTCAAGTAATTTGACAAATTTTCAAATTCAATTTTCTCGAAAACGAAATCTTGAGTAAACAATATTTCTTTTATCAATATATTTTTATAAACTTATTTTCTGGCCAGTCGCATCACGATTATGGAAATATTTGTATAACACAATTTCACTGATTTTCTATAAATTTCTCGTTCGAGTAAATGTATATCTAAAGGATCTGTGTAAAGGAAGTTGCATCGTAGGGATAAGTTATATAGATAGTACAGGAAACTGAAAAATAAAAACATCGAAAAAGAAAAATCGAAATAAGAGGGCGAAATTACGTTTGTAACAGACGTTCGGAGATCGAAACCTCTAATTTGGGAAAAGAATCTTTAAAACAGGAAAGTTCGGTCTGTTATTGTAAATTTATGTTTCGCCTGTCCGTTTCCTTTTCTCGATCATTTAAAGATGGTATATTTAAAAATGATAATAGGAGAAAAAAAGGAATGGTTATAAGATTGAAACATTAAAGTCTCAGAATTTCCGATATAAAAAGAAAATGATAAAATGAATAATCGTTATATAATATGTGTGACAGAGTGTTTTTTCCATAAAAGTGGCTAATATGGAACACGCGGACTATTGATGAAAACAGTTACTGAAATATGTAATATATGTTATTTTCTCATCTATGCAATAAATGGTAGTTTCTTAGAATAAAAAACATTAAAATGTTTAAGATAAGAAGAGATAATAATCAATTAGCGAAACATTTCATAGGAAGATCGTTCAAAATATTTTTGAAAATTATAAAGATAGAACATATATTTCTAAGTATAAATTAATATATTTTTGGAGAAATATCCTTTAGATATTTATAACAGATAAAACGGTTTGAAAAGACGATCAATTCTACTTCTTAACTGTTTCCTTTTTTGTTACGATCCATCTCTTCAATTGCATTTTAATTTACAGTGAAGCATCTCTCTTCGAACATCTATTTGTCAAATATTCACATTCGAGATACTCGAATAATGCATACCATGAATTCTTTTAATCAACGTTAACGTAATCAGAATAAATTGTAGCAACCTATTCATATGTTTCTTTCATGAATGTCAATAAAACAGACGTGCCTTAATTTTCATCGATGAATCAAAAATCTCGCCAATTATCTGATAGTTGCATCTGATAACACGAAACCGGAACTATCGTAGATTCTTAAGTGGTGAAGTTGTCGTCGCTTGTTAAAACATTGTGGTTAACGTAAGATCGAAGGCTTGGTTAAAAAAGGAAAGAAAAGGATAGCCAAGGGGGTCCAGGAGAACCCGTTTTACGACTCTTGCTTCTTCTTTGCTCATGGTCCTCCGGCATCGTCGGCCATCACTTTTTCTTTTTTCCTCTTTCTTTATTTCACCTTTCGTTTCATCGAATATTTTCAACAAAGAACCAGCCAAGAATTTGCTACCGCAAAATTTCACCAATCAACTTTTTCTTTCTAATATTCGTTCGTAATGATATCTTTTAAACACTGGAAACCTACAAAACATGCATACTATATAAATATCATGCACAAAATTGATAGTGGAAGATTACACGTACCAATGTTTCTTTTTCCGATACTGAGAGAAGTATTCGGAATATATATGTTATACAGAGACGAAAGTATTCGACGCGATAAAAAATTATCTATATTTTAAATTGTCATAACTTTATAAGAAAAAGTCGTATATGGCATCTTATTGGTGAGAGTGTGAAATCTCTACTCTGAACCATACGTTCATTTTTTTCAGGTGTTTTTATATCGTATAGCAAGTGGAAATGCAAGGATACTTTTGTTTTCGGCAATTATAGAAATCTAAATACCTCTGAAAATTGTTAAAAATTTTTTTTCGTTATTACATCTACCACGATTTTGAAGATTGAAATCCTTTTTACAACGATTTCCTAAAACTTGCTGTACGATTTTTTTCACGATAGTGAACTACGAACATTAGAGTTAAAATAACAAAATATTAGAATTTCTTAAATTTTTGTCGTTTAACTCTTGTCATTAATGTTCAAAGTTCAAATGACGAAAAAAATCGTATAACAAGTTTTAAAAGATTCATGTAAAAAACGGAAAATTTCAATTTTCAAAATTATAGTAGATCTAGTCACGAATAAAACTTTTTCACTCCTTTTAAAAACATTTAAACTTTTACAATTTTTGACAACAAAAGTATCTACCTGCTGTATGCTGTGAAAATATCTATAAAAAAAAGAACTCAAAGAAATTCCATGCTTTAAAACGAAGCTAACTGGATCGTTGTACGATTTTGTTTCACAAAATTTGAAATATAGACAATTTTTCATAGAGTGTACAAATACACTTCTTTGTGTATGATATTTTGAAATTTCGTTACCATTATATAGTGAGGTTCAACTGTTACAATTTTATTGATAAAGTTTGAAATAAATCTAAAAACATGTGTAGAAAATATAAGATGATATCTCCGAATTTAATATTTCAATATAATATTCACCGCGAATCACAAAGAATAAATTCGCGAAATTTATTTATTTACACAAATAATCGTGAATTTTACATTAAAAGTAATAGTTAATTTATAGTTGTAGTTTTTTTAACATTTCAATTTGTGAAATTGATCAATATAGTCTCAATTAATTCATATATAAAACGTAATATTTTTAAGTAGTTTAAGAATTTCAAAATGTACTTGTGCAATAATAATGAACTTGATTAATAATATCCATGTGTGCATAATAAATTACGAAATAGAAACAAAATAATATTATAATTTAAAAAAGTATATGTATAATATATATTTCGCATAGATGATGAAGGTATTTAAATAGCCGTAGTTCATTATATCGATAAACCAGAATATTTAGGGCTATATTTAGTATCAGGTCAAGTTCCACCGTTCTACTTTATTGCTGAAAGCAAACATAATGTTTGACTCATGGAAATAAATTATACTTAATAATCTCCAATTGTGTAATCAGCCCATAAATACTTTTAATATAAAATTGTATCGATATATATTCGTATATCGTATTGTATCGATTCAATTATAAAATATAGTTCATTTTCGATAAATCTTCTGTTAATAAAATTTTTCTTTTTGTTGGATCTCGCGAAGATGAGAAAGAAAAATTTTATTATCCCGTAAAACATTTTAGCATCAAAAACAATATTGAAAGTGAATTAAATGAATATTTTAATACTAAATCGATACAATTTTACGCCAAAGGTACGCAATGAAAAAAGATTATTCAGTATAATGAAACTTATTTTAATGAATAAAAATTATTGCAATCAAATTATATTTTCTTTCATCAATGCGGTAAACAACAGAACTTTCGATGGAATCTTATACATATTATAATTAATGATATAATAATAATTATATATTCATGATATATTTTATTAAATATTACATATGTTTGTGATATATTTTGTCAAATATTAAATAAATGTTTATATTTAATATATTTTATTAAATATTTTATATGTATGCAATAAGTATTTTGTGTCATCTATATTTTCAAGTTATTATCTATATATTCAAATTTATTACTAATACAAACACATCGATTAATTCTATTACAATGTTAGTAAAATTTCAGAATATTTCATATAACATATATATTGTTAAAAGTTTTTCCATGTGTGGTAAGAGTTGAATTTTCCTAAGATATTGTATTTACTTAAGCCTTAAGTATTATAGATCACTTCCGACTTCTTTCTATATTATTTTATATTTTTATTATTTGCTTAATTACATTTAAAACTCTTTATTATTAATTTACAGGATATATTTCAAATTGTGGTACACTTGCTCTTCTAGATTTTTAGCCACGTTTTACTAAGTGTACATTACCATTAAAAGAATACATCATCATTAAAGAAATAATATACTCTAAAGATAATAAAATCGTCTTCAACTAGAAGATAGTATCATAGATATTTCAAAAAATTCAAACATGTTAACGTTGTTTCGTGCTTATTTAATTTGCTGAGCAAGAATCTGTAAATGACAACCACATTAATATAATATAAACGTTGCATTTTTTTTTTTACATACTTGTAGAATTTGACGATTTAAAAAACACCATATATATATGAAGCAAGAAAAATTAAATGTAATTTTTATTCAGTAACAATGCAATACATATTAGCAATTTGTAAAACACTCTGTAATCGTGTAAATCTCACTATCTATAGTACTTAGAAATTATTAGTTCGGCAGATATTTTAACTTTAATTTTGTAGAAGCTACCATATGAAGAAAGAACAAGGAAAAGTGTGAACGATATTCTTAGACTCACATATTCTTATTTTCCATGCGATACAAAATTAAACTTAAAATATCTATCAAAGTAACAACTTTTCATTATTAGTAGATTGATGTAGATAATAGATTTATCATTAATACATTGATTAGTTAGAATTATAAATTATATTATTGAAATTATAAAATTTCTATTCAAGAAAACTTAATACGATTTCTACACCTCCTACCCTTATGTATAAGAAAAATAATACACCAGATTAGAAGATCCCGTCGAGAACATTTACTTTTTACCTGAATTACTTTTTATATAACGAATAGTTTATCAATAATTCGTATTTATAGTTGGTGTAGAAAGTATTTGTATACTGATAAATTTTAAACACATCTAATTGTATTATTATTGTTTACTGATTAATATTTTTTATAAAAGATGGATATGTACATATTTACAGTACGTATTACAGAATACATATAGAATATCAAATACTTGCACAATTTGTGAAAAATTAACAGAAAAAATTACAAAATCGACAGAAATATACGAGCAAAAAGTATATGGAGTTCCAATTTTAATACAGAGGAGCCGCATTTAATACAAAAATACTTACAGGTTAAAGTTAATAATGTAAGCATCCTAATAATAATAATAAAGTTAATAATATAAACATCCTAATAGACTCCTAATAATGATTAGCTACGCCAGTGTAGTGAGAAATCTTTACTGGAACTTAAAATTTTATATTATTTAGAAGTATTATTGAATAATGAGTTGGAAACATGCGGAACTTACAATAAAAGAAACAAAAATTATTATTAATTTACACATAACCAGTATAAAAGTTTATTGGACATTTCACGAATTATTAACAGGTCTACTATACAAAACATGATTAATAGTATTAAGGAAAATTTTAAAAAGAGATTAAAAACTTCTGTTGATTTTTCAATTTTTCTCGTTAATTTGTCAAATTATACAAATATTGATATTTTTTATGATATTTACTCTGTTGAATACTGTAAATATATACGTATTCATCTTTTATAAAAATTAGTCAACAAACAATAATTATACAAAGATTTGTTTGAAATTCATAAGTGTATGAATACTTTATATAATACTCATTGTGTATTTCATATATATACTTTTTTTCATCTTGAAGGAAAATGAAATATATGTACGTTCTATTTCCTTTAACATGAAAATTATATTAATTATTATTATCATGAATTTATTACTTATAATTAGTTAGTAAGGATGGATTCGCACTTACTAAGCGCAGTTGTAATACGTGAAAACACTTCCGATTACCTCGGATTGCAATTGAACATGAATTCACGACATGAATGCGTCATAGAGTCCTCGAGGCGTGTAGAGCGCAATAAAGATTTCCGTGGGAAAGGAACATTGGAAAACTGCTTAATCGAGAAATTCTATCACCGATGGATGTGGGACACGCGACCAGACAATCGATCATAATATTTCGGGATCCAAATTTCTCGATTTCTCTGGTTACGAACCCGCATATCGTCCAGCTACTTCAACTGATTTATAAATTGTTCGTCCATTCGTTTAGCCACTCGCTTTGACATCCAAAGGGTGTTACGTCAGAGCAGATAATTCATATGCTCTATGAAAATACGGGCTTTTAAATTGCCACAGATTTCTTCTCAAATGTGCTCAACAACGCAACGGTTAGAACACTTGACCATACAGTTTCGCGCTCAATAAATTAATGAAGCTTCCTTGAATATGCTTCCTTTGTTTTAATTTCATGCGTAAAGGAAAAATTGATCGCGAGTGCGATATCGAGAAAAACACCACAAATTAATTGAAAAAAAGGTGCAGAAAGGTGTGTATGTATATGTGTGTTACAAAGTAATGTTACTGAAGATTCGTTCGTTTGTTTATTTATTTGTTTTTTGAACATGCCCTTAGTTGTCAAAATAAATCTCCGAGCGATCGAAGATAAAATATCGTTTGTCTATTTTACGATTTACGATTATATGATTATGTATATGATAAATTAAATGGAAACGAAATCATGTTACTATTCCAAACAATATACATATAAGTTATGGTTATATATGTATATATTGACAGTTATTCATGGTATTGTAGACCAGCGTTGTAAATGCGTTTTGAAAAAAATGAAAGAGAAAATAGTTTAAAAATTTTTAGCCAATATGATGGCCTAATTTTAATTCTTCGTATTTATAATGTTGTTTAAAAAATGAAACTGACCTCCAATTATTTGAATGGAATGATATATTTTTGAACTCATTAATTGATGCAGCTTAACATTTTCTATTATAGTATAATATAATAGCATAGTATAGTATAGTATATAGTGCAATATTAATTTATATATGTCGAAAAACTATTAATTTAGACGATATTTTAACTTTAATTTTATAAAATCTTTGTACGGTATGAACGCAGTAATATTGTCCCTGTTTTTGTCCTTGTTTTTCAAAAATTAAAATAAAAATATTAAAACAAGATTAAAAAATTGAAGATTTCTTAAACAATATTACAAATATAACAAACATTAACAAGTATTACAAAAACAAACATTAAAATTTTTTCCTCTTTCACATTTTTTAAAAATTTACCATTTATCAAAAGAACGCTATTCTGTAATATCCCGGACATTCTATATATGCTTTCCTATTATCATTTATATTATTCTACATATTTCTTTTTATAAGAATAATAAAAAAATAAATATTTTAATTCAATATAATTTAATATAATATTATATAATTATTTATATAATATTAAATAAATAATAAATTTACATAAACTATTTGATACAAAAATGAATAATGCATAGAATAAAAATTACAGAAAATATATCCAAATATGAATAAAGTAAAAATTAGTAAATGTACAAAACCAATAAGAATTAAACACGAGGAACAGTAAATAGAAATTAATATTAAATTACTATAGTTAATATTAGTAATAATGAAATTAATATTAAATGACCCTAGTTACAATAAAGTAAGCAAATTGAACTTTAAGTTCAAGTAACTAGTTTAGTAGTCTAAACACGCTATTCTTAAAATATGTAAGGAAAGCAGAGAAAAAAATATAAGGATTGATTAAGTGAATTTGTTTCTGTACAAGTTCTGGTAGTCGAATCATAGAAAACACAATGTAGATATATATGAAAAATATATCTAAATGGAGAATGTCTAACAATAAAATAAAAAGAAGATGCATTAAGAATCAGTATTGTCTAGACGCATTTTGTTTGCAATTTGTTTTTAATTATTTTATATTGTTAAATCTGTTTTTTGTAGTTATAACATTGTAGTTATAAATAGAATTCGAATATTATTATAATTTATACTGACCAAATTTTACAATTGTATAAAATTAAAAGGAATTTGAATGTTTTTAAGATTATTTTTAATTATTGTTTAGTCCTTAATGGGCTAAAATTGAAGAGATTTAATTTTGAAATTAGTTGCTTCGTACTGATAAAGTTGCAAATTAACAAAATTTATTACGATACATGTTACAATGATATCTATGGTAATCGAAAGATTAAAATTCAAATTTTTTCTTGAGAACACGGTCTACTTAATTTTTTTAACTTTAATTTATTTAAAAACTTGTAATTTTTTTAGGAAAATTTTGCATATTACGAGAGGAACAGTTATGCTTTATCTAGCTTCGAGGAATCGAATAAACAAAGTGATACTTATTCGTGCCGGACAAAATTATTCATTGATTAGTCGCATACAAATGGTCTAAATTTGCTTCTATAATATTTCTTTCAGACGTTTTTTCTCGGTAATAGTCTACCGAGATATTTAAATTTATAGCAATATTACTTTACACATACAGTGGATGTAGAAAGTATTCGTACACGGATGAATTTTAAATAATCCTTTATATAATTATTATTTATTAATATTTATCATATTTATTTATTAATAAATATTTATTAATAATTTTTATAAAATATAAACCGCTATGTATATTTAGAGTATTCTGTAAAATACATATCATAAAAAAGATATCACTCGTTTACGTAATTTACATAATTGATAAAAAAAATCGATAAATCAATACAAACATATGAGCGAAAAGTATCTGTACAATTGATGTATGACAAATCAACAATTTAATGAGAAAAAAATTTAAATTAAAATGTATATGAATTATTTTAATTAATACTTTGTTGGATTTTCGTAGGATTTTCTTTCGATTTTATAATAACTGCAATTCTTCTAGGCATTAAATTTACTAAATTTGCTGCTACGTGGGAAAGGATCTTGTTCCAAAAATGCATTTCTTAAATTATGTTTTGAAGAAATTTGATGTTTTCTAATTTTATGTTCCAGGTAATCCTATAGATGTTCAATAGAATTAATATCTGGAAATTGCGGAGGCATTTACAATCATGTTGGTGTATTGTGTAGGATCCACGTTCTCGTATTGAACGCAGTATGCGTATGAGTCATTTTCATAAAAATAAAGTTGTCTTTAATCCTCATTTTTTCACCACTAGAGAAGAGATTACGTTTTAAAGTCTGAATATATGTAAACCGGACGATTCATTATTTCATCAATAAACTACAATGTTCCAATTGAGCTTATGTTTTACAATGGATAGTAAGTATTTTGGATTAAGTTCTTCATTTTCCCCCCATACAGTATAATGTCCTTTCGACCTGTTAAAATATTAAATTTACTTTTCTGTGAAAACTACTCTGTTCCAATACTCTATCGGTGTGTTTATATTTGTATTCTTTGCAATTTCTAATCTTTTCTTTTTGTTCGTGTGTTCCATTGACAAAATATTTTTTCTTCTATCGTGATAGCTTTGATTCCTTAAGAAGCTACGCACAGTGCTGCCAGATAAATTAATGTTTAAATTTCTTTTTTAATGTTTCACTTATTGCATTTGTTTAATCAATCGAATAATAATCCAAACCAGTAACAATAATTGTACTTAATACTAAGTATTAACTTTCTGTAGATATCCACTTTCTAACATATTTTTTAAAGTTTTTCTTAATCCATATCTATCGATTCGCTAACAATAAGTACCTGTCAAATTTTTACACTGGTTGTGTATAAATTAATAACCTTTTTTTCTTCTATTGTGAGTTTCGTACCTTTTTCGGCTCATTTTTAATATTTTTAAATAGTTCGAAGTTATAGACGTGAAGTGTTTCTCCATCTGCACTTGTTTGATCATTATTAAAAAGTGATTATACGATGTTATAAATATAGTTTATAAAAAATTTTCTAGTATCAAGAATGCCATAAGAATTGCATGAATACTTTCCGCTCGTATATTTCTATTGATTTATCAATTGTTGATCTTGTTGATTTTGCAAGTTATTGATATTTTTTATGATATGTATTCTACAAAATACTCCAAATATGTATAAACACATTATTTTACAAAAATTATTTAATAAACGATAATTATATCAAAGTTTGCTTAAAAATCATCAATGTATGAATATTTTCTACAACCACTGTATCTTTGCTCTAATATTCGATAAATTTTCATTTGATTCGTTATATCAATTCGCGTGATATTAATTACTGATTTAAGACAAATAACAAAAAAAAAGTTACGAGCCGTTTCAAACTCGAGAAGAATGTATATTTCTCGACATCTAGAAAACACTACTAACATTAAAAATTATTTGGAAAGTTGAACCATTTACTGAAACCAGAATTAATTATTTATCTATGATTCTTTTATTAACTTTTTGTGACACTAGATAACTTCTGATACATCATAAACCTAGAAAAAAGAAAAACAAATGTTAGAATAATTCAGTACATTAAGTTTAAAATGACACTTATAAATATCAGTAGATTTATAACCAGAAAGAATTAGACGTAATTTTATACAGGACAGAAGCATATAAACATTCGCTTGCTACCTTTTGGCGACTCACAAATATGTCTTTTATATGAGCTGTTTATTTTAAAAGTGGCCTAAGTCTATTTTCCAAAAAATCAAGCTAGCTGTATTAATATTTACATTTCTTATCATTATATTATCTTTTCATTTTTAAACAAATTATAATAAATTTAAAATCACTACGATTTTGTACACAGAAAATTAGCTGGTTAATAGAATGATAAAAATTTTTATTCGGAAAATTTCAAACTGATATATTATGAAGTATATTCCCTCAGGAATATTACGAAGTCACAAAAAAATATCGAAAAAATAACTTCATTCTAAAAGAAATGAAACGAGATTTCATTTGAACTAAACCTCTAGAGGACGCGGTTTTTGGAAGATTGAAAAATACTAATGGAGAAAGGATAAATTGATTAAAAATATATTGAATGCGATTTTTGAAACTTGTACCATATAAAATTTTCTATAGAACATCAATGAATGAGGATGCACTATTCAAAACTCTGGATCTATTACGGCGTCGGGAAAAGCCAAGAAACTTTAATAATATTGAATTGACACCATTGTACAAACATGGTGAGATCAAAAATTGTACAAAAAATGAATAAGACCAATCACAATACTAAAATACAACGATATAATGAACTTATTATACTGTACCACCTGTACCTCATAATTATTTTAAATCCCCCCCGCATGCGCAAATTGGAGAAGAATGAATTATAAATTACGAAATATTATTTGAATGTAACATTTTTTTAATAGTAAATAAAAATAAAAGTTGGATATTTTTTAATTTTATAACATAAAATTTTTTTTTATTTTAAGAGAATTTTATTTTTTTCAAAGGATTTATGCCTTTTTAAAAATTAAAAAAGTTATTTCATTAATTTTGAAAGTGGCTTAAGTTCAAAAACGTGTTATTTTTTAAACAATATTATGATAATAATTATGATAATAATTTATCATACTAATTGGGTTGGTAAATTGTACATCTCTAGAAACATAAAAACATTATACTAACATGTTATCAATAACCAATATTTTTAAATTTATTAAAACGAAAATCGTTAAATATCTTGATTTAAAAATAAATGGACTTGGGCCAATAACAATATAAACGGCTCATATGTTTTTCTGAGCTCTAAATGAGAAATTGAACTGTCATATTGAAGAAATATAAAATGAACGATCTAACATTGAAAATTAAAATATTTTTAATATTATTAATTATATATGAAACATATTTCAGAGGATATTTAATCGAATAATTGATTATTACTAAGTAATTAGTATTGGCGTACTACTTAATTGAGTGCGTACAAAATATACAAAGATCAATTTTATGTTTTTAAATAGAACCATATCTATGTCTTTATAATATATTATTATCTATGTCTTTTAATACATTAATCTGAGCATTTTGTATAAAAAAAGTATTAACCTATTTATATCGCAAAAACACTAGTTTAGCAGATATAGATATTTTAATTTTAAATATTTTAATTTAATTTAATTTAAATTTTAATATATCTAATTTCATATGTGTCAGTTTGAGAGGTGGACGAAAGTATTTACACACGTGATGAAAAATTATCTATATTTTAAACTATTATAACTTCATAAAAAGAAGTTGTATAACAATTCAGTTGACTTCATTTTAAAATATGAAATCTTTACTTTAACAACTCTGTTAATTTTGTTCAAAGATGTTTTTACATTATGTGGCATGTGGGAAAGCGAGAATATTTTTGTTCTTTTGTGGGAATTATAAAAATTCGATGTAGAACAAAATATCATTAATTTAATGTTAAATTTCCATTAGTAGTTATCAACGAGAAAAAAAACGGAAAAATCACAAAAAATGACATTGCGTCATGAAGGAACAATGGCAAACTCTCCATACAGACAATGTTGAAAGCCATTCGATGCGTCTTTTACAATCCGACTTTGCATTCGAATCGTGGAACTGCGCAGCAATGCACCTCTTTAAATATTCTTGTCATATCGCTGGGATAACCGTGTGATTTCCTCCTACCGAACGTTTTCTAAACGAATCTTCAACGACACGAAGGGTCGTCGATCCTGAATAACGTCGGATCACCTTTAATTCTTGTCTCGCTCGTTCTGGCGACACGGCATGTATTCGTTTTGTCGTTGTATCGTAAGGAGGATCTCACGATTCCTTGAAAAATATTACTTGTTTCAACGTTCATATATTATCATACCGCCATTTATTATAAAGTTTATTAATGTTGCACTTCTCTGTAGATGTTCGATGGAATTAATTGTATACCTAGAGATACGTATCGAGTAAAACAGATTTCCACTTCAATTTTTTAAATTTTCGGATATATAGTAAATGGGAGTGCCCGGAATAAAATGTACTTTATCTGAACCGTGGAACGATCGTGGTTTAAAAGTTACAAACATAACATTTACTTCGATATAAATGGTATCTGCTATACGTTATACGTTTATTTATTTATATTGATTCAATGTTTACATTTTTCAATTCTGCGTTTTGATATTAGAATTATTATATTGGATGTCTTACAGAATTTATTCATCGTGAAAATATATATTTCTAAAAAGACTTTTCAAAATCATGGCTCAATTATATTTAATACTCCTTCTGTTCCAAAAAGTGTCACATTATGTACTATATAATGTGTAAATGGGACATTTATTTTAGAATGAAGGAAGTAGGATAAAATCGAGTGCCTTGTGCTGAATGTATTTAATTTCGTAACAAAAAATCGAACGGCAAAAAATCGCATAAATCTCTTAATTGAACTTTGTACAATAAGAAAATGACCAAACTTTGGCTCACGAGAAAATAAAATTTTCTGAAGGTATGTAAAAATCCGGTTCCACCCTACATGAGTAAGTAAAACCTATTAAAAAACGTAAAATGCAATAGTTACAAAATTTTTATTTTTATTAGTAAAAACAGTTATTTTTAACAATTTTAATAAATATAAAAGTATTCTATTTGGTCTGTTTATAAAAAATTATGTTAATTACTAGTTTAGCAACTTTTGCTGTATTTATAAAAAATTTGAACTATTTAAAATATAAATTTATATATATATATATATATATATATAAGTGTTGAAGAGGATGACGAATATTTCATTTGGGATTTTTGTTTTGTTAAATATATATATATATATATTTAATTAACAAAACAAAAATCCCAAATGAAATATTCGTCACCCTCTTCAACACTCGTACATATCACATGTGTCTATTACATACTTGTAGATAATTCACTTATTTTTGACATTTGTTTCTCACAGTTTTTATTTTTTTCTTGTTTTAATAGTTTGTACAATGTCTTCCAACTGATTTTTATATTCTTTAGATGTTATTATGGTCGCTTTTTCTTTTTCCCTATTACTTCTTCTTGTTGTTTGCTCAAATGTTGATTCATAATCAATAGCGTGACGTTCTACATCCTACGATGTGGATGGTTCAGTTTCTGCATTTTTTGATGTCGATGAAAAACTTTCCATTTCTATTGTTGATATTGACGATAAAGCTTCCGTGAGTGCTGATATTTTCTCTTGTTGCTGTATCCTGATCGTTCCTGTTTGTTGTTTTTGCTCGAGCATAGAGACGATTGAGAAATATGTTGGGATTAAAAGAAAATATTCCAGTTGCTCTGAACCCTTGAACAGTTTTTATTGCTATTGTTTTAAAAAATGCTTTGTAAAATATGGTTACATCATAAATTGTGACGCTTTTTCCGAGATTAGAAATCAACCACTTCCTGTTCGTGATAAGCATTTAACAGTGCCATGAAGCTGATATTCAATAGCTGTGAACGAGTCGGAGGGGGCATAAGATACATTAATTGCAATTGCAAAATCAATCACACAGAAACATGAAAACGAAAGGACACGTACACGATACACAGATAATATAAGGCAAAACAGGATACTTGGTTCTGCTCCATAGCCAAATATCCGGTTTTGTCCCAAATGCATTCATTTACTAAACATTAAATATTTATACTTTTGTATAAAATAGAACGGTGAAAAGAGGATCAGAATAGTCTGTAAGAACTGTAGAATACAAACATTACTTATCTAAATGAATTCCTGAATGTGAAAACACTAAAAAACAATCACTTAAATCACAATATATTGAAATTCTTCAAAATTTTTAACTCTATCTGTACGGAACACTACGATGTTGATTATTTCTGAAATTTGTAAAATAAGGTCGTGGGATCCACCCGAGTATCATGCCACAGTTCGAGTATATATCCAAGTTTTTATTATAGAAAAGCAATAGTAGTAGATCAAACTCAGTTTGATCCCCGTACCTGGCTTTATTCTACTTTCTCCGATAAGTTTTTATTCATTGCAAAGTCTAATCTAACCTAATCTAATACTACCATTAATTCTATGCAAATACACATGTAATTTCATTTTTAACTAGTTATATTTGCTATCTACAAGTACAAGTATGTACAAAATACAAATATTTTTATTATTCGAGATAGGAACGATTACACTGACTTGGGCACGGGCGTAGTTTATATTACGTCATAAAATTACATTAAAATATTATCATAAACAACAATTTATTAATAACGAATAAAATAAACACGGTTTATGAAATATGTCAATATGTCAATTTTGAATTTTAATTTTTGAGTCACCAAAAATCTTCGTAAACATGGTTCTCATTTAAAGTCAACTTATTTTCAAAATTTTACTCAAATTGAATGGGCATTTTCAAATATACAAACAGTACTTGTATAGTACAATGTATAAAAATGACAATAATTAGTAAATCTATCTACTAACATGATTAAAGTTCTACATTGACCAGTATTTGTACAGTAGCTAATAAGATATTTTAGACATTTTCATATTACATTCAGAATCGCTAAATCATTTCAGTCTTAATTGCTAAATAAAAATTTCCATTAACAACTGTTTGCTTTTTTTTTTGTTAACAAATAGATTGAATAAAAAAACCTTTTATATTTGTTTTTTCTAATGAAATAAATTTGAGATATAATTTATTAACTATTACTATTATTATTTTACTACTATTTGTAAATTATTTACTGTATTATTATTACTATCATTTTTGTTTTGTTATTGTTGTTATTACTATTACTGCTGTTACTGTTTCCATTAGTTAATACTACTACTACTACTACTACTACTATTTATTAAATATTAATTTTCAATAATTAATTGCATGTATAATTGACAAATGTATCACATCATGTAATATCAGAGGTCATGTAACAGATGATACAATCAGAGAAAGTGATTTTACATACAAAACAATAACTTTTTATTATTTAAAACTTTGTCTTCGAGAAAATTGAAAATTGATCGAGTACATATTTGAATTTGGTTAATTTTACAGAAGTGTAGTATAATTGATGGGAAGATATCCTGGAATTAAGTATTAGAATTACAGAATTAAATATAAGATAACTGTAGAAATAAATAAAAATCATAGACTAAAATTTTTATTAAATTATAATATATAAATTATAAATTATCTAGGAAAACCAATTTGAAAATTCATCAAGTACACGTGTATTAGGCGAACTTTTAACTAAACATGTTTCAATTCTATTTTTTGGAAGTTGAGATTTTAAATAGAAAAGTTTTATTTTTGCTTGAATTGATTTTACTTATTCTCGTACGTAGAACAATCTCCTGTCGATTATGTACTTCTGTAAAATCTGCAATTAATCAGACTCGAATATATTTGATAAATTTTCAAACTCGATTTTCTTGAAAATGGAATCTTATATAAAAAAAATTTTATTCATTTTTTTGACTTATTTTTACATATAGAATCGCTCGCTAGCTGTTTGTATTACCAATTACATGATTCTGTATTTCAATCTTATCGCGTGGATGATGGTGCATAATCAGAGAGAAGTGCAGCATCGCAGCATTCGACAGCGACAAAGCGATCAGAAATCGGTACTAGCGGTTAAAACTTTTGGTCAGTCCCAAACCAGACACCTGCAAGCATCTCTGTAGGACAAAAAAAAAAAGACTGAAAGGTAGATTCTGATCCGAAGGTAAAGAGAGAAAGAGAGAGGATGCGTAAAAGGAAGGCCTTAGGCAAACGCAGGTACAGGAGAAAGAAAGAAAGAAAGATGAGAGAAAGCAAAAAAAGAAGAGGAAAAAAAAGATGAACGGGGAAAAAATTAGACGCATCTCGCAGAGAGGTAGACCGGTTCGTCTGGTCCTTGATTTGAAGTCAACACAGTGTCCCTGATTCTTTTTTCTCGATTTTGATTCTCTTCAGTCCTTCGTCGATTCAACCATGTCCTCCATCCCTACGTGGTTGTCGTCCGATCCGAGCCGCCAATCCTTCTTTTCCATCCTTTTTCCTGAAGGCGTTGCCTGCTACCATTCCCGATGATGGTTCTTCGTCCTGTCGAGATTTATATTTGACGATGCAATAAAACTTCGCAGTATCCTCTAACTGGACCCTCGATCTTTCTATATCGATTTAAGATCCAGCGCAATAATACCACGCGCAATCTCCAAATAACTGCACAACCGTGAAGAACTCATCATTTTCCTCATTTTCAAATACTTGTTTTTTCATTTGCTTCAGTTAACTCATATTCTTAAGGATTCTTAATAAAAATGTTATTACAGATTTTAATTCTTAACTGTTATCGTTTAACATTAAATTATTTAATTTGGAATTTTTTATTTAATCTCATTTTTTTACTAACATCTCTCACGGAGAATGTAAAATACAAAATAAAATCAATTGAATTTTGTCATCTAACATAAATTATCCGTGTTGTCCAATTTAAAATGACTATCCAAATAGATTTTTACTGTGATAGTATTTCGTTGAAACATTGAAAATTTTTTTAATTATTTCTTTCTCTGTATTCTTTGAAGAAAATATCGATAGTGCCTTTTCAATAAATGATTTTAAAGGACACATTCACGATAATAGGATGCTACATGTATATTCTAATAAATCTAATTCTCAAAAAAAAAAACTCCGTTTGTACCATTATTAGATAGTAAAATAACAGCCATATTCTATTGCGTTACATCGTAGCACTTATTCTATCAGGCATACACTAAACCATGAAAAATCTTAAATGATTATATTCTAAAAATCTTTTTACAAAATTTATTTGAATTTATTTAGTTAATATCTTTTTTTCAATGTTTTCTTTTGTGGCCACCATGTTGAAATAATTGTCATAAAGAGAATGCGAGGTATCGCGATCAAAACTATACGTTAAATTTTATCACGATCAAACACATGTACGGTATGATTAATACCGCGGGATACCCTAATAAACGCTGATATCATAATTGCCATCATAAATCGTAACAGGTTTGAACAGAATTACATAATGTTGAATTCAATCGATTACGCGAGTGGCATCAAGTTTTCAACAAAAGCCACTAGGGAGAGATGAAAGTGCATTCTCTTGACCTTCTTCATCTGTATTCCTTTCGAGAAACTCGTTCGATGAATCATGTTCACAAAGGAAATGTGAACTTTCACTCCTTCTAAATTTATATTTGCACCAGTACCTGTTATCTAAGACAGAAATATTCATATTTATTTACAAAATGGCAATTATATACAAAAGCGTTTTTGTATTATAGTTTGCAATAAAAAATTAATCATTTGGTTATTCCTTATCAAAATAAATTATTTATTCATTTTAAGTGTAAAAATATCACCAATCGCCATAAATTCAAAATTGTCCCATGCGAAACATGTATTCAGAAATATAAGGCAAAAATAATGGAATGTAACATTTTATATCAAGTTGGTACATAAAAGATAATTTTTCTATACTTTCTGACAATAATTTTTTCTGTTGTAACTATTTTCAAACTGCTTAAGAATACTGTGTGTACGTTAGAATTAGACTGTACTACATAAAGTTGTTTGTAAATACTTTCAAATTCATGACTTTATGTATTCGACAAAATTTATTCCGAAATATAATTTGGAATCTTGCAATCTCAGTAATCCTTTGTTGTGAAATATTTTCGGGAACCCAGCAATCTCAGCAATCCTTTATGTCATGAAATATTCTTGATCCCGCGAAAAATTGTCGGCGTGACTCAAATTTCCAAAGGTTTTAAAATCATTTATATTTCTCCATCGCAAAAATGTAATTTATTACTAAACGAAGCTGGATGCTATTGCTGCTCTTTAACGAGCGAAAAATCGAGAGGGGGGTGGGGATATCTTGTTTCTTCATGGTCCAATTATTTTACCAACAAAACACGATATTATTGAATTTAAATTCTTTTTACTTGCGTCACATCCACTAGTGCTAAATGTGATTTGCATTACTTTCCATTATTTTTCTTTCTCTCCCGAGGATTTAAAATTGCAATTGCAATTATATAAATTATGAAACCAGTTTGCTATATCGTTGATTAATATGCGATTGTTTGCTATATCGTTGATTAATACGCGATTGTTTGACATGCGCTATTCAGAAAGCAAGATGTTTAATTATTTTAAATTAACTACAAGCAAAATAAATAACATTATTAATAATGAATTAATAATTTTATAAATATTTCATTGCTCTCAGCAAAAAATAAATTCTAATAAAATAATTAACAAGTAATAAATGTGACAAAAATTATCACGAAAAATATATTCTTATATTGTATATATTCTTATATCTTATATGTGTGCTGAATGTGGAATAAAATTTTTTCGTGAGATTCTTCGTTTTCGAGAAAATACAATACAAAGTACAATAAAATAAAATATAATTTGAAAAAGTAAGTACACGTTTACTAAGTCAATTCTTATCTAGATATATTCAAACTTCATTTGTTTGAAAAAGTCAATGGTCTAAAACGAAAAATTTTATTCTATATTTTTCACTTATTTTCTCACAAACAGAACAATCTCGTCAGTTGGTTACTTCTGCCTAGTCTATAATTAACTAAATTCAAGTGCATTTGATAGATTTTCAAACTTGATTTTTTCGAAAACGTCACCTTAAATTAAAAAAAATTTTATTCTTTATTTTCGATCTATTTTTTTATGTAAAAACACCCTTTCCTCAGTTGTATCTTTAATACTGGAACATCCTGTATCCTTGTATAATTGTATAATTTTTATACAATGGATCAAAATATATTTATAATATTAGAAAAACCTAATTACTTTGATAAATCGATTATTGAAAAATATCACAACAGGTGCATCGCTCTCGGATATTTTGCGAGGATAATACAGATGAGATTAGAATTAATATAATGAGTAATAAATAATCTATTACATAGCATTCAATTACGCGATGCACACTTTATCATCACACATTAATTGACTGGCATGCTAACAAGATCGTCCATACTTTTGCATATGCCGATTCCGATCGTGGCATCAGCGTCTTCATGGGCACAATAACTTTTCAGATCTTATGCAAATTTCTAAACATAAAGAAATTTTTTCCCAACGTTTAATCACGATTCATGAATGACATGTAACATCAGACACTCGGCAATTAAGACAACTTTTCATTTGCTCCATACGTTCCGTAATCCTGAAGAAGTGAATGAAAATAATCGCTTAATTATAGAGTTTGTACCAACGTGTTAACAATTATAAATGTTATGAAAGAAGTTCAAACGTGGGAAAGTATAGTGAATTCTTATTGCAAAATTTACGCTGTTTTACCACTTATCGATCATTTTTTATCGTACGATTGCTTCGAACAAAACTTAATATAAAATGTGTTCTTGCTTTTTTCCGTAAACGATGATAGCATAGTTTACAAAAATTCTAGTATATTCTTTTATATTTTATAAAAATAAAAGAAAAATGTTATACAAATGGAGACTTGAAAAAAAACTTTTCTTTAAAAAGTGGCAAAAGTATGAAATATTTAATAATTAACAATTGACTGGTTTTCGTTCAATACAGTATGAAAACAGATTACTAGTATGTAACTGTTTACATAATATATGTTTACTATTTAACATCGTTGTAGCAAAATAATATAGTTGTTATCAGTATCAGCAATAACTAGGAAGTCCTTGACCTTCAATATTACCAGACATCACATCACTGAATTTTTACTTATAAGAAGCTAATGCAATTTCAGTAAATTTGTATTTAAATTTACTGAAATAAAAGGAAGTCAGCTGGAAATTCGCAATATAATAAATTTAATTTTTAACAGATACGTATCAGTCATAGAGCGGCATTGTGAAAACTATATCGAACGAAAACTAGTTCATTTCGTATTTTTGTCATCATTTATTTATAAAACATTTTTGAATCTTTATTTATATGATTTCTCTTTGTATTTTTATTTGTAGAATATAAAGATATTGTTTCCACTAAAAATTCCTTAAATAAATAATAGGCGATAATGTAGGCGATTAATGTTACATTCGAATAGAGAAAATTTAGGATCGAATAAAACTATTAAAATTTTCAATGAAAACACTTTTCTGTTCCAAAAAAAATTGTTATAAAATAAAGTTTACTGAAAGTTTAATTCTATATTTTTGTATACAATTTAGAAACTTTTATTTTCTTAGAAGTAGTATCTCAGTTAAAGTGAAACATACATTCTGCATCGTAAAAAGAATTTTAATTGTGAAAAGCAAATTTTTTGCAAAATATTACGGATATATAAGATTGAAGTTAAAGCCTTGAATTGTTTGAAGTGAAATTCTATTTATATACAAATACTTGTATAGATATAAGAAATACTAAAATAAAATAAATATATAAAAATCATGACTTGTTTTCTATTTCAATTTTCCTGCTTCTAACATCTAAATTCTAATCTTAAAATTAAAAAAAAAATATAAAAATTTATTTTTAACATTCATATTTTATTTTGTAATATCTATCAAAAAAATATATAAGCTACAAAAATTTTTAATAATCAAATGCAAGATAACTATTAAAACAGAATTAATACAAAGTTAAAATGTTAAAGTTAAAAATGCACAAAGTTAACTTGAAACAGAAAATAAATAAAAATAAGTGATTTAACAGTTTAATAAATAATCTTCATTTATAAAAATTTATAGATCGCTGAACAAATTTTTATTGGAATAAAGTTTAACATCAAATTATTGGTATAAGAATAATCATGTTCGAAGATAGAATTTAATTATAATTGAACAATCAATCTATCGATTATTGTAGTTCTAATCATAAACGAGTATGAGCCATCTAGTTCGATATAAGTTGATTGCAAAATATTTCATGAGCAGATTTTCCAAGTGTAACGAATGTACATAGGTTTAAATTAAGACTCGTTCTGTGTATAATAAATCGTAAAAACTTTCGAAACTGAGGCGACACAGTTATTAGCTTCTGACGTCCGCACATGTATTAATCTTATGATGAAAATCTGATTACAAAAATGGATCAAGCGCAAATTGAAAGAACACTAACTAGCCAAATTTTAAATTTCAATACAAATATTTTGTTACGTTATCTATTTGTAGACTGTTGATTTTTATGCAAATTCATATTCTTGAAAATACAAATAGAAAAATAGAAACTCAATAATGACTTTGTGTGCAACCATTACATTTTAAATATTTATTTTGTCCTTATCTTTCATGCAATAGATTTTAAAAATTAAAGTTAAAATATCTCTACTAAACTAGTTTCTAAATATGGATTAATATTTTTTTTTACAGAGAATGTCGAGTAGTATCAATTATTATATATATATAAAATATATGCTGACTTTTTTTGCTTGGAAATATTCATAAACTGCACATGAGAAAACAAAACAATAACTAGAGAACAATTCATTTATAAAATTTTGTGGCATGCTTGATTACATATATATATATATATATATATATATATATATATATATATATATATATATATTTTTCACGTACCATCTAAAATCAACTTTCAAATATTTCAAATATTTTTTTGTATCGTCAATAGTTCGGAGTAGATTAATTTAAATAGGACATCCTATACAATTTTTCTTATTATCTGCAGTTTGTGAAATTTTATATTTTAAAATTTCCTATAGACGCATAAAAATTCATAGTATAATTATACAAAATTTGATTGTTTGATGATTATATCAATATAGTTACACTATATTCTTCGTCTAATTTTGTTCGACGAGTTAATTTTAATTTGTATTATGGTTTTAGTTACAACGAATTTAAAAATTAATATTTTATTAAAGTATCTACTTTATTATTTCGATGATCTTTACGTAACATTTATCTTTGACTACATTTTATACGAATGAAATTTCGAATAAATATTTCTATTCGTGTAATTTATTGATTATTATCATACCTGTTTATTAAAATCGATATATTGAAAGTACGTACAGAGTTAATTATAGTAATAAATCAACCATTAAATTTATTATTAACCGCGGAAATATTTTTTTTCTGAGAAGGAAAAAGATTTGAATCATTATGCACACAATGCACGTTTTTCAAAAGAAATGCTTATTCATTAAAATAATTACCAATCTCGTAACAATAAAATTTGCATATTGCTCGATGTATAAAACAAATAAAAAAATTTTTTATTTCGGTAGATTGAAACAATATTATACAATTTAATTATATTTATTAATTGAAAACTATATCATATACATAATAATTTGATTTAAACATACGTTTTAATCATTGTTCATACGAGAAAAAAAGACTTTGAAATTTTAAAAGAATAAAATATCAACAGAATGAAATTAATTATTTCATATTTATCGAATGGAAACATAAAAGTAGTAAGTGGTTATTTTAGTTCTTTGTAATATATAATATTATAATATTTATATCAATTACAATATTTATAACTTATCACCCTCAATATTAGTTTTATTTAATAATTTCATTTGAAATATTTTTCATAATACATACGCACATACACAACTCAAGATTATGCTGACTTTTTTTGCTTGAAAATATTCATAAACTGCACATGAGAAAACAAAACAATAACCGAAGAACAATTCATTCATAAAATTTTTGTGGCATCCTTGATTACATAAAGATATCCCACTAGCAACACATAGGTGAAATTGTTGCATGGTACATGGTAAGGTGTATAAGTGGTTCCATTAATGAGATAGTTGATTGCAGAATTATTCACGAATATTAGATTGAATGATGTAATAACTTCATCATGACCAATATTCAATAATAGAATAAAAAAATAATACATATTTAATATATTTTTCATTAAATGAATTCAAAATATAACTCGGGAAATATTGAAGAAAATGAGTAAAGAATGATAAACTGTACATTTTGAATTTCTTTTAATTAGGGAAATAGATAGAGGTAGCTAATATGAATAAAAATCAAGCTATAAATTTAAAATTAATAATGACATTTCAAATTCATACAAATGTTTAAAATATGTACATATAACATAATATAAAAAAATATATATCTGTTCACTTTAATGAAAATAAATTTATATTTATAACTATAATATGTGGTAAAAAATTAATTACATCAAACTCAAGATCAAAATGAAATTTAATCTTCGTTCTTTGAAATCTGAAATATTTATTCATATTTTCAGAAACATTACCTAAATAAAAAAAAACCTACATTACATAAATATCTGAGGAAAAGAATACCAAATCAAATATAAACTCCGATAAAATAGAACAATTTTGTCTTGCAATTTCTTATACTTCTTTTGTCTAAGTTATTTTGGCTTTTATACCTTGAAATTACTTCGAGAGTTTCTATCAGTACAAAATAAGTTTGTAATTGAAATTACAATCTATTCGTGAAAAAGAAACATATTTTTGAATAATTGGTATCGTAAAAAGTAATAATTAAGAAACAAAACTTATATAGTTGCACAGGCTAGAAAATAATGATAATCCTAACTCTTTATAGACAAGAGCAATTGGAATAATTATGTTTTCAGTTGAAAATCATTCAATTTAATTTTATCGGTGCTAACTATACGAAAGTACACATATTTATCAACGAACTGTGCAATTTACTAAACTGGTTTACATGGAAAAAAGCACGGTGCGTTTCGTCAGTACTAGACGAAGAACATTCACATACAATTTGTAGATTTGTAAAGTCGGAATTCCGACATTCAAAAAATAGTTATAGGTGAAAAAGACACTTTGTTACGTTATTTCTAATTGGTGAGATACAGTCAATATTGTTCACCACATTAACTGATAAGCTCTCACTGAAGTTTTCATGTTGTTTTGTTTTCATAGCGCACAATTACGAATCAAAATCACCCATAGAAATTAGCGTTATGACTCTCAGTCATTAATTTGTAAAGGACACTTAAATAGTATAATAAAATTGACTAATATCCCCTTAATTGAATTCAATATTTTCTTGCTTGTCTTTCCATCATTTAGAATTAAAACTTCTCGTTTCTACACTGAATCACGTGTTCGTTTCTTTCTTTTTTTCATCTTGCAACTACAATAGTTGTTGTGCACTTCCTTCCTATCATTCCCTCGGGGCAATTAACGCTTTCTTTATTTTTACTCTCTGTTTCTTGTCCATCCCGGTTAATAGTAAGTAAAGTTAGTAATTTACAATCCATTGAAGAACACTCGTGTCACTTCCACCAGTGGAAATCAATCGCGTGTCGTCTTGAAGAAACGATACGTTCGTAACATGACTTGAATGGCCACCGTACGTGTGACATAACGACTGAAACAAGCAAGTTTATTTTTGTTTATCAAATATTTACTATTTTTTCTTCTTTAGAGTTTTGATTTACACCTATTGTCTATGGGGCGTTATTTCATAAAAGCGTAAACGTTATCTATTAGATATGACGATACGCGTTTGTGTTTTTTCCACTAAGTGTACAGTAAAATATATTTTGTGTCATTACTACAATATCGTGTTTCACAATACTGCTTTGACGAAAATTTTTGGTCACCTTTGCGTATATATTTCGTGATGGACAATTATGATTAGAAAATGTATTTTTACATTCGAACTACTTCTCTCAAATACTTTTATCATTAATGAATATCATATCGATCTTTTCTTACACTGAATATTCCATTACGAATTGCTGACAAATTTCGATACTGATCGGGATTTCAAACTGCTAGAAGAGATTATCATTGACGACGTAATAAATAGTAAATACGTTTATTTATACTTATTATTCGATTGTCGCATCTAGATCAAGATCTGTAATGACGATAGAGATAAAGTTACACGTAAAATTTAAATTTTCAAAGTCATGTTTTGTACATATTTGAATGTATATTTTTACCAGTTACACGATACAATAAAAAAAATACATAGTTATATAAAAAAAAAAAACATCAATAACTTTGAACACTCCGAAAAAAACTTTGAAAAAAATATTTTTTGCATCATCACAATTCGAAAAGATATTTAGGTGACCTCACTTAAATGGGCTATGCTGTATATTAGAAGCATCGGGAAGTAATGTCATTATACAATATAATGTTTCTTGATTAAGTTCAATTTCTTTTCGAAATATTTATAGATTCAGTTGAGATATTGCTTTCTAATTTCATACTGTGGAATTTTAAGGTCTGTATAAGGTGTATTTGTTATTCAATAATAATGTAGTAAACATGGCTAGCGAAGAGAAAAACTTTATGGGAGAACATATATTAGACACATTTAGACGGGATAGTAATATTACCGAGTAATATTGCCAATATAATTTGCAACGTATATTCAAATTCTTTAAATGTCCGTAATTATACCAACGATCATTTGATTTTTCAGATTCTATTCTGGTGATTTTAACTTCCTTATTTTCAAACGTTTTTCATTCTAAGAAGCCAGCAGTCACTGATAATGACGAGTTCACGATTCAGTGAATACATAGATTTGGAGATTTCTAATCCAACATATAGAAACATCTTCATTGAAATGTGTATAGATAAGAAGTATTGACAATCATATTATTTGCGAGAAGAACATAAAACATAAAGAATGTGTACTGTAATTTTTTAATTTTTTGCTTAATGGTATTAAGAGATTCATTTCTAAACCGACTTGTAACAATCCAGCTGATTTGGCACCATTAGACTATCATTTTTTCCGATCCATGAAGCATTTTGTAAGGAGAAAATCCTTCAACAATGGTTACTGCTGTAAAGTCAGTACTTACAGAATATTTTGTCAGTAAATCAGAAAATTTTTATAAAAAAGGGTCTTAAAAATCTAGTTAGTAGATAGAGAACAATCATAACAAACAGTGGAAAGTATATAATAATTTGTTATTTATTTGTAACAATCAGAAATTTTCATGTTGGTGAAACGACATTACTTTTCGGTACCCCTAATATAATCAGTTGCATTAAGATAAGAGTTTTTATTTTAGTGAAGAAAATATGACTTGCAACAAACAGCAAACATGTAGTCTATATTTCAAATTATCCAGGGCAAACGCACTTAACTTAAATTTTAATTTAATTTAATGACTTAAATATTATTGTATTAAAAGTTACCTTTGGTTGACAAGCAGGATAAGAAAACAATTTGACTTTTCCGAAATCATCTCCAGTTGCGAGCAACTTCGAATCACTGCTACGAGTACAATTATTTACGTCTGTACCATCGGCACCTTCCGGCCATATTCCAATTGTTTCAAAGGATATTATGCAGCTATGACTTGCCCACTCCATGTCCTTCATCATTGATGGTTGTGGGATTTGACGGCAAATTCCGGGATTCCCTATATAGTATAATATAGTATAATATAGTATAATGTAATATAATATAATATAATATAATCGACTATTAAATATGCTCGTTATTAGCCATCAATAAATGTAATTAAAATTAATTATATTCTAGGCAGTTAATGGAATTAAGTACTTTAGCAGCACATACTTAAGTAATAGCTAGACCATTATTTTTAGATGTACATTTTTATGCATTTTTATATTTTTACGAACATCACTGGAGAAATGGGATATAAATAAAACTTTGTTTCGCTTATCAAGTATTAGAATGAATACTTTATTTTTTATATATTTTTGCATTATTTTGTATTATCAATAGTATGATAATATTATATCGTTTGATATAATATTATATATTTATATTTCAAGCCATCATTCGATCGAATTTGCGAAATATACTAATATTTTTATACCTTATCTTTTACGCGTTAAATTTGTGAACTTAATCGTTTTCAAACGCAATTGTCTTAATAATTATTTCTTTCTTTTTGTATAAAATATAAAAGTCATGTCAATTGATAGTTATATGAAATAATTCTATTTAAAAATATACAAAAATATGGAACGCAAAAATGTTGGTAAAAGTATAAAAATAGTACCCTTACGATAAGTTTGGTGTTTTACTTACAATATAGTAACTCATAATCTCCGCTATTGCTACGTAAATATTGTCCGTCCATTGACCAATCCAAATGAGTTATAAAACTGGAATGTCCCTAAAACAAGATTTTATCATTTAAATAAAAAACAAATATTACTTATTTTTATCTCTCTCTCTCTCTCTCTCTCTATATATATATATATATATATATATATATATATATATCTGCTGCGAATAAAAAAAAAAGAGATGATAGACATTATAATAAAATTACTACCTTCGAAGCAACTAGAAATGACCGAGTTTGCAGCTGTACTATGAAACAATTTGTGCAAACAATGACTACCGTGCGTGCTTGAAGTAAGCAATTTTGAAATATTTGCCCATATGCGACTATAAATAGCTGTGGTAATACTGCATTACCTTGAGAGACATTATATCGTCTACAAAATGATAAATTTTGATGATTATTCATAACAATTGTATTATATAAATAAATTCATTTAATTATATTTTACATAAAATGTGATAAATATGTACATATACTCTATAAATTTTTTATAGAAATTATTAAACGAAAAGAATTACACCATCATCATAATTCATAATTTCCATTAAATTTGTATTTTGTTCTTTTTTTGAAAAATTTATTTAATTATTTTTATGAAATTGCAGAATAATCATTTACATGACATAATGTCTCTTTTTCATTCTTTGATCAACTGAAAACATGTCTTACACCACGTCTGCGTATCCGCTTTGGCTAGAAATGAGAAAAAATCATATGTGATATTTATGACTTGATAAAGTAATAAAATTACTTTAATCTTAAATAAATAAATTATAACGAAAATTTACTTGCGCATCATTATTAGTGCTTTTTTACAATCATTATAAAAGATACAATACGATACGTTGTAATTATGTATAATTTACGAAATATCGATTCTTATTCGAAATAATACATTATAACAAAAAACATATTAAACATATTGTAATTATAACAAAAGTACATTATAATTATAACAAAAGCATATTAAATATGTTATAAAAAATTTGATAAATTATTGTTTGATAAGTAAAATAGACGCTTTCACCGATTTGAACGTTAATTTTCATTTTATAGATTTATCAATATCTTATTAGTAATTGAATATACCTATATATCTGTTAAACATTCTTACAAATATAGTAATTCTTACAAGCTATTACAAATATAGTCATGTATTAAAAGAATAGTATAATTGATAATTTTCTAATTTATTTTCTTTAATTATCGGGTCGATTCAACAGAACGAATAGTGACTAATGAAACATTTACAATATGTTTATGTATTTCTAAATTCATTTAACATATTTATTTTCATTCTTATTTCTTGAGAAAATATATGCGAATTAAATATTTTTTAAACAAGAAATATGTTAATTTAAAACAGACATTATCTATATTTTATAACGGGCTTGTAAATGAAAACATGTGTTATTACTTAGAAACAATGATCTAATGAACATCATATAATATGAATATCATAAAGTGAATTTTATATAAATAATATGAGATTAGAGTAAATATTAATATGTATATACATACATAAAAGCAATTTGTATAGCATTATTTTAAATCGTTTTAAATATTTTCAATTGTTCATGAATACTACATTTTTGGCAACAAAAATTTAAAAAAATATACAGATTCAAATCGTAATAAATTTCAAATCGTTATTAAAAAATATATATAATAAAATAAAAGTTTAAAAAATTTAAGAAAAAAATTTAAGAAAAATTAATTATTAAGATATTTAATATTTAAATATTAATAAGAATGATATATGTATATATATGTATTAATGAATTTTTAAAGCAATATACATATATACAACTGTACTTTGCTAATTCTGAATTTTCATTTTATTTTATTCTTATCCTAAGTAAACAAATTTATGTAACAAAGGAAATAATCTTACCATACATCGTCCAACACGACTATATTTGACTGCATCTTCGTTTACTTGATAAATATAAATATAGTTATCTCTAGAACCCAATGCTAATAGCGTTCCATCTGGTGAAAATCTAACAACCTGAAGGTGGATTACATAATTAATTATAATTATAAGTATTTGTTAATGAAATATAGTTTGTCATAATGGAAAACAAAATGATTATAAGAAATATTACCTGTATAGGTTCTGATCCATCGGTATGATGAGTATATAATTCTCGGGTCTCACTGTCGATTGCTAACCATTTTCCGGAAGTGCATCCAACTACCATAACATTACCATCTGGTGAGAAACCAATACTCTGCGCTTGTTCCTAAATGAATAAAAATTCTGTTTTATTACTACAGAATTATAATTAAGCTTACTTTTTCTCATAATCTGTACATAAAATATTTATTTTCGTACATATTCGTACGTAATAATTACGTCATAGTCATTTTAACATCATTAAGAATTAGAAATCAATCGTTTATTAGAAACCAAATATTTCCGTATCCTATTAATATTAATTTGAAAAACGTGTTAATTGACTAGCGTAAAATTATATTCGAACAACTATGTACAAAAGTAGAGAAAGGTTTAGGTATATTTTTATGGATTTTTAAAAACTCCGCTATTTTGTTAAATAGCACATATATTTCGCGTTGTAGCAGATATCAAAGCAAATAGATTCTGAGCTTGAAACTTCTTCAAAATTTAGATTAATCTTATATTATCTTAAAATTTATGCAAGCATTGGAAGCATTCATAGATCATTAATATTTATTGCATTATTATGATGCATGTTAAATATAGATCAAATTCAATTTATTTATTTATTTAATGTTAGTAATACAGAATTTCAAACTCAAATGAACAATAACAAATATATTGAAATATAAAGATTTAAATAAAAGAAGCAAAAAGAAAAGTATTTAACATAAAAATTCAAATAATGCAAGAAGAAAAATGGGAATAAATAGAACTATGTCTCAGACAGTTTATAATATGAATTAAAAATAGACCAAGGATTAATTCATTTGTATCAAATACAGAATATTCTGCGATTAATACACGCGAAATGCCAAACGTAAATTACTACGCAGCGTCGATTAACAATTTTATGTTCATTACTGTTACTGATAATCACACACACGCATGCACGTATACACACAAACACACGTATATGTATAATCATAAGCAAAGACCTTGAAATTCTGAAAAAAGTAGCTGAAAAAATTTACCACTTTAAAATGGCTTTGAAAAAAAAATAGTTTTGCCAGATGCTCACGTTACGTAAAAAATAGTTGTTGCATTATTATAATTCAAAGAGATATTTAAATGATCTCAAGTACATACAGTGAGTCACAGAAGTATTCGTACCCTTTCTATTTTTGACTCTGAATGGATGCTATTTATATATAATGCATTTTATAAAATTTTTATAATGGGCATTGTACACTAATAAGCTTTCAAAACACTATAAATTTTATTGTAAAAAAAAAAAATGTTAATATAACAAAAATCAAAGTCTAGCCAAAATTGAACAAAATTCGAGTCACAGAAATATTCGTACCGAAGAAATTATTCAAATTTAAAATCAGAATATTTATAAGTACAGTCCTCTCCGGCTTATATCATTATTCTATGTATTAATATAATGTATATTATGTACGTAGTATGACATTGCCAGAGTCAATACGTGTCCAAAATGAGCCGAAAAGGTAACAAAATTTCGTTATCTGAACGAAAACTAATTTATAATTGGCATATTGAAGGAAAGTCTTACTTAGAAATTTCAAAATTAATAAAAAGAAGTAAGTCGACAGTGCAGTACGTGATAAAAAATGTTAAATCAAATGGAGATGTGTTAAATGACAACGCAAAGGAGCTCCGAAGAAACTAACTTTGAGTGAAGAAAGAGCAGTAATTAAAGAAATAAAAAGAATCCGACTATTAGTGGTTCAAAGTTATCAGCATTCGTTTTAAAATCATTTAATAAAGAAGAGTCTGCAGAAACCTGTAGAAAAATTTTACGAAAAGAAGGTTTTAATGGTAGAGTTGATAAGAAAAAACCTTTTATTAATCAAAAGAACCGCACGAAGCGTTTACAATTCGCAAACGAATATGTTGACAAAGATATTAACTTTTGGGAACACGTCATATTCTCAAATGAGAGCAAGTTTAACTTGTTTAATTCAGATGGACATACTATGATATGAAGGAAACAAAACACGGAGTTTGAATTAAAAAATTTAAAAGGCACCGTCACGCATGGTATGGGGCTGTATGGCTGCCAGCATTGGTGATCTAGTTTTTATTGAAGGAATAACGGATAAGAGGTATTACTTAAACATTTTAAGGGCCATTTGTCATCAAGTGCAACAAAATTGCAATTGAAAAGTATTATTTCCAACACGACAATGACCCGAAGCACAGTTTGGGTCTTATATAATACTCCACCAACGTTTTACCAACACCGCTTCAAAGTTCCGATGTGAACCCTATTGAGAATTTATGGGCAGAGATTGAAAGAAAATTAAAAAAGTTTGAAATTACGAATAAAGAAATATTAAAAGAAAAAATTATAAATATTTCGAATATTATTGAAAAAGAATATGCAAAAAAATTAATTGAAAGTATGCCGGATCGTCTGAGAAGTATAACATACAAAGAAGGACCAACTAAATATTAACTAACATAATGAAAACATTAATGTTTTGTTTATGAAAATCTCAGTTTGTTTATTATAACTTGTAAAGTACGAATACTTCTGTGATTCGAATTTTGTTCAATTTTAGCTTTGATTTTTGTTATGTTAACATATTTTTTTACAATAAAATTTATAGTGTTTTGAAAGCTTAGTTATTCCAACATACAATGGCCATTATAAGAATTTTCTAAATGTATAATAAATAAATAGCATCCATTCAAAGTCAACAATAGGAAGGGTACGAATACTTCTGTGACTCACTGTATATGGATATTATTAGTGATAATAATGAAAAATAGCATATTATTCAAATAGTAATTTACATTGTACTAACCCCAATGTCTTTACTCCAAACTACAGTGTGACTGAGACTATCCCACATTTGCAACAACCTGTCGTGGCCCGCTGTTGCAAATTGCGGTAACATCGGATGAGCGGCAAGTCCCCAAACTTCTTCAGCGTGTCCCAACATCGCTGGGTTAAATCCCATTCCCACATCACCGACTAAAATGCAATTCCGTGTTGTTCCGATTAATAATTGTGAACCTCTTCCTTCAGCGACCGTTCGGATACCACCAAAATGATCCTCAATCTAGTAAATTGCACATATAATATTACTATTGTGTACATATAATATTAGTTGCACATATAACATTAGTGTAATAGATAGTACTAGTGTGATAATAATCCAAAATATTCCAAGAAAGTACTACTGTATGTATGTATAATAATGTAAATACGGGAAGAAAAGTGAAGATACAATTTCACTGGTTTAGTTAGACGAAACATTTGCTTAAACATCTTATACCTTTCAAAGAACAGATTGAAGGACAAAATGCAGCGAGCCATTTATAAAGTGTAGATTGAAGTAATTGAATTTATACAATTAAGAATAAATTTATTTAAGTTATTGTATTTTAATATAATATTATATTTTCTTAAGGCTTACTTGTGCTTCTTCTCCTGTTAGGTTTAATGATTCATCAAAATACAGTATTTTACCATCTTTTCCACCACCGGTAACGATAAAACCATCTTTCAAAACGCAAATCGAGAATATAGATCCTTCGTGAATATTCCTTACTATTTTAGAAATTGTATTTGTTCCTATATAAAAAATGTTACAATTAAAAAATTTGCTATTTGTAATTTTCTATTTACAATATTGGATATATTAGAACGTTAATTACATTTTATTTTTATAATAATTGATTGAAATAATTTTAAAAGGATTAAAAACAATTTTCTTAGTTTAAAGTTAAAAAGAAAAGTTTATTTATACATAGATATCTCGTTAAAAAAAATTCCATAAATTAACTTAAATTTTTATAAAAAGTATATTAAGTATTAGTTTTATTCAATATTACAATATCATATTACTGGTAATTCAAATTCAATTATAGTAACATTATAGTAACAGATAATCAAAATATTATTTTACACATTATAAATATCATATTTGTATCTTAACATATTTAATTTATATAATAATTGTTTAATATTGTTATAGTATTCTACTATTCATTAAATAGTATTCGATATACGTTACAATGATTAAAAACTGTTTTAATATTGATGAATAAATTATTTGTTGATGTTATAGAAAAATTTTTATTTTTATACTATATATCCAAGTAAGTCCTACTGAAACTGAAATTTTTATTTTCAAGAATTGTTTTTTTATTTATTTTCGTTGAAACTTATAACGTGAGAACGTTCTTTAAAAAAGTCGTTTTAAAATTAAAAAATTTCGTCCATAGTTTGATCCATATTTTAAATAGAATCTATTAAAAAATTTTCTAACTTTTTCGATCCTTGCTAGATACATACACATATCACCTATCTCGATTATTCATCCTAGATAAATATATAGAATGATGATACACAACTCGCGGTCCATTTTTAAAAATTTTTGCAGCCCACGGACTTTTCATGGTCTGTTTATATTTTTTTATTTATCAAATTTTTTAGAAATATGTTTCAATCATTATTTGCGTAATAAAATTAACACAATTAAAAATATGCGAAAATGGCATAGAAATAGTATATCCATATTTCTCTCGTCATTTTTTCTTTTTTTATTCTTTTTGTTTAGCAGTTTTTAATAAAGGAAAGAGATTTGTTGTTATGGTCCATGACTGAAACATTATATTACATGCGACTCTTTATACACCAAAGGTTGTGCATCACTGATATAAATATTATATATAATTTTTGTTCTTCACGCTACGCAAAGTTATTTTCATTAGAGAAGAAATTGCTGGTTGCGCCACAGTATACTGAGTACATTAAAAATAGAATGAAATTTCTTTTACCTCTGCCCCAAACGATGATATTACCGTTGCTGTCACCAGTAAGAACATCACCGCTTTGATTAAATGCCACACAGGTAACGTATCTTGGTTTTTCCCTGCTCTCGAAAATGCCCATCCGTTTGTACAGCATACCACCGTTATCAAGAGACCAAAAGGACACATGTCCCTTTCCGCAGGAGACGATTTGGTTCCGTTCCAGCGGATGCCACTCGGCGCATACCACCGTGTCCACTGAGCACTGCAATTGACAATCGTCATTCATTAAATAGCCCAGTGGTTCCGGTTTTGAATCACTTGACCAAGTATGTATATTATCTTTGCCGACTGAACTATTTTTATTTCTTTGATCCGTTCAGATGGGACCCAGTTCAATATAGATGATGTCTAATAAATAACGTTCTCGATATAAATGATGTTCAGATCATTAATTATTATTAATTGATGATCATTGATATTAATCATTATTAATTTCCAGTGTTTCTTTTTTCACATAAAAATTCTATAATTTACGCATACAGTATTTAACTACGTATGTACATGAAATTAATTAGATATACATATATACATATTTCATATGATAAAATATCAAATATTATAATAATAAATATAAATTTGTAATCTTTTTTTTAGGCAGGATGATTTATGTAACTATAAGATATCTTTTTTGAAAAAATATATGAAGAAATATTATAGGAAGGCGATAAGTAAGAAAAGCGATAGGCAAGAAAGTTTGCATATTTTGATGAGTTCAAAAAATATTTTTATTTTGATGTTAGAACTTGCCGTATGAAAAACGAGGAAAACAAACTCAAGAATAATACGTTACGTCTTTTATTAAATAAATTTTACAAAATTAAAAAATATCTTTGAAATTAATAATTTTTCGATCGTATTAACCTGATATTGATAAGATTTAATGTATACAAAAGAAATATACGCTTCCTTTTAATAGTACAATTGCAAAATATTGAAAATATGCATGCATTATTATATTTATGAAAAAGATAAGATTATCAATGCATAGTTCATTTTAAACTTTTTATGTTCTTCCTTTAACATTTTTTCCCACTTCGATCGAAAGAAAAATACGGCTTGTTACAGGTACGTAAATTTATTAAATTAAAGATCGTAACGAAAGGTGCTATGTAAAATGAATACGCACTTTATTATACGTTATGTTAGAATGTTAATTAATGTTATGTTACTTAATCTTCATGGATGGAAGATTACAGATGCTATAATTTTGATTATATTAATTAACATACCTTTGTTTCTGTAACCTTCGTACCCCGTTCTCCTTTCTGCCAATCCCAGATCGAAATGTTGTGATCAGAAGTCTCGTCAATAGCACATAAGTAATTTCCCCCGTCAGCTTTCGAGAACGAGAGACAACAAATCGAGCCATCAAACTCACCGTTACCAATTACGCAAAGAGTCGTCAAACTCACTGAATTCCATATCCTTATATGAGGCTAAGAAAAATTCACATAGATAATAGATAAAATTTACACAGATATTTTTACTTCAATTTCTTGCACAAGATACATGACGAACGAAAAGTAATATGTTAGATTTTGTAATTTTCAATAATTTTTATAATTTTCCAACATAACTGTTTATTCCTAATGATATGCAAATTTTAAAAATTATTGTAAAAGAATCGATCGTCTTGCAAAAGAAGAAGATAATCAATTCTTCAATTTAAAAATTATTCTTTTTACTGTGAAAAAAATAGGCTCATGAACATTAATTTTCCTATGTTTGTTTGATCATAATATGTTTAAACGCGTACCGATGACCATTACATGACCTGATTTTATGAACTACAATTACATAATTCCTTTGTAAGATTATTCCACGAGTGCTAAACACAAGAGAAACCAGAACATGATTTTCTGTTTTTAATTTTTACAATTTTTAACTTAATTTCTAACTTAAGAAATGTGCTAAAATATACTTTATCCTTTCCTCCTTATACAAAGTGATTCACGCAGCTTGATTATCTTAAATAATTTTGAAGGTATGCATTGTATGAAAAAATTTTTTACACAAAAATTAAGTGATTTAAAGTGATAAGTATGTTATACATATACTCTTTTTAAAAATGTTCCGAAGATTTCAAGATTAATTTTAAATGAAAGGCTATATTCTTTTGTGTCAAAATATGAAAGAATGTGAAATTCTGAAAATTTGGAAGAAAATATTGATTTAATAATTATATCTTGAAAACTTACTTCGCGTAACATCAAACTGAAGACTTAACATTATCAAAGATGATATCCATAATTTCGTGATGAAAAATTACTATGACCATTAGGTCCACTAAATCTAACGTCACTAGATTAATTTTGTGTGGAAGACAATTAGCCTTAACAAATTTTCAAATCTGATTGTCTTAAAAGTCTCAAATAACAAAGTATTATTTTTTTTCTTCAATCTAGTTTTAGAATAATTTAGTCAGTTCATGATTTTCAGCATATGTATGTAAATTACAGAGAATTTAGTTGACAACAGAAAATCACTTTCCAAATTTGAATAACATTTATATATAACTAGAAATATCTTACTGTATTCTATGTAATTTTACACATAATATGTGTTGAATCTAATTTGTCAGGAATTCATATTTTGTGTGCGTGAAAAATCGAAAGTATTTTATCTACAAATAATTTTGACTTCAAGTCAAATTAATCCAAGTCTTGGATATAATTTCCAGACAGATTCTAAAGAAAACCAGAAGTGATTAAATTTTTGGGCATTAACGTCAACATATATCTTATTATAACAAACAATTAAACAGTAAATTTCTTTATTCAATTACACACAATAATTTTACTGTCAGCTTGCTCTTATATTAACTTGCTTCGGTTTCTTTTATATACCGTAAAGATGTATCTAAAGTATCGGTATTGTCAACGATAAGGTACAATATCAGAGATATTACTTTTCATTCAACTTTGATAAAATCTAATTTAATATGTTCTTACCATAGCATCTCGTCTGTCAGTTCCACACACTTGACCAGTGGCGACTATCAGTTTGTTTGGGTGAATGGCTATGCTAAAATATTTTCAAAATAATACAGAATCACATGATGTGACGAATACAAATAAAACAAAATCTAGAGTTGTCGTATTAGCATTTGTGAAACAAGAAATTCTTAATAGAAATTTTATGTTTGCATGTCAAAAACAGTTTACGCTACATTGAATTACACGCAGACGTTGAATTATATTGCTTTCTACTTCTATGAAAAAAGCATTAGAAGAAATCGAGCGAAAAATATAAATGGATGTTAGAAGAACGGTTATTTTTAATTTTTATTAATCTTCGTGCAATTTTACGTCCGCAAGTAAATGATCCTGTTTTAGATAAAATTCGAATAATTAACATCTCATCAGTATAGCAGAAAAGTAAAAAAGAAAGCCAATTCAAAGCGTCATACTGCCGCTATTAGTTCCGCACGATTATTAATATTAACGTAATGCAGGCAAATACGCATGAATTCAGTTGACTCACCATTTGATATCGTCCGTATGACCCAAATAATGCCTCTGGTTATGCTCCTCCATGTTGTACAAGACGACCACGGCCGCAACGAAATAAACAATTTCCCCGGTTGGTAGCAAATGCAGATTACTTCGACAATCTCTACCTCGGTAACCGTACACCCAGTCGAGTTTCAGTTTGTTCTGAGGCGGTGTGTTGACTTTGTGAAGGTCGTACGACTCCATCAAAGGTGTTGGAACGTAAAGAACAACAGGTCGGCCCCTCAAGTACATGCGGACGGTGTTTTCCTCCTCGTTATACTGCATGTCTCTGGTACTGTGAATTCATAGATAAATACATATATTCTTTTCAATCGTTCATGCAAACGAGGATATTTTTTTCAAATAATGTATTACTGAGAATGCGCGTTGCCACGTATGGAAGGATTACAGTAAGTGTTCAAGCGAGAATTTATATAAGCGTAAATAAGAAACGGTGAATATCAAGTTACCAGGAATAGGTGATGTAATGTTCAAAATTTTTCGGAATGACCAATAATAACGAACTTATAATATACATTATCGTTCGAAAGCATGCGGACATTTTCTTTATTTTTATAATTCTATATAAAACATATATCTGGAATTCTAGTCAATATTCTTAAAAAAATATTTACTTAATAATTGATTCTTATTAATAATAATAAAAAATAATTATATCTTCTTAACATTTACATGTTTAATAACTGCGTTTTTATATGTCTGAAATACTATATATTTTCAATAAATCTTTCGTCATGTTACTGCCAAAATACTACGACGGAACAATTTTCATATCTAACAGTAGGTATCAACATAATTGTCATTTAATTTTTCATTACATTTTGATTTTCGGTATATTAGATATACTGGATAAATATTTATTTACTTATTTAAAAAATTTGAGTAATTAAATTACATAATTTAATGCTGCTACAATAACACACACACACACACACACACACACACACACACGCACGCACGCACGCACACACACGCACGCACGCACGCGCACACACACAGTGTATCCAAGTACCGAAAGGTAGTGATTTTATATGAAAAAATAAGTCAGAAAGAAAAAAAGCTTCATTTTCGAAAAAATTGAGTTTGAAAATTTGTTAAATATATTTGAATTTAGTCTGAACAAGCATGAATAATCCGAAAATTAACTACCTGTGAAAATAAAAAAATGTAGAATAAAGTCTTTCTGTTTAAGGTCTCATTTTCAAGAAAATAGGATTAAAACATATTTAATTAAGATTTAATTTCGTACTCGTGTACTTCATAAATTTTCAAATTTAATTTAAAGACGAAGCGTTCTGTGAAGTACGTTACACTTTTGATTTCACTATTTTCGTAAATAAAATAACGTCCTGTTAATTGTCCAATCCAAAATTAGTTTAGAAAAATGGTAAGTATTTACATACTTTTAGATGGCAGCATACGTATGAGTATCTCGAAATAGGATTTATACGTGTATATTTTAGAGTATATCCATATATTTTAACACAAAAGTCACTTGTATAGGTAATTACTCATGCATGTATTTAAAGACGTCAATTTGAAAGTTTTTTCTTCCATCCATCATCGCTTAGATTTTCATTATTACAATATTTTCCACGGTATCAACTCGGAACGTTTGACGTTTTCTCGATTAACACTTTACCGTTGGCAGTACTACTTTCCACTATCTGCCATTTATTAACTTCCGCATCGATAATCATACTAGAATATAACAATCATTATCTTGCGAGTCACTATTATAGAAACTGATTAAGAAGTGAAAAAGAACAACCGTGTCTTATCTGTACATTCTGATTTCATAGACGATGTTACACCAATTGAGTTCAAACGATATACTGATTGAAATTGCAGAACTTTCCGTGACGATGAAACCACGAAAGAGTGACTCATTCGTGTGCACGTCCGCTTTTACTTGACTGAGACATAGTTTTACACGTTACCACGTTACGTTATTTTTGTCTTGCTTTTTACTCAACTGTCTGTCCTCTTTTACGACCGAATTACGATCATCGACTGTCTACAATTCGAAATGCGATTTACGACTCGCATGAAAAACCTGAAATTGGTAAAAGCAGATAATAGAGGTCGAGTATACTTTTTTTGGTTTAACCCAAGTGTTTCTGTGTTAATGGCGGCCGTGAGCCACTTCGGTGAATATCAACCAGAGTGAAGTAAATTTTATTTAATTATTGTATACGTGAGAAATATCTTACTGAATCACACATATTTGGCATATGAAATAGCAATATCACATATAAATAAGAAAAATATATTATACATCGTCGCAAATCATAAGTAGAAGTAACGTTCAGTTCGAAAAAATATTTAAAAAAAATATTTTCCTCTTTGAAGCGAATAAAATTTATATACTTGTACAAGTTTTATGTCTTCAGACTTTTAACTATTATGTAATTTCACAACTAAATCACAAGAAAATAAATATAAAGTTCTTACGTGCGAATAAATTTAGTTTAGGTAGTTAAAATATTAGAGCGTATTGAAGCATCAGTATATCTAGCAGACAGACGTAGAATGAATCAGTAAACCGTGAAGAGGAACTTTCGTTCTTTGTGAAATTTTTTGCCAAGCCTCTAAGATCCGTTGGAAATGGATCGGTGTGGCACGAAATCAAGGAATTCACAGTTGTGTAACGAGAATCGCGATTCACTTTCTTCGGGAATGCAATGGCGTAGCTTACTATGTACTACTAAATGATCCGTTATTCATGTGACTTTCGTACCTGTTACCTCGCATTTCGTCCTTGCAACAAAATATTTCTTAGGTTATCGTGTCCTAATCTATTTATGTTAGAATAATAACAATTTGTCATTACATTTACACTATATATTACAAAATCATTGAAATCAGTTTTTATAAACAATTATTAAATATTATTATTTAATTTATTTCGATATAATATTTAAATAATAAATATGTATCATTCTTATTTTGTATAAATTGACTTTTTTGAGAGTTTTCTATCAAGGTTTATAAGTTTATTTTTGATAAACAATAGATTTTTTTTATAAATACTCTTAGGTATGTAGAGACAAAATCATAAAATAATACATAATATACATAATAATACGTCAGCACATTTAAAAAACACCTCCGCAATCATCAGATATTAACCAATATTGAACATTTGTGAGATTATCTGGAACAATCAATTCGAAAACATACAATTTCATCTAAAACAGACTTAAAAAATGCTTTAATCAACGAATGGAATATCACTAATAAAATCACATCTAATTTGGTTAATTCAATACCTAGAAGGCTGCAATAATAAAATCAAAGGGAAACTCTACTAAATACTAAATTATTAATTTATAAATATTAATTTTACAATTATGTGTTGTTTCTATTATAAATGTTTAAATTACTTGTACACTTGATAATGACAATAGAATTGTACGAATACTTATTACCCGTTCATTTCTGTCATTCTGCTCATTTTAATTGACATTTATGTAAACAATATGAATTTTTTTTTGTTTATTTGATATTGTTGTTCTACAGACTTTGGAGAATAGATCTACCATGTTTGTTTAAAAAATATTGTTTAATAAATATTATTATTTAGCATTTTAGTTGTGATTAGTCACTGTATGAATACGTTTTACACCCACTGTACATTAAATTCTAATTACTAATGTATAGACTAATGTAATGATAAAAATTCGGGTAATCTAAGCGTAATGATTAAAGTTAATAAGTTTAATAGAATGGCGAAAAAAGTTATACGGCAATCTAAGGAATAATTATAAAATTGTATATATTCAAGAAAGTTGGGGCTCATTCGAATTGCCCGTTCAGTTTCCCTTGCCGATTACAGTTCTTTGTTATAAGACTGCAGTCCTATCTCTTCTAGCAGTCTTCGGCGTTTATGTTTATATTTATGTTTCTCGTATTTGCTGGATTCTATACACTACAGAATTTTTTTATAATTTTAAGATATCATTGAAAAAAGACGACATCTGAATTTTCTATCTAGATCATGGTGGACCCAGTCATGAAAAAGATCAATAGTTTTAAAGATGTTTGAATATTTACAATTTCGAGAATAAAAATTTCTTTAATGTCTTATTTACTGCATAACTTAAAAATATCTTAAAAAAAAAAGAAAATCAAAGAAAAAGCTTTATATTTTAAAATGAATTCAAGTAAAGTGTTACATGATTTTTTCTACAATTTTATAAGACTTGTATTTTGAATTATTTTAAAAATTTGTTCAAATATCCAGATGCGAGTATTTGACATTTCGGAGTTGAATCTTATCAAATAATTTTGATCGAGCTTGAGTATTTAGAGTATTAAGATCCTGAGACAAGGATCGTGCAGCCTATTTTGTTAGTTTCATCGTGCCATTGACAGAACCAATCGAAGGAACAGTAACAAAAATGTGGCCAATCTTTTTCTAGCCGTCTCACAGGTAACACAATTGTTCGTGAGTGTCTTCCAGGGAGACTGCAGTGTCCATAGTGACATCACGTTGAGCGTAGACAATGTCGATAATGCTGACAGTGACAAAAGTGCTGACACAACGAATAATTAAAACTACAAAGGAAAATGATCTTCCAGTAGAGGGACAAAAAACGACCAAGGCATAGTCATGGAAACAATAGAAGAACAAACGATACAAGATTGTGCGAGTGCCATTGGAAAAATTATCGGCCCAAATTCAATAAGATTCATGTCACGCATATCTAACGGAAAAGTATGCCTCTACTTGGACTCAAAAGAAACAGTAACAAATCTTACAAATAAATTCAAATACATTCCCATCAACAACTAAAATGTCGAAATAAGACCAGTGATTAACCCAGCTCAACGAGTAATCCTGTCCAATGTCTCACTCATAATCCCAAATGAAATCTTAAAAAATGCATCCATAAGACACTTCCTGAGAGCAGGTTTGCATGAACCGGAATTCACACACATACTTTAGATGACAAGTATACATAAAACTTGAATATATAAACAGGATACTCTCATCCATTCGTGTTGTTACACACGAAGAGACCCAATACCGAATATTTGTAACCACCGACCAATCAAACTGCTTCAGATGTAACGAATCAGAACATATAGCAAAATAATGTTCAAAATATGAACTCACTACCTCAAAACCAGCCTTCCCCGCCATAGCTGAAGAAACGATTAAAATGCACCGATACAACAAATGATAACCACATGCCACGACAAAAAATAGAGGAAACTACCATACCGAACAATGTCCCAAATACTAAAAGACCATGCTCCATATCTACAGAAAAATCAACCAAATGCTTATGTAAATCAAACTCCAACAGATCCGATCATGATACCGCTAAGCGAACTTACAGACAAACCAAGCGTAGGAAAACTAGTGGCAACCTACCAACCATTAATGAAATGCTTCAACCAACTATAACGCTAATCGATAACACTCAAGACAGATTTCCGCCGTTAAAAATCGTTACAACTCATAGGCTTCCGGCTGGATCAAACGATCCGATAACACTGGCATATGAACTAAGAATATACGCTGGATATAGCAAATCTAATTTAAATGTTAGCGAGCAAACATTGTGAAGATAGTGTTCTCGTTTGGGATTGTATTTTGAGCAGTGGCACGAGCAGATTAGTTTTTATTGACGACATCATGGACAAGAACAAATATTTAAACATATCAAAGGATTACCAAGTGCTATTAAAATGGGCGCTCAACACAGTTTTAAATTTTATCAGGATAATGATCCTAAGCACAAGGCCCGAATAGTACAAGAATTTTTGTTGTATAATTGCAACAGTGATGCATTCACAGTCTCCGGATCTTAATCCAATAAAGAATTTGTGGAATGAATTAGATTGCAGAATAAGAATAACACTTATAAATTCCAAAAATGAGCTGAAAAAAAATCACAATAAGAATTACAATAAAAACGTACAAGTCCTGATTTTTTGAAAAAAATAGTTTCTAGTATACCGAAACGTTTAAGGCACGTATTAAAAGCGAAAGGTCATGCTACAAAATATTAAGTTGATTTATATTGTTATTTAGGATGTTCACTGTTTTTTCAAATGTGTTCGAATATTTTTGTAACGCAATAATGACATACCTTTTCAGTTATTGTTAATTAGAATATAATATTTATAAAATTGCTAAAAAAATTTATATATTTTATAACTCTAATAAATAACTCATCACATGGAAAAAGAATAAATTGATTTTATGCATAAACAATTAAGATATAAAGAAATAAATCTATGTAGTCCGAATATTTTCGTTACTCGCTATAGGAATTCCTGGAAACGAAAAAGTCGACCAAGCAGCAAAAGACGCAATTATCAATTCATCCAGACACATTCACACATATTGACTTAATATTCAAACTAAACCATTCACACAGAAGACCTAACTAATTGTAAGTTCAGAAAAGGAAAACTAATAGCAAATTGGGAGCATGAGTAGAGCAACATAGCTTCGCCACATATCAAAAATCTCATCGATAATTCCATCCAAACACCAACAGAATCAACCGAACTCTCCAGGATAGAACAGGTAGCCATAACTAGGATCAAAACTGGCTACACGGAAATCACACACGCACATTTACTAGCAAGAGAACCTGCACCTACTTGTAACGAGTGTGAAGAGACCATCACAACTTAATCCTACACTGCCCAAAATAAAAAGACGCCCGCACCCGCTTAAAAATCTGCCTCACAATAAATCTCAAAAAAAAAACTACTGACAAAAATAGTCTAAAGAAAAGTCAAATAGTCGCTCATAACCAAAGTAGTTAATGCGACTATAAACAACTTATATATATATATATATATAAATATGGCAACCATGTCAAATTTTTAGATTTACAATTATACTTTCGTCAGGAAATCCTAAACTGTCCCTTTAACTCGCTTTTCATTTGTTATTTTACACGATGACAATCGCGATGAAGGCAATCGAAAAGAGAATAAGAATGAGCAGTACTCAATGAGAATATATCATTTTGACTTCGTGTAAAATTTCAATAAAGCATGTAAAAATATATTATTAAATTCTTGATAAAATTGTAAAGAAATTCCGTAATATACTGCAAAATCCATGTGGTAGTAGAGGCATAAACACAGGGTGTAGAGAACTACGGTTTCTAGAAGAAATAAGGCTGCTGCTTTATGTCAAATGAAACGATGATCAGCAGGAGAGACTGAAAGGGTAATTCGATGCAAGATCTCGAATGATTTAGTCAAAACTTCTTCTTCCGCAACTCCTTCGAATATATGTCAATCACATAATTTATTTTACAAAATCATTCTATAAATCCATTCTATGTTTATTTTATATGAATGCCAGATTATTGTAATAAGCTTGCTTGACTGTAATAGACATCCTTACTGTTTTAACGTGAAATTCAAATTAATAAATGTTTCATTTCCAAAAAAATTTCTTTAGATTAAATGACTGGAATGAACTTCAGGTGATTAAACTTTAATTTTTATGCTTTATAAGAATATCGACAAAAATATTAGATTCCCATCACTTTCACTTTCACTTTCAAAAATGTAAAAATGACTTTGAAAAAGATTCTTTCTACTTTCAACCAATGTGCACCTTAAAATAATGCAATATTATCTTGAACATTTTCCTCTTAAAAACAAAAATACAGCAGATATGTTTTCATTTAAAAGCCGCATCCTGTATAAAATTTGAAGCATTTCAAGAAATATTAATTTCGATGTTACACTCTAATTATTTTTTATACACAATAGCACGTAGAAAAAATTCAATCGTAGAAAAAAATTGTAAACATCCATTAAAAACAATGCACTTTTGTGAAAAATTACACTATACGATGATAGCTTCGTAAACAATGTCTATTAAATTCGCATTTATTTATTACGATTATTGTATGTACATACATATGTATGTTTGCTAGCGATAGTGTCACCGGATTCAATTCAAGAAATAATTTTTAATAAGGAAACGGCAACATTCTATATTTTTTTCTTATAATTTCTATCGCCAATAGCGCTGTAGTGCAATACTTGCCTAGGTCGATAAAACAGGATGGAACATGAAAATGGTAAGGTGATCCTCAAAACGTGGAACATGAAAAAGCATTGGATGTCCGGTTTATCTTATTAGTCAATGGTTGTACATATATATACACATCTCATGAAAACTTAATGTAATTTGCTCATTACCCGAACATATGTATCTGCAATTTTAAAATTTAAAATTAAGAATTTCACCATTATTTAGTTTGCCTCTTGCAATAGACTTTTAAAAAAAACTATTTGCACGAATTGTAAGTAAATAAAATTTGCGTTTTCACTAACTTATATGATTTTAATATACAAAAAAACAATTAATTCAATAACACCGAATAATCTTCCGAACATCATTATATTCGAATATTAAGAGTTACTGTAGATACGTAGAATAATATCATGGTGTACAAAATATGAGCGATTTTCTATCTGAAAATCTGTTCAAATATTTTTCTATTAATTGGGATAATACTCGAAAATTCGGTGGAGGGCTTCTCGAGGAGAAATAGGAAAACAAACCGTTCTAAACAAGAGCGAGAAAAAAAAATTTGCTATGCATTTCAAATACGATCGCATTCACCAGTTAGAACTGAAATGTTTAATTAAAATACATTCTTCGCGGTTCTCGCACCAATATATAATGCATGCGATCAACATAAATGCATGGTTTCCTTTCGATTCCACTGTGCAAAGATAGATTCATAATCATCAACAGAAATTTTATACATCCTTGCGTTATTTACATGCGAGATCGAACGTCGAAAGTAATTTTATTAGTTATAATATATTAACATAGTATATTAACAGCATGCTATGTTATCGTAGTATCTAGTATTAGAAATTCAAGCACGGTTGAAACTCATTCAGTACGTTCCTTTCTACCTTCGATGCACATTTGTGATCGTTCGTGTCTAAATAAATCTAAATATTAATAAATATTAGTAAACTTCCATATCTACGTTCAATTCAATTACAAATGATTATTTTAATTATCTTCGTTGTTTTTACAAATACAAAGAAGATATAATTATTTATATCATGGGGAATATTATTTTTTAATTTGTTTAAATATTAAATAATTTGTTGCAATATTGAGCATTAATCGATCGATTAATAGATTAATATTATTAAAGTTTTTGATTGCCGCGTGTACCAAAGTTGCAAGCCGAATAAAGTTTCTGATTTATGCTTAAACTTCTTCATCAGTTTTGTATATTTTTAATATGATTAAAGTTATTCTTTTATTATATAATGTATTTTTTGGTTTCAACATTTATTATAATAATAAATAAATTTCAAACTCTTAAAAAGTTAAAAAATATATATAAGTTTACATATTTTTCAAACTCTACATCACATACCATCTCTGATATACGCGGAATTTTGAGATAGTTCTCACAACTGCCTCGGTACTCAACGTATTAAAAGAAATTTAAGTTAAAAGTTTTAAGAAATAAACGTACGAACGAAAAATTACCATATTCTTCACCACTCACCTGAAAGAGGATTATAAGGTGTGTCTTAAAATGCACGTGTAACGTGCACCACACATGTGATCATAACAGCTGGTGTGCGAGTTCGTTTGTTTAACCCTTTCGTGACTAGGAGAACGTGTATATTTCTCAAAATGTATCGAATGTATCGAAAATATCAAATGTGTCTTAGTTCAATTATCAGTTTAACTATCTGTGATATACCAAATTTATTTATGCATAATCGTGCTGATGGAATTTACTGCCTCAAGAATGATATTTTACATATCTTGTATATGCACATTAATGTTATTTTTCATTATTTGCGTAGAAAAAGTCTATTCGGTATTGAAGCAAACATATTTGAAAGATTAAATGAATATCTTAAGAAGTTCGGATTACTAAATCGACGAACTTTTGGTTTACAAGGTTTTCATTATTTAAAATATTTTTAAATTTTACATTTAAAAAACTATTCAAAGAATTGTGTTGTGATCACAAAAGGGTTATGTTTTCAAAGAATGAATGATAAAAATCAAAGAGTGCGAAAAAATATTTTTATTTACCCGTGTTTTACGTTGTTCAACGCTGGTGGCTTGAAGAGGTTGAACAGAGACTTGGTGGAGGCTGAGAATCTATAATGAACGAAAATGCAACGAAAACCATGCGGTGCAAAACAAAGAATAATTGTAATATGAAGAAAAAAAAGAGAGAAAAAGGAGAAAAGAAACAGAAATACCATGACGAAATTACGTGTTTTTCTTTTCTTTTCCATTGAACGATTCACGCGTTTTCCCCTGCGATGAGGAGAATTATCCACTTCCGGTGGCATTCTTTCGATTCAGTTGTCACCAAAGGGAAGTTCGAGCGAATGGAAAGCAGGCAGGAGACAGTTACACGCTTTTGATGATTAATGAGCTGTGAAGTGAATTCACATCGCGAGACATAATCGATAGTCTGTTGCTCTGCTCGGCATTCTGTCGATCGGCAGGTGACGCTTACCTTTCAGGTTAGACTTATCGAGTTATAAGAGTAAAAATATATAAAATCTTAGGATAAGTACAATACTTATTTAAAAATTAGAAAAATTAAATAATATTTTATACTTTATAAAGTATAATCTGCACATGTAATTTAAAATTTTTATTATCTACGATAAGTATTACATATTAAAAATAAGGAATGTCCCAAGACTTTTGAACGACAGTATAAATATATAAATTATACAACAAATAAAACAAGAAATACTATTCAACTTTTACAAATCTTATACAAACTACAATTCATGTCGGTATTTGAAACCATATTGGAGAATGAATTAAACACTTAAGCATGAGAAACAAACAGTTTCTTAAAGACTAATAATTCTAATCGCTCACCGTGACTATTCGAATCATTCAAAAGAAAATTTCCCTCTAACGGTTCTATAAATCAAACAAAATGTTCCGGAGGGTTTTTTGTTTTTATTCACGCGCATCGTTTGCTTTTACCCAAAAAGAAAAAGCACGTTCGGCTGCCACGTAACATAAAACGTTCATAAAAGCGAAAATGTGCACCGAGAGAGGGTTCGAGTCGAGTCAGTGCGCAAAAAAGAAAAAAATCACGAAAGCAAGCAAATGTGCACTCATTCGTTAATAATATCGATTCTTTGCTTACCTGTTACTGACAAGTTGCGAATTGTTTCCCTGATTTTGCGGGGAATGTGTAAAGTCTCCTGTTGACGACCATCGTTTTGCCCTTCTTAAGCTGCTTTGTGGTGGTCCGTTTGATCTTGCTGTCGGTGATCTATCGAATAATAGGATTATTCTGTGACAGAAATGCTTGTTACCTGTGTCACGGAACTCTCACTTGGTAGTCAGGATTCACTTTATCTCATGTTAAACTAAATTCCTCCTGTCCTTTTCCCGATATTATGCAATAGCCGACAAATTCGACAAGAAAATCGACGTTACACTATTTGACAAGGACAAAAAACAATTCAATTTATCGCTTTTTTTATGACTGAAATTATTAATTACTTAACATCAATGACAAGTTTTTCACATATTATATATTATTTTTCTTCCTTTCCTTTTTCATGCCCGATTTAAAATTCAAGGAATGTTGTGCCTACAATTTTGGATATGAATTAATATTCTTAATGATTTTTAACCGTTTTTATCAGTTACGTTCTATTTGAAACAGGAAACTCTTCTAATATCATTTATATAAAATCTGTTTCGGTTTTATCTGTGTGACTTCAGATAATAATAAACGATTAAATGTATCTGTGTGACTTTAGATTTTGGTGCAGTATTATACGGTTTTTTTTATTTACGTACTGTAATACGTACTGTAATACGTAATACGTCTTCTGTTCAGATACAATCTGAAATCTAAAGATATTCATGCAATTCAGACAAATATCGTTTAAAAGGATTCGATTCATCTACATTTTGCATTTTCTCTCTAACATTTAGAGTATGAGAGTGCTACTACATCCTCTTTTCATTTTCATGATTATAAAAAATTATCAAAATAACAACGAAACAGCAAGAATATCGATAAATATATATATATATATATATATATATATATATATATATATATATTAGTGCAATTTCATTACGAAAAAATGTCAAAGAAAATAATTTCTCAGGGGTATTTATTAAGGATATGCAAAGTATCCGAAAATACGAGTCAGGTTATATAATTTTTGAATTGGGTTATACAAATTCTCGAAAGTTTTCTTGAAACATAAATACGTTTGGATAAATGCATAAATGCCCATAATTTTGGAAGTCGATATTGGATTCGAGATGTGATTGTGAGATGCTTTCTTTCCTTACGAATTCTTATGTCCAATTACACGACAATATATGAAATTTCGGATCCCGAAATTATGTGTTAGGCAAATTTTCAATACGCCACCCAATTCGATCCAATCATTGCCCGACTCAAGTATAACTAGTGTTTAGTATTTATTCAAAGGATAGAAATTTATTTTTAATATATATCGCTTTATTTATTTATTTGCAAACACGAGCACAAGCAAACATCGCTAAGCAAAGTACTATTATTAATAAAATTGTATCCGATAACATGCACATCTAAATGAACACCTACATAAATTTTTAATTTTACAGAGACTAGTAAATTTTGCATACAAAAGTAATGTGTTTCACTAAACGGCTACATCGTTTTCGATTCATTCTTTTGGAAAGTTATTATTTTCTGTTATTATCATGAATTATCGTTTTCTATGTCAAAAATAACGAAATTAAACCTTTTCAAATATTATTTAAATGAAAAAACTATAGAGAGAAAATGAATGAATTTTGTTGAAGAACATGTACCTGGCTACTGGCAGTGGCGTGGCTCTAGGACTTGGCGATGGCACCGGGGAAACACTACTACTACTGGGACTGTCCGAGTGTAACGAACCCGTTGATTGATAATGAACTGACCTTCTGAAAATCAAATTCACTCTGCTTCGTCTAATTCACACTAACGAATTCGTACCAAATTCGATCACTTGATATTTTGCATGATACTTTGTATAACGTAAGTCACAAAATAAGGGAGAGTCATGCAGTATCAATTAAAATTAATTTTCACTTTTTACACCAGATATTAACATTTAAATGAATAAATAAATATTATAATTCTGCATAACATAATTTGGAACCACATTATTTACTCCATTGTTATCGATATTCCAAGACATTAAACGTATACGTTGTTATTCGCCAGAAGTTACTTTAAACCTAGTCTTTCATTTTTCACGTAATATATCCAAATGACTTTGTTCTATTATGTATATTATTTCGTCTATTAAGTATAAATGTATATAAATATTTTCATAAAAATAATTAAAAAATTGGAACCTAGATAGAAAATTAATTTACCTATTAATTATTATAAGAAAATATTATATTATAATATATTATAAGTATTTTATGTATTTTTCCATATTATTTACATCATGTGCACTTTCTCCTAATTTTTCATAAATTTACAAAACAATGCTGTCTAGTAGTAAAAAGCCTTTGTTTTGCAAAGTTTTTTATATATAATACACCATGATCTAAATTGTTTCCATATATTTATTATGTAGTATCGATAAACTCTTGATCAATAGAGAACAATTCAAAAATTTAAATTGTTAGTAATTGAAATTATTTATTTATTTCATTTAATTGTTCTGTTATTTTTCTCCATACAAAAAATATATCTAAAATTTCCAAAAGAAAAACGGTTATATGTACATTAAATACACAAATGAAGAAAATTAGGTTAAGTGATTGTGTCATTTATGATGTTCGTAAAAATAACATTGGAATAAAAATTTTTTATTGTAATAATTAAATATCCTTTATCATTGTAACTCATTTAGATCTAAAAATTTACTGATATGGGCAGTACACAATAATTTTTCGTTTCCATAAATTACAACTTCTTTACTTTTGTGAATTAAAATTGCTTAATAAATTTGACAAAAGTAATCCTCTTCTATTTATATATTTCATTTAAATCACAGACTCGTTTTTAAAAGTTTTAGTTGTCGACTTCAATTCAAAATATAATAAAAATACTTAAAGCACAATGACTCTCTCCTAAGTACGCGCAACATAGAAGAATTATTAGTTACTAATCGAATCATAGAAGAAGAAATTTGATCTATTCTGAACACTTTATTTAACCGTTTGAATACCAGACAGCGCGATCGCACTTCTATTTATTACCTAAAAGTGCCAATTCGTCGACCCATAAAGTCGAACTGACTGCACGATTGGATTTTGTCGATACGTAGTAACATTATTGTTACCGCTTAGCGAGATTCTACTAAATTGAAAACTTTGCAGTCACTGCGCCGTTTTTAGACATGAAACGAAAGAAGCGTGATTGCATCATCTGGCATTTTTCGATCAGATTTTCGCAAAGCCGCGTAGCACTTAAACGGTCAAAAAGTATAAAATTGTATTACCTTTGAGGAAGTTGTGAGGAATGTGTGTAACTGACTGGTCTCCGTGGACTTGAAATCGAATCTCGGACGTCTTGAGAAGATCCTGACGAAGACGAATTTCTTAGACAAGAGCTGCCAGTTTGTCGCAAACGTATATCTTTCGCAGGTGTCGAATTTTGATTACCTAATGACATATGGGATATCAAATAACATATTATCGATCTTTTCTTTAGATAGACAGAAACAAAGAGGGAGAGGGAGAGAGAGAGAGAGAGAGAGAGAGAGAGAGAGAGAGAGAGATAGAAGAGAAGAGAAATGTAAAGCAGAGAGAGGAGGAAATTTAATTTTCTTTCTTTCACTTTAATACATCTACGACGGGGCCTGAATTTGCTTTCTTCGGCATGGGGCGGCTCTGTTATTCGTACTTTCTCCCATCTGACGGTACAGCAATTACATACATCAACGGTAAATGCATGTTACATACATAAACAATGGGACAGTCATAAAATTAGCATATTAAAATTTAGAGAAAAAGTTATTGATAAATTATTAGCAGTTGAAGAAATATCAAACAACGCATAATATAATCATTTTATATAAAGATATTTAGGCTCGGCAAGAGGTGTACATACCACCGGTGACGCACCCTGTTTCATGGTACAGACCATCGGTGATACAGCCCGTCGCAAATGTGTTAAACTATGTGAAAAAGTTGAAATTCCAACAATTTCTATTGGAAAAACTGGTAGCTCGGAATTCGTTTGGAAACGTACCAATTGCTCGATGAAACACGAAGGGAACAGAACGCAATTCTAACCAGTCGCGTGCTAACAGATACACCTGATAAACTTTGTTTCAAATGGGCTCAACCTCACGAGGCTTCTCCGTATTTGCGATTCGCGATATGCATCCACGGCTTCCGTAATGATTACTTTCAAAACTTTGGAACTCCATACTACGAAACGATCCTTCGTGTTTCGAAAATTTATATCATTTCCTTTTCCACTGTTTATCTTGACAAAGTAATCGCTTCACCCAAAACTCAAGAAAACCAATTTCTAACAAACAGTTGTCGATATCCACTTTTTCTTTTTCATCAATTTTTTCTCTGTCGTTATAATGGTTGCTAATAATTTCAAAAGATGTACGTGATTCTAAATAGATAAATAAAAAAAATAATAACGAATGTGTAGGAATCTAAATAAATGAATGAAGGAGAAGGCAATGTGGAACTATTGTTTGTTTCGCATTACTATGTTTCTATGTCTGCTTCTGCATCATAGAATATATACTAACAATTAGTTTATTCTTATACTAGCTATAGTTTTATTTCTTACTATTACGAATAAGATTATTCTCTTACATATGTATTTCAACCCTTTATATTCTGAAATGGACATTTATATGAACAGCTTTATATGAACACTTATAATGTAATAACAATTTCCCGGGGTATTGGAAAAAAACATATAAATTAAACATTTGTAAATTAGGGAATATTTAAACGTTCTTATTTTATACAATACTATAGACTATTTTTTTCAATTTACTATCTGAAATTTTAAATGTTTACCTTTAATTCAATAGAATTTCTATTATGCAAATTTTTGTTTTTCAGCAAACATTCCATTTCAAATATTCAACGTTAGAATAATAAGATATTCGAAACATAGTGGTATAAATAATGTAAGTTTTACAGTATGTGAAACTTATTAGAAAATAAATTTTCTTTTCCTTTATGTTTACAATACGTCAAAAATAATCTAATTACACAAAAATTTAATCAGAATGTTGTAGTTAACTTAATACCGAACATAAAGAATTAAATATTAATAGGTTTATAATAATTCTCAATTACATTATTTCTTAAACATTATCATTTAGACAATTTCTTAAGATATTTATATGCAGTAGAACTTTGTTTATTAGAACTAGTTAATAATCTGTCTTAGATATACGAAATCATAATTGATCAACTTCTGTTATCTTTATCTGCTATTTCTTATTATTCAAACAAATAAGAATAGAATATGGGGAAAGCTAGTGATATCCGAACAATCATGTTCTCCGATATATTAAGGTAAACGAAATTTGAGGACCCTTATACACAACGATAGTTGTATCACGATATACATGCCGGATATCAAAAATATACATATATAGTTTTAGCCTATGTTTTAATTGAATATCGTACGGCGATAATTGTCATATGACGAACAAATAAGAAGTTATCATACGAAAAAACAAACAAACTAAATTCTATGATTATGTTCAAATTTGGAACGCATAAAATGTCATATTTGTCGATTGTGTTGTTTGAAATTTAAGTTAATTTGCTTTTTATTGTACCAGTCGTTCATAAATTTAGATTTATCGTTTAGAAATTTCATGAAAATAAATAGGTCGACTTTATCAAAAACATCTTAGAAATTTGTTATGGATATTTGGATTACGTACGTGAACAATACTTAACTTTTAGATAAAATAAGTTGAACAAATACATGAGAGAAAGACAGAGAGACAAAGTTAATCTCAAGAAAATTTATTGTAATATTGACACTATTTATAATATTTTTTTGTAGATACAATAATAATAAACGTAAAATCATAGAGCAATTTTTGTGTCTTGCCCTTAGAAAGTTGTTTGTAAAAGATGGATTCGCGTAAAGATAATGGTTCTGATTTATAGTATGTACTCACTTCTAAGCGATACATGTCCATTTCTTAAGGGCGAGGATACTATTCGTTCATTTCTCCTTTCGTTTCTTTCATCCTCTCTTTTCTCGCGTCCTTCTAGCTGGGCAATTCGCCTTAACGCATCCGCTAGAGTAGCGCGAAGGCAAACTATCTCGTCTCTCTGTGCCAAGGATTGTCTCTCGAGGTCCGCGACTCGGCCCAACAGGGACCCAGTCTCACACTCCAGCATCTCGTCTGTAAAAGGAAATTCTTGTTTAACGAACGAAACATACAACAGAACATCATAAACTTTGTGGAATTCTTCCATACTCTGAATGAAATTCTCCACACTACACATTTAAAGGCTATTTTATGAATACAAAGTCCACGCAACTCTCTCTCTCTCTCTCTCTCTCTCTCTCTCTCTCTCTCTCTCTCTCTCCTCTAATTTTATCAGATTTAAAATAAATGTTTGTAAATGTTTTGGTAGTATATTTACATGGCATAATATTCGCTTCACTGATTTGTGCACAGCAAAGAAACCTATATTGGACGATTTAAAATGTTTAGTGAGATAAACATCCTATCAAAAAAATTCTACTAATATAAATTTGAAATTACTGCTCCTAGGTATGAGGTATGAGATTTTTTGTTATATAATGACATCGAAATATAAATTTTATTGTGTCATAATATTCATAATATACGACGGTAAAAATTAAAATCATCTTGGATGTTTTTAATTTCGTCAACACTCCATAAATAACGCAATTCATTATTATTAATTTCTTCTTTTTTTTTTTTATTTATTTCTTTCCATTATATTCTCTTCTATGGTAACAAGTTCCATTACTCGAAATTTAGAAAAACCGCACTACTTATGGTGGCCTAATAAATTAAATTCTATCAAAAATGTACAAATGTCTACTTTGCGGTAAATATGTATATACAAGGTATTCATTACAAACATGGATATGATAAAATATTTGACTGTGTTTCCAATATCAATTACACGTTTAAAGTGTGACTATTTGTACAAATAATAGAGGATGAAAAATGTTGTGAATTCTACTCACGCCACGCCTGCTCCGCTTCATCGATGGTATCCATCGTGTCCGGCGTGGACATTGCGGTTAACCCTTTACCCCGATGTATTAATACGTTATTCAATTGAACTGATTAACAAGCGCAAACAGAGCCAATGTGCTCTGTCTCTCGCATCATGTCTTCTTAACTGAGTAACTTTTCTTCATGAAACCCAAGAGACGCGTATGATTGCTTCGTCGGACGGATAATTGCTTAATCAGTACGCACGGTTGTTTTGTGGAAACGTTAACTGATATTAATAACTCAGCACAAAAAACGATCCAAATTCTTTCGAAGAATTTCAATCCTCAACGATCTTCTTTCTTCACTGAAGTAATCACATTTAACGAAGTGTTTATTTCGTTTCATGAATCGATGCATTTTGTCTGATCCATCGTTTATTATCTAATCGAAGGATTCGAAATTTATTCGAATATATTACATTATTGTAATACGAACATATGACAGAAAACGATTGATCGATGATCATTATGTATAATTAATTTCTGGATTTGTACAAATTGTGTTCTTATATCCTTATTAGTTAAAAATATAAAATCAGATATTTGTATTAAACGTTAAAAATTTAATAGAAAAATAATATATATTGGAATTTATGATCATATAATGGACAAAATAAAAATTGTAGACTGTAGGATAGATATATTATTTTCAGTATTGAAAAATAACTTAGAGATTTCAAACGAAATGTTTTCAATAGCATACTATGAAACAATGATCTATTTTTCGTTATATTATAAAGAATATACGAAAGAAGCGAAAGAAACGTCTCACAGAGTACACGTTTACTCCGATTATATGCAAATCATTCTGTAACGCACAATTATTTAATGATCTATTTCTCACTATTGTAACACTATTGTAAAGTAACAGCAAACTGTTCCAGTTACCTTGATAAAATATTAAAGTATTAATTATATTCACACCTACTGACTCAATTAGACAATTCAATATAAAAAATAATTTCTTTCGACTTAAACCTGTTAATAAAGAAATGTGCAAAATATGAAATACAAATTGAAATAAAAAGGGAAATATTAACGAAAATTTGTTATGAACGTTTTATGATAAAGCTAAAAGTAATCGATTCTGCATTACAAAATAGTCTTAGTCGTCTTAATCGTGCTTATTTTATTTTACTTTATCTCCACTATAAATAATTGTTATTCGTTGTTCGAAATATAATCATAATGTTCGTAATATTTAAATTATGAATACGGAATATCTTAACAGTGTATTGATATAAGTTTGCCATCGATAGAATTTATTACACTCGGATTTTTTCTGAATTTTGCCAAATATCAACAACTAACTAAAAGTTATAAGTTCTTGTCTTTTATAAAATTAACTATAAATTTTCGTAATAGTGACGATAATCCTGAAAATAATTAGTGTCTATTCATTATTTCTAGTTATATCAATCATAATATCAAACGAAAAATTAATTTCTTATTATTTTTTACATTTGTCGTAACTTTTTATAATATTTTCATGTGACTTTCTTCTTTTTACAGAACGACCTGAGACACCTTATATAAATAATCGATGCAAGTTATTAAACATCATGAATCAGTACCATTAAAATATTATTTATAATTTATAACTATATACACATTCAAACAATCTTTAATAGCATATAAGAAGAATACATTTTTTATCTCAAATTACATGGTTATTTGTTGTAGGATCGATTTAATTAATATAAAAATAGAATAAAGAGCATTAAGAAGAACAAAGAACAAAGAAAAAGAGATTTACAAAATAAAGAAATTGAGAGATGTTAGATTGCAACAAGAAAATACGCTCGTAAAAATTGTTGATGTTTATACAGTTATAAAGATGTAAATTTAATATCGCTTAAATTAGTATTTACAAAAGAGAGAAATTCAGTAGTTGCAGACATTTTCAATTAATTATCGAACACGCAAATTCTTTAGAAAAACTTCATGTTATATTCAAGAAAATAAATAAAGTATGAATAAAATTTTATTTTATACTCAGAACTGATATTTCACAAATTGATAGCAAGAAAGAAGAATTATCTACTTGCGCAAAAAAGTATGAAACCTTTTATTATCATTTAAACATGAAATATTTTGTTACATTGGCAATGAGAAAATAATATTAATTATTAAGTTAATAAAAACAGACAAAGTTTAGAAATCCGAAGTTTAGAATAGTATAACGTGTAAAATTGATTACTAATTCCATTACGGATGTAAACTTATATCACTTTCCTTAATTTAGATGAACTAACGAAAAAAATAATTTTAAACAACATATAATTTGCTTCTTGCCGCAGATTGAAGATTAATATTTCTTAATACAATATATATATATATATATATAATTAAATAGTAGTGTACATTTTATCATTAAACTTGTGAGTATAATATCAGTATTATGTAAAACTCTATCTTTTACAGATAAACGAAGAAGCATTTGGTTTTTCCCCTTTCATGTTGACAAGATAAGCGTCAAATAAATTTGCTTTTCGAAGCTTAACGTTTCGATCGACTGTTTTACATTACATCAAACTTTGTAAAAAATTAATTGAAGCTATCCTACAATTTAAGAAAAATACAAGTATTGCTATTCGAATTTAAATGAACCTTGACCTTTTTCAATTATTCTTATTCTAATTCCTAATATTTTATTCGTTCTATATTTATCGATATAAATATATATCGTCATACAATTCAAAATTTGAATGCAAATAGAAATACTCACTATTTTTAATAGCAAATTATTAATAAAATTTCGAAATTTGCACAAACACTGAAATAAAAATAAAAAATTACAAAAAATTCAATGGATCGACACTTTAACACTAACAAATGTACATGCTATATTTTTCTTAAAAATGAAACTACACGTAGCATTTTAACGAAACTTTTCACTATGATGGAAAAAGAAAAAAAAACCTGTAAAACACCAGAGCTAATAAAAATTCCAAAAATCCACTGTCACTGGTTGGCATCTTCATTGAATCTTCCTTTATAACACTATATAACGCTGTAATTGTAAAATCCACAAAATCAATATATTAAATATATCGTGTCGCACTCGATATATTTAAAAACCAATTTAAAAACAAAACACTCTAACCATTTATTTCTGTATGGAACCACAATTTTTATGATCGAATTTTATATTATTTATTGAACAACATGTCAATATAGAAAGGACAAATCTCGTTTCAGCGACGTCATCCGCATCAGTTTTTTACGTTTTTATAAAACGCGAGAACGTCGTAGAAAACGTTTCGATCGAATCGAAGCAAAGGGCTTTGCACTTTCCCTCGAGTTTTCCTGTCGTTCGTAGAATAACGATGTTTCCGTCGCGAGAGCGTGTGACACGTGTATTTTCTGTGCGGCCGCCCTAACGTTACTGTCAGCTTGAGAGTACAGCTGCTTAGCCGCGATCAATACGTTCTAGATACTCCAGATGATCCAGATGACTCGGCTACGCTACGCGAGTCATTCACTGGTATTACCATACATTACTGAAAACTGCACATACTGATTATTTACGTCCTTTTTCTTTTTTCCTTTTATCTTTTAATTTTTTCATTACATCTACAGCAACGCGTTCAATTCAAATGCAGCTAACTGATGAATTTTAGCAAATAAAATGTACGAGATGTAAATGGTACGTAGTTCAAAGAGTAACAAAATAATGTTTCTTTGGTAAAATTTAATCAAATATAGATAAGTACTATCTTAGGTTAATTAAATGTTGCTAATAATAGCAACATTTAATTAATCTAAAATTAGATATGAGAAATAAATTATTTACTAAATTATTCAATTATATATTAAGGCTTCAAATACTCGATACATTTTTGCCAGAAGAAAATTCTTTATAAAAAGCCAAGATTTCTGATATTTCTTTCGGCTTTGTATATGAGAATTTTGATTAACCAAAATTTGTAAATGCTTTTGTATTGATTCGACTTGACTGTTAATATTATTAATATTATTTTTGTTAATAAGTTTTGTATGAACTCTAATCTCAAATCGAACTTCTTTTTTATTATACACTCATTTTATTTATTTAAAATAATATTCCATATATTATATCATTTAAAATAATGTTTCCAAATTAAAATAAAAAATAGCAAAGAATTTATACAAATACTCGATATTTTATTTATCAATTATTGCAGATAGATGTTGATCATTATAAGTGATTATTCTAGAAACACATTTTTAGAAGTTTTATAATTAATTTCGTAATTCTGAAGAATATTATTTATTATAGACATAGTTGGTTCGATAGTTACGATGATCGTTATGTAGTTTGTTTTCCTTGATCACAGAACATCCAATATCCCATAAAAGCAAGCCAAACGACCGTATTCATTTCCGGAGATGAGATTAGATTCGTTCGATTTATCATTTAGGATCGTCTCTAATGAACCAATTGCATCCTGAATATCGGGCACACCCTAGCTATTCTACGTAATCATCTTGTCCTATATCGATGAAATCGTTCCATTAAAATGGATACTTTTGTTATGTCATTCTGCGATAAAAATTCCAACGGATGATGCAGTGTACAAAATAAGGTCAACTCCATCAGAATTGCAAATATTTTCACACATTAGCCAATTGTTCTACATATTACGCACATCACGCATTTTTATTAATCTTTATGCTATTGTTTCCAAATTCGAATAAATAAGTGAATATGTATACGTATTAATCTACAATGCATTTACCCTAACGTATCAATTTCTTTTATTTTTAATCATATTTGCCTTTATACTCTGAATTAATTTCAAATCTTTTCACTGAAGCAAAAATACATTTTGTTTTTTAAAAGATTTCACGAAGGAAACTAAACGCATTTCAATTAAGAGAACAAAATGGCCAAATCGCTTTTATTTCTTACAGAGTTTTTTTAAAATATCTCATTACTATTCTCCATTTTCTATTCTTTATTCATTATCAGATAACTTATGCTCGTATAGCTTCATATAAAATAAAATATATAGAATTATGTACATCAAGAATACTATTCAATGCTTTTAGTTATATATATCATATTGCGAAACGAAATTAGTATTATTTACTTCAATGGAATCCTATTATTTCAATTATAAAAATTGTTCTTTTACAGGTTTCTATTTGATCTTCTATAATAAAAATTATAAACAATGTATGGATTATTATTATTCCTCATATATTAGGAAATTGAATTATGTGTTCAATTGCAAAATATAAATTTTAATTTTCTAATTGAAATAATAAATGTTCTTCTTTTATAACATTCCCTAACATTTATGAAAATAAAACAAAATTAATACAATTTTCTTCAATGCTAATATTACTAGTATTACTATATATTATTGCAATGTCAGTGTAATAGATTAATTTTAAAATTTCTGATTGAAACAGTCTATGTCGATATGTCCTGCCATTACGTTGGCAACATAATGATAAGATCGTAAATCGCGGTTGGTTGCTAAGAATATTTTTAGTGATTTAACGCTTTGTTACGTAGGTGTAAAATATTTAGTAGCTAGCTAATTATATGTGCATACATATGAAATAACCAGCTAGCTAGTTATACCTATAAGATTATTAATAGCAAAAGATAGGTTACACAGATATAAAATATCCTTGCTTTGTCTATCGTCTCGGAATTAATAATTTTTATTGATTTTTTTCCTAGCTAGTAAAATTATTGCTTTATACAATATAGTTACTATCTGCATCTATGTATATGCAGTTCTATCATATTGTTATTGCGATATATATATATATATATATATATATATATATATATATATATATATATGTATACATATATTGCGTTTGTTATTATCGTATTGTATCATAACATATTATAATTAATCTATGAAAGGTAAAATACACTAATATAAAACAAAAAATATAACGGATGAATATGATTTTTTAACTTTGACAAAAAACTAATTATTGGAAATAATTTATAATATTAAAAAAATTTCATCATAAAATTTGGATATATTATTAAAAGATGAAATTATTGAAAATCTATCAGGAAAAATCTTTTCCTCTTAAATTCAAAAAGTACTTATACCTCACATTTAAAATATAACATGAAGTGGATATCCCAGTTATACGATGTTCGACAAATACAACAAAGCGTTGCAACTAGTCGAATGGATTCAAATGTTTGATAACTGAAATTTTGCAAAATTTCAGCTAAGAACCGTTATGCGTTCGTCGATCAGAGAAACGAAACGTTACGTTGGATCGATATTAACGAAAGAACAGGATGAACATGGCGCACCTTCGCATAACGTCATCGTGCTACCTTGAATGACTTACGTAACAAGTGACACCAATCACCATACAATATCTATTTTCCGTATTTACGGCGTACATTCAATCCACGTCGAATCATTTCTGTGGCTCCTTGCCACACTGCATTGTTCCATTTTTACCAATCTATAGTTACACTGCGTAGTTGAACTATTCACCAATTACGAAAATTACGAATATTCTTCATATACGATATCTTTCCAATTAGCTTCTTCGGTGATATTAAAAAAATTATTCTTTTCTAACTACAGAAATTTTGAAATATTTCCACTTTATAATTCAAATTAAATTTGAAATTAACTACAGCAAAGTTACTTTTATTTGAATTTATCAATTCGACGTACATTCGAACATTTATTCAATTCTTCATTCAAAACAATCAAAAGAAATTTTTGATTACTTTCATTATTTGAAAAATTTTCATTATGCACTATACGTATATATGTATGTATATAACATTTATATGAATTAATGCGGTAGCATATTTTTTTTGCAGATGATGCAAATTTTGTTCATAAATAGTATAAATAAAAACTTAAGCCTAAGAATGAAATGGAGAGAAGAGATCGCATTATGTTATACAATTTCAGACAAAAAAAAAGCACATTAATATAAATTTAGAAAATGTTACTGATTAACAAACAAAAATATACTTTAAAAGATACAAAAAATGTATTTTATTAACTTAGTAACTGTCTTATGTTCTGAAGCAAAATAAATATTTTTTCCTAAAAATACAAATAAATATTTTTTCCTAAAAATACGAATATGACAAAAATTCAGTCGGATAAAACGACAGTTCATGTTATGCATTAAAATGAAAATTTATATATTTACTACAGATATTATCATATTAATATTTCGTATAATTTCCTTAATTTTTTTACAACTAATATTATTTTTCTGATAACAATTTAAATAGTTTTTTGAATTCTTTTTGTCTTATTCTTTTACCATTCTTATGCAATGCACAATAATTTATGTTCTGAAATTGGTGTCCATTTTCATAAATTGGTCTTGATCTTACTGACTATTAGCACAACTTCGATCTTTTTCTCCAAAGCCCGACTGTATAGACCGCGGTATTATCGTGTCCGCTACAATACATACTAAATGTACTTATATTTGTTCATTAATCAAATGTACATATTTCCTGCGATTTATCTTTTCCATAATAAATATAATCTCCGTCTTTCCAAAATGCTCAATATCGGCCCAAAATATTGTACTTTCATTATTCATTTGTTAACAACTTGCAATGTTTTTCTTCTATTCGTAAATAACAACAACAACAATAATAATAATAGTATTTCCATCTATCTGGATCACCTAAATTATACTATAATATTAATACTTTTTCAATAAAAATAACATTCTTTCACCTTTTAACTTATTTTAAAAACTTTTCGGCAAATTCCAGCAGTTGCTCCAATTGCTTTTCACTTTCTTACGTTTTAAATATTTACAATTTTGTAAAACACGATAAACATTTCTGATATTAATATTTATTCCAGCTTCTTCGGCAATCTTTGTAGCAGCCTTTTCTTAAAATTGCTCTCCTTTCGCGAAATTATCCGGATTTTATTGCCATTACTTTCTTACTTGTCTAATTTTCGCAGTTTTTAAAATAAAATATTTTTCTCCCGGAACTTTTCAATTAATTTCCTGTTTTTGCTTCCGTTAATACTTTTGCATGACTTATAATGTTTATTCATTTTTTGGAACGAATATTACTCACTTAACAATATTATGCAATTTTTAGTATTATTGCAGTAAATCTGACTGTCTCAGTAATTTAAATGCAATATGTACTGTCATTTTGTTAAATTGAATTTTTAATTAGATTTGTATTTATTTTATATTATTTCGATATTTATTTCCACTTTAACTATGGTGATATAGTAATATAATAAGTATTTTACTTAATTAATTTACTACATTAAATTGATTACTTACTACATTAAATTGATGTTAACATAAGTTAATGAAGTTAACAAAGTATATTTTTGTATTTTTATGAAATTTTGGGGAAAATTTTTCATAATAAAAAAGTACAATTAAATCGCAATTGACTTAGGAGAGTCTCTTGTCAGTAAAGTAATTTATTAATTTTTGAAATATAGATTTTATCGGCAATATAATTTAATCCGTTCCTAATTACTTTCGATATTTTCTGTGTATATATTTCCAATTTAAAAAATACTTCGACTTGAAAAATACATATATATATGCAACAGCGAAACTTACTCATTTCTTGCTTCGCGTCGTCGTGTGTCATATGCCCATTTACGTGCATCGTTGTGTCCGAACTTTCCTTTTCATGCTGATGTTGCTCCTTCGTTATTGAAAACTATCTAAAAGAAAATACATATCTAATTAACAATATACTTACTATATTCGCTAATTCTCTTGTATTATGCTATAGTTAAAAATATATATATATGTGATGGACCATTTAACGTAACTATGACAGGACGTGAATTTCGTTATTAGCAAACTGATCAAAATTTTTTTTATCATAAATAAACTTTAAAGGATCTTTAAGATAATATCATTGTGCATAATGCATTTTTTCTCCATCTTTTTTAAACATGTGATTAATAGGCGAATTCAATAAGTTCAAACACAAGCATTTTTTTGTCCAACGAAAGGATACAGTGAAAATATTCAGGTGAAAGGTAACAAAACAAATAATATGCGATATATCCATAATCTTAAATTTCGAATTTACTTGGATTTACAGTAAATGTTCAAAATGCCGACCAATTTCATACAACAGTTGATAAGCAAATGATTGCATACAGTTTTAATACTAAACACGCATCTGATTAGTAGGCCTGATCTTACAACGTTGGATCTTTCTTGTAGGATATGTTAAAAAATGAAGTGTATCAGGATGCTCCAACAATGACGGAAAATATGTGACGGGTGCATATTCAGCATTAAATCAGGATGATAACGTTATTGAAAAACAAATGCAATCATTTATTTTTTGACTACAGAAATCTGCAGAAGTTGGCGATTGGCAATTTGGACTATTGTAAATCAAAATAAGTTCGAAAATTAAGATTATAAATATCACATGTTATTTTATTTCTACAAAGTTAGTTTTTTTCTGAGTGCTTTTATCACCGTATTCTTTCATTGGATAAAAAGAAAGGCTTCTTAAGCTCATTGAATTTGTTTCGATGGTTTATTAGCTGCCTTGTATTATATACATAAAAAAGTTGAAAATGACTTTAAAAATATATTTAAAGAAAGATATAGAAAAAAATCAAATGTCATCAGTTTGAAAATCCTTCGAATCGTATCTATGACAAAAGAATTTTTAATCGGTTTACTAATGTTAGTGGATCGAATAAAAAGTAAAGTTACAAGATTATAAATTACAAAATTATATGTTAGACATAAATTATAACAAAATTATAAATTATTTACGACAGTAATGCCCAATTTATTTTTCGGATGTATATTTGACTCCATTCAAATTAAAGATTTGAGAAATTATATCGAGGATTAAACTTAATATTATCTGACGTTTTCCTAATTATTCGTTTCTATCAGTTTAATTAAAAACTTGTCAATTATTGTTAATTTGCAATTGTCAATTTATTCGATTAATACGCACAAGTATAAACTTTAAATACTATTTTGTAACCTATTGTACATATTTTACAACCTATTGTTAAATATTATATTAAATATATCATGTTACGATGATTATGTTATGTTTAATATTGACGATATTATGTTAAATATTGTTAATTTTTCTTAAAATAAGAAATAATAAATAATCAGATATATCTGATTTATATAATTTTAGAAATAAGAAATAATCAGATATATCTAATTTATATAATTTTTTTCTAAGTATGATTAAAATCAATTATTAAACATTCCAAGTTTCCTGCACTGCTTGATTCGGTAAAAAACCTTGATTAACCGGTTTAATCAGAGCAACAGGCAAGCCGTTTAAATTAAAACATACTAGATAGTTAAGATTCGCAAACTGATAAGTATACAAGAATATCAAACGCTATACTAATGCAAATCAAATATGTATAACTTGATTTCAAATATGAATAACTTTCTTACACACGTATTTTACTAGGATGAATTAATTTTATATTTAGGTATTTTTTTTTAAATTGTTAAATAATTATACTGCTACTAAATAATATTTTCCAAGATGAGCAAAAGTAAAAATATTAATGAGATGCAGCTCCTTACTTCAATACCAAATCTCCTATTTCAGTAGAACTCACGCAACTGAAACACAAATCTAGTCTTTTTCCTAATTGCAATTTAGAAAAGATAATACTAATGGAGAGAAAAGATAAATTGTCCAAAGAGAACTACATTTTCGACGATAGATATATCCCTGTAGAAAAAATATATTCAAATCGTGTGTGCATACGTGCATGTGCGTGTGCGTGTGTATCTTTTCCATTTATAATTATTTACAATTAATATGGGACGCAAGTTGTCAAGTTTCACATAATTTGGTTCATAAGCAACAAAAAGATTGCAGGAAATTATCGGAAACAAAAGGATCAATGTTTATCGATTCAATGAATGAAGAAGAATCAGAACATAGTGAGAGACTTGGCTTATTCTTCGAAAAAAGTCTATGTCGAGAGTTCCATTAATGTACGTGCATAAGTATAGAAACCGAAGTTTCGCTCGAAGCAGAGATTGCTGACAGACTGAAAGAGCAAGAGACGCGGGAACAAGCTGAAATACAAAACCAGTAAGCACTGATCTGGTCAGAATGCTACCTTATTGGTGCAAGGCTGGCCCTCATGAAGCTTATTTTACGACACCGTCTGTGAGCAGATACACGCACGTCTCTCTCCGCGTTCATTCCTTATACGTATTAAACGCGACGCGGATAATTGGTTCACCGTTTGTAAGCAACCTCGATATCAAGTCAGCGTTAAGATTCTCTAGTGTTCAGTTCCACTGATTCCTGCCAGGAATGTCTGACAAAAGTTTCATTATGCTTGTAATAAATTTCCGTTATAACATTCATCGATATGGTACGCGAATTGACCAATCGATTTTATTGCAGTATGATAAAAAGATAAAAGAAGCAATGACAAATTTCTTTTCTTTCCTTTTTATTTATTTCATTTGTAAATGTTGTTGCGCTAATCAGTGAGGACTTTTATATATTTATAAGAAATTTGAACATAGAAGAATGCAGACAATGCATGCAAGAATATACAAAATATAATAATAGAGTATTTATTATTATATATAATAGATGAAATAAATTTTTATTTTCATTTTTTTGTTAGATAAGTCTTTATTTCTTTAGTGAATAAATGTACATGTAAAAATGCACAAAAATCCGCAGTCTGTTAATCTTAATACAGTTAAATACATCAAAGTCAGGCTCATCAAACGGTTAATTTTCGCGCATGCATAGAACATACATGAATGTAATATCAACATTAATATTTATAATAAATTATTTGGGCTGTTACACTTTATATTGATAGTAATTAAAGAGTATGATTTAGCGACCAGTAACCATAAAGAAGTTATTACAAGTATTTATGTGCGCATGTTTATTTTTTGCTTTCTTCTTGCATCACTATTTATACCACCGCCACTCGTTCAAAATGATTCTCAACATTCTTCCATATATTCGATACATAGACCGTCTGAAACGGGTCTTCTCTTTTATCACTTATTCTTGTGTCTCAATTGTTATTTTCTCTCGTTATTTTCTTTCTTACGTACATAAGCCTAACAGCGAATAATAACAATCTTTCGGAGGACATCATCAGATTATGTCAATGATAAACTGGATTTTCATTCGTGTGAATTAATGTCGACACGATGAATGGTTCCTGCTGCGCATTGATGTAGCCTACTCGGCTCGAATGAAACTCACCAGTCTCGTTAAACATAATTCCTAGATAACAAACAAACTGCAAGCTAAAAGTAGATCACATTTTGATGTAGGTCAAGTATATTCTGTGTTTATTCATTTTTTGAATTTCTACTGCAAGAAAAGATATCAAGAAAAATGAATCTTTGTAATAATTTGTAATAAAAACAAATAATTGTAACAAATAGAGGTAATAAAATGGAGAAATTTGGAAAAACCGAGGTGACCGATTTTTTCTTCCGAAAGGATTTATTATGATAAGAATCAGAAAATTAATTAGCTTTTTGATAAACTTCACTTACTTTGCAATATAGTTCCGTGATAAAATCATGCTGAGGACTCTTGCTGTGGCAACACGTGGATACATTCATTAGATTTAATGAGGCATTTTAATTAATCTGGAACATCTTATGTAAGCATAGGCACAGTTGCGTCACAACGTTATAGAGATGAGCATTGTCCGTCTTCCTGGTTTTACGTTTACTTAGAATGAAGCTTTTTTCAAAAATAAGAAAATTCTATGATAATTTAGTAAATTTTTGTTCCGATCTCTTCGTATAATCAATCGTACAAGTTCTGTGATTTGTTTCAATATTTTTTTTAAATTTGTCGTTAGCTCGGTAATAAAAAAAACAATTATTTAAAACTTTATATTATAATTTATAACAATTAGACATTTGTCAATCATGTAGCAACGAAATGCGATTCGTAAAAATCATTTTAAATTTAAACAGGTTTAAAATAATGTACAGAAAACAGCGAATATTGAAAATAAATCGTTATAGAGAAACAGTTTAAATATTCATAGAATTATCGAACTTTAAACAAGTTGTATATAACTATATCTGAAAGTAATATTATATAATTTAGACATTAAACAGTCTCATTCTAAATTATTTATGTTAATCGGATATATATATATATCATATTTCATTTTTTTATTATCAATTGAATTCTATTTAGGAAATTCTATTTAGAGAAAATTTTTTTTAAATTTTTATTTTTATAATTTTTTTTAATGTCTTGATTTAAAAATTTTTTTAAATTTATACATTACAAAAGGAATAATCTCTTGCACCAAAATAAATTATGATTTTCCAGTGATGACATAAACTGGAAAATTCAATGTCGTAGTTTTTATAAAACTGAAAGTAAGATGAGTGACAAAAAAGGTTCTGTAAATCTTGATGTTCATCCTGATGTCTAATCTCAAACGATCTTATTCTATCTTTTTCATGGTATACATAGCTCATTTTTCCAGTGCCATTCTGTTCGAAGCACCTAACTTTCGTTACAGACTTGGCTTGTGTACGAACGCACTAGAATCGACTTTTCAAAGATATCGACCTTATACGTTTACAATAAGACCGATGGATATACGTATTCTTGGTCACCGTGTATACTATAAGAATATTTTTAATATTTTATATACTGCCATATGATATTAACTAAAAGCCACTGGTTTCTTGAAGTTAAGAACTTATCCATTCAATTCGAATATTGCTACAAGAATGAATGTTCCTCAGGTGCTACTATCTTTTCTAAAGCGTTTTTGTCGTTTGTTTATAGGATATCATTTCGAATTTAATAACGACTCTGGAAACGCCGAAAATTTTCTTGGAGATACTAACAGAAATATCAATATTTATTTGAGTTAGATAAATCGTTTTACGTTTAAAATTTGAAATCTATAAACACATTATGACAAACGTAATAAATCATTTTTGAACATAAAAATTTTTATGAATATCATGAAAATATATAATTTCCGTCAAAAACAGATATGATAGTCGTATTCAGCATCTCAAATAAATGAAACGACGTAAAATATGTCCGTAAAGAGCTTGGAGAGACAAGGCTAAAGTATTACCCTGTTAGTTTCGATATCGTTGCATTTACTTTATTAATTCATATAAATTTCTATGTCTTGGAAAGTGACGAATATTTATTTATTTATTTTTTGATCGATGAAAAATATTATTAAAGTGGTATTATATACATAGATGATTGTAATTCTTATTTATTATCGAAACTGATTATTACGGAACGATATCATACTGATTAAGATATCTAATTGTTAATGATATATGTATGTATCACGGATATCAATTGATATAGATATATAACTAAAAAGGCATGCTATACAGAAGAGTGATACCACTCAACGATTACATTTATATATATAAGTCATGTTTTCTTACTGAAATAATGCACGATATCTTGCAAATTTTTTCAACGGATTATGCAAGCTATCTTGATATCCTAATTTCAACATACTGATTTATAATTACCTTAATTAAAGAATTACCTTAATTAATTCATTGAACGTTGAGTCAACGTTAATGCAAAGATTGATTTAGTATACGTGTACACCGTTATCGATGTCTGGTATTCGATACACGTAATGGGAAATGCGTGACGTTGGCGCATAATTAGAAGCTAGAAATCGATGATGACTACATTTGTATAAATTTTATTCAGCTTGGATAATTTGCTATTTCCTACCGTATCATTAACATATAGAACGAAATATCAAAATTTATATAATACCATTTAAGTAGAATCTGTGAGAACAAGAAATACGTTTTGTATACGTAACGTAGCGAATAAAATATAGCCAAGGTGTTTCTTTCTACCACTGACAGAAATAATGCAATGGTTTTAAATTATGGCATGAAACAAAAATGATACTGTACATGATACATATATTATTTGAGAGTAGTAACTATAAGAAAGAATAGCAATTACGAAGAATAGCATTTATCGTTGTATTCGCCATAAACAAATGAACACCGACGATCTAGTTAGAATTTTTCACCAAAGAAAATACATTATTTCCATATTATTATTATTTATATCGTATTATTTTCAACTGATAAATCAAAGTTAAAATCTATAAATATCTGAACAAAGTAGTATAAATCATGATGGCTTTTCTATAGATGTCTTTCAAATTAAAAAATATACAAAATATGAAAGCATATAGAAAAGAATCCTTTATCTCTTTTTAATGTAAGAAAAAAAAACAATTACTTAAAAATTTTAAGTTTATTCTTAAATCTAATTTTCTATTTTTCATAAGCACAAAGCTTCTAATTATTGTAGTTTCAATTGATCAATTCAAACCATTCAAAAATTGTTATATTATCGTTTTCTTTACGTTATTTTTCAGGATATAAATTGCTAATAATTAGGTTCTAATTCAAGGTCAATACAAATAAACAGAAAGGTACCGTATACCAGAATTACAGAGAATTTTATCGTTGGCATCGACATTGGTATTATCCTATAGAATAGTTGAAATTCTAATAGAGTGAATTTAGAATTGGCAGATATCTGTCTTGCCGACATTGCTACATGCATACTTGGCTTGGAGGTCACTCAACTGCAACGCGATGCAAACTATGCATTTGCATGTCGCAACAATAAGGTATTAATGAACAAACCTTCTCCACATGTTTTGACTGGTTGTTAAAGTATTTTCTTCAGTATTTTTAAAACGTGTCTCTAATATCTATCCTGAGTCCATTAATTTACCCAGTTGCTTATCAAGAAACATGCGCCATAATGTATACCAAGGTCAGTAAACTGCAATGCTATGCATGCCGTGCATTCACGTGTCAACGCGGAATTAACGTGCTACCTTTGTCGAAACTTGTTCACTTTCTAGCTACTAGAGACAAAATCCACCATTTTCCTGAATTTACTTGTATTTTACATGTTATTTATTATACAAGTTAGCTTATTGTAATTTATTGTAGATTTTACTCACATTATAAGCCACAAACTTTCCGTATGTACTTCCGTTTTCAAAATTTTAAGTCAGTTATTTGATAAATGAAGGAAAAAAAAATCCAATGTTATCACAATCCAATTTTAATAATTAATAGTATTTTACGAAAATTAATTCAAAAGAAAAAAAAGGAAGGAACGCAAATAAATGGAGGTAATAAAAATATAACAAATAAATAGTTATAGTTGTAATTCTTTTAAAACTAAAATTAAATTCAATTTCAATATCTTTATAAATGTGTTTTTTAACTTTATATTAATTATACAGTATTACGTACATATATCCAAGTATATTGTTAAACGATCATTTTAGATCTTGCCACTGATTGTTCAAGACATTTTCACTCACAAGATAATTGTGTTTTAAAATTGCAATTTAAACTTTTGTTCCGCTGAATGAATTTGAATGGTCAATAGTGTTCCACTGAAAACCATTAATGCCTTTTCTAAATTCTCCTATCACCGATCTTTTAAATAAATTGAATGCAATTTTTTCAATTTACTTACAGATTTAAGACAATTGTTATAAATAATAATATACGTATCGCGACATCGAGCATCGACATTATTGTCGCAACGATTGCAACATTTTTCAAATGTGTGTTCTTATGAATTTGTGAGCAGAACATTAATATTAATTGATATTATTGTAATCTGTGAATTAATATTTAATCATCAATGAGAAGGTCCTATCTTTTCGAGTACTTGGAATTACTCATTTTCTCTTAAAATATTAAAATCACTAAAAAAATAGACTAGAAAAATCAACACATTTTGTTTCCAAATTGTAACTGCAAGTCTGGACGTTAGTACGAACGATTCTTAATAAAAAATAGACGATAGCAGTATTGAGCTGTATATCACACAGCTTGAAATACGAACATATATTTAATAATATGTACTAAAAATGTACGTCGCGCAATCGAATGTTCAAAATTGATACTATTCTCACCAAATAAAATTTATCGTTTATATTATAAATGAAGAAATTGTGTATGACTTTGACAGAAATTTGTGTATGACTTTTTATTAATATTCGGACACCACAGTGTTTAAGGCTTCTTTCGTACCGAGATACATACTCGTATTACGATACATGTATGATTGTGATAGACCGAATATACATACATATATTGTTCTTATCGTTAACAAGTCTATGGACGCATTCATATGATTCTCGTACGATACAGATTTCATTTATCTTAAAAACTATAGCGGTATTTTTGGTACTGTATAATGTCAACCATTGAGACGTTAAAATAAATAACGTCATTGATGCGAAAGCGTAAGAGAGGCATTATTTGAATGAAATATTTGAAAAATAATTATATCTTATTTGGCTTGAGGTTATTCTAAAATAATCTTGCGTTAGTTTATTTCAACAAAAATTGATTCTCTCAAAATTGTTTCATTATTTCGCTATTAAATAAAATAATTTTTTATTCTACTTTATGTTATAAATTTATTTCTACAAAAAAATAGTTAATAATTTTATATTCAAATAGTTCCTGATTCTGTTGAGTAAACTACACTTGTGTTACGGTTTGATTGTTACTTTACTTGAATGAATTAAGTCAAATAAGAAACGATTTGCAAATTATTTATTTGATTTGGACACAAGATAAAGTTATTTTTCCTTTATAATTTTTAAAATTCAAATAATGAATTAATTAAAATGATTTGTTTCTTTATTTTAAAGAAAATTCTTTTAAATACTGAAGTCTGTCAGTCAACAATACCAAATTCTCTCTGCTCGTTTTTCGAATCTGCCAATTCGGAAAGAAAGCAGAAAAACATTTGACACAAAACCAAATAAAACTAATTTATATTTCATGTCCAAATATTTTACACATGTATCGCGATATCCGTATCAACGATACAAGTATTCCAAAAAAGAGCCTGAGAGATTATTATTGTATCCATGAATCTCGTAACATAACTTGAAATTATTCGTAAATTATTTGTTGTATGAAAATAAACAAACAAAAGTTGCATAGTTTCCAAAACGACATTTTCTATAAAAAAAAAAATGTATTAACCTATATAAATATTATAACCTATATAAATATATTAACCTATATTTTAATAAATCCTAATTTTATAAAATCTATACGTGATAGACAAGGACAACATGGCTACAAGAGTATTGTACTTATCATTCCTCGTTTTTCATACGATAGATTTTACAGAATTAAAGTTAAAATATTTTCTGAACTAATAATTTTTAGGTTAATATCTTTTTATAAAGAATATCAAGATGCATTGATTAATAGATAAAAAAATGTATCATTAAAAAAGCAAACAAGAAAATAATCTTCACATCTCAATAAAAAAGCAAAATAATAATGAACAGATTACAATATTATGTCCCTCTGAGATGTATGCAAAAATTGTTTGAAATATTTCTTTATGCAACAAATAATTTACGAGATATTTTAAGTCATATTATTACGTGACTCATCCTTATATGAATTTAATCGCAAAGAAATTAATAACATGAACAAGTTATATCAAACTTACATTAATTTTATATATTTTTAATATACATAACTGTGTAATATAACTTGGAATAATTATATTATCTTATATAATATAATTTAGAAAGCAATTAATTCAATAAAATTATTATAAGCAGATATATAGGATAATAATCTTTCGAACACCATAATATAATTCAAATATATATATATATATTTATTAACATTTCATTACTATGCATACGAAATTTGTATACCTATGTAAATATACAATTAACGAAGTGTATAACACGTGTCATTGTTAAGTCCAATATCCACGCAGCCTGTATTTGAAAACTTCATTCATAATTCTTTCTCATTACAGGTTACCATGATTAAATCATGAAGGTATTTTCTCCTTCTATTTCGAAAAATATTTCTTCCTTATTTTTTTTTTTTTTTTTTTTTGTTTGCCTCATCGCAGGATTATAACAATTTCTATGCAATTTCGATAATCTAAACACCTTAAATTAGCTCTTTATGATTCACTGTTCTAACGACCCTGATATTTATCGTAAGCAGGCAAATACCATTCTGGATTACGAAAACGTGCCTTACACGTGTAATATTTTCCTTATTAAAGATAATATCATTTCTGTGATTATTAAATTGTGGATTTTTCATCAGAATGCATGTAATATGCAAAAATATACATCTAATACATCCAAAATACAGTAGCATTTATATCTTGTAGATAAAACAATTTTCTATCCAGTTTCATTTTAACAAATTACACAATTATTCATAAAACTATTCGCAGTAATAACAATCTTTTATAAATAAATTATGTATGTGATAATGAATATTTAAAAACTTTCGTTAATGCTGCAATGAGCACGACGGTCATCATTATATTTTTATTTTGAATCAAATCTAAAAATATATATATATAGGAATTACAAGATATTCAACACTTATTTTCTCGGAACTATTTAAATTGATAATTATATTAATAAACATTACTCAGTAGGATTACATTTAATGCGTATCATATACTAGAAGTTATTACTCATTTTGCATAGGAATTTTTTTTCACAAACTATAGATATGTTTACAATAAAGATAGATATGTTTATAATATCTTATAATTTCTGATAAAACTCTATGATTTTCAATTAATTTCTCTATAGATTTTCAATTAATTTCAAATTTTATCAATATAATTACGATAGTCGTGTCTCATTATAGCGTTAATGAAATCTGAAAATGTTTTAGACACACACAATCTATCCATATGAGGAAATATGTGAACTTTGAGAATATCTATACAAATATCTATAATCTTTATAGGTATATTTATAAGAAAATCCTGAACTTCAAATATCTATACAAATCTGTATTAAAGAATCTGGCTTTCGAAAGTGTTCGAAAATTCGTCAGAACTTATTTATATTTTTAAAAAAATGTATATATGTACATATGTAGTTCTCTGATAAGTGTTCAAATATTTAATGTATGTATATGTACGTAATTCAAATATAAATGTATGTAGTTCTTTGATAAGTATATATTTTATATGTATAAAATATAAACTTGTATTTGAATAATTTGTAGTTTTGCAACGTGCTCATTGTCCATACATTCGATTCTTTTTTCCTCATTTTTATTGCGATCGCCAATGGCCTACCGATTGATCATTTAAATAAATCATGCAATTTATATCACTATATATGTATACTATTTTTCTTCTTCACGATATCTTGAGTTCATTAATTTAAAGATACGAAATTGTACAAATTGAAAAAGCATTCCAATCTATCGTTTAGTTAATATGCAACATGAAGCTTCTACTTATGTACATGAATATAAAGCATTTAATGGAAAATAGAGCGAGCAAGATTTGAAGTGTACCACTTTGCCAATTACGAAGCTTGAATTTTGATAATGAGTCAACAGCGTGCTGGCTTTCTCACGACATTCAGCACCGTAATTTCTCTTGCCATTGTCTAACTAACTACATCAAGTCGTAAAGAGTAAGATCTCTGATTGGTATTTGGTAGCGTGAAGAAACAAGACTAGCACATAGTCGATGTCGATTAAAAAATTTTTGTATTTTCATGTCGAGATAATATCTTTATTACGATTTGTGCCCAGATTATTACCATCATCGAGATCGAATCGGTATATTTCTAATCGATGATCTTCTTGATAATTAATTCAAAACTGATGTCAATTTTCATTTCAAAGAACGGCAAATATTGCAACCCGAATAATTATCATGAGTCAATTTTATTATCTCGTATAAAATCAAATTAAAATTTTGAAAACCAAATTTCATATCATTCTATTACACATAGTATATTATACATAGCAATCGTAAAGATGAAAATCTCGCTGTTACACATTACTACTTAAGAGTATAAAGACTCAAGTGTCCAGATTAGATAATTTTGAACTAGTAAGGTATATGCGTGCATAATCCATCTCAATAACGCAATGTGACGTCTGTTCATAGTCGTTTAGATGTAGATACATGTATGTATATGGTACATAAAGAGCTACAATTGATCAGCGTAAAAAAGAATATATTGAAAATACAGATATAACGATTACGGTATATCCTTCGCGAAACAGCTTTAGTATATGAACAAGTGCATTTATGTCAAACGAATAATAAATTTTTTTCACTGCATCTGACTTTTAGAGAGTTCATATCTAACTTTTAGAGAAAATTTAAGCATGATAATTTCTTTGAAGCTGTAAGAATCGTGCCTTCACCAGTCTCAGTGACGAAATAAATTTCGCACAAGCAAATACAGCTGTGTAAGAAAATCGCGCAATACGTTATGCTTTCTGTCAACCGTATCCTATTGCGTCAAACATTAATAACGTAAAACAAAAATCACGCACCCTTCTTTTATACATATATTGATGTCATGTTATCATATTTCACGTAATTATAACAGATAACGCTTCGAATCTAACAACGAATATTTGAATCTAACTTGTGATTTTTCAATGAAACATACAATATTAATGTTATGTATTTGTCTTGTTACTATCCAATTACAGTTGTTTATGCAAATTATTTATTTATATCAACTAATTCTAACGAAAAAATATCGATATGAATGTATAAATATTAACTGTAAACGCGGTTCTCTTTATTTTTTGCGATTAATTCGTTATTAAATCATACTGATTTATTACAATCGGAAATGAAGTTTTTTTATCGTATTTATCTCATACACGATATTCGTACATATTTATACCCTTAAGTATATATGTTATATAGAGCTGTTTTGACTTTCATTCTGCAAACAAACGTCGAAAATGTCAAAAACTTCAAATTCGTTATAAAATCATATTGTTACACGTATTTCGCAGCAGCTACTTAAGATAAAAGCTTTTTCTAATCTTGTTTTTTCTTAACTAATTTCAAAAGCCAATATATTTTACTTTTTATTAATATAATTACACAACTCATAGCTGCTATTTGGCAAATAAGAAATTGCACAGTTTGTAAAAAGTAATTATTCTAACAAGGGCAGTAAAGTTTCAACTGTTTAAATTAATTGAATTTGCAAATGTTATTAATATACGTTCAATTAACTTAATACTTTCAAAGTCAAAAGAGAGAAAAACGGATCAAATTAAACGAGTGTCAGCAAATGTTCAAGCGAAGCGAGAAATGGAAGTAAATAAACACACAACTTAACCGTGCAAGTAAACTCGAAAGTATTTGATCTATTCTCGTTAAACTCAAATGACTGTATAATTTGGATTAGCAATAACTTTAAGTAATTAATTCTTTCTTTAAACAATTATTTCTTTGAAAGAAAAGAAAAAAAAGAGGAAAGAAAAGAAAATAACTTCTAATATTTATTATTAACATTGTTATATTGCTATTATAAAAACAAGTTCTAAATTTGTTTAAATTCTTATTTTTCTTGGAAAGGATATAAAAATGTCGCTGTTATTAATAAAAACCATTGATCGATCTTCGAGAAAAAAAAATAATTAAAAGAAGAAGTTACAATAATCATTTTCCTGTGGTAAACATTTCTTCGTACAGACAGAAATAACGAATGTATTGACGCGTCCAAAATAAACAAAAGACCTTGTTCTTCTAACTAAATTTATTTTAAATAACTTTAAAAATAGCTACCGTTACAAAATATAACACTATCAACTGGCATAAACGCCTAGTCTGTGTTCAAATTATCTAAATTTTCAGTTTGATCGAAGACTGGTCTCTTTTGATCTCAAGGTCAAAATGTAGCGCGCTGACTTTTGTATGTACGTATATACTTGCATATACAGCTGGCATCAATATCTTTATCGAGGTATCATCAGAATTCAGGTAACACTTTTTTAACTGAAATTTATTTTAAATTTCTTATTCGTTTTCCTAAATTCGATCATAATTGAATTTTCTTGATAGAAAATCCAGGAAATCTTACGAAAACAAAAGGTTGTATATCATACACAGAATTCAAGTCTCAGAAATACAAAAGCTCGAATCGACAATATATGACTAATATAATAATCAAATTTTTCATACTATCATTATCGTTAGATAACGAATAAAAACAACTTGATTAATCGAAGATCAAGAACACAGAAACATGACAAACATATAACACGCAGGAAAAGAGACACAAAAAGAAAAAAAAGAAAAAGATGCAGAAGAAATAACGGAAGAAAATAAATAAATGCATGATATTACATACCTGTGCGAAACGATCGTGTGGTATGCACAATCGGTCGGAGTGGACCTCCTCCACGGGAACGTTAGTCAGCAGCGTAAATAACGACACGATAGCCAGAGCGGAGGCTGGTGGGATTGGACAGAGGCAGAAACAAGCTTGCGGATATTTCCTCGAGAGTATTTACATACAATCCTGCTCAACGTGAATCCATAGCGAGCAGGAATCCGTGGAAAGTATTGCCGTCGCTGCTGTTGCTGCTGCTGTTGCTACTGCTGCTGTTGCTGTTGCTGCTGCTGCTGCTGCTGCTGCTGCTGCTGCTGCTGTTGCTGCTGTTGCTGCTGCTGCTGTTGCTGCTGTTCTTTTTCTCTGTTTTCGTTTTTCTTCTTCTTAGGAAACAGGTGACGACTCGTTTTCTGTTTTTTCGTTTTTCGTTTTCTGGGCGTCGTCGATAGTTCTCACCGATATTCTTGCTTTCGCCCTTACATTTATACACGACCTCACAAAATTTCGAATTTTTATAGTTCGAATAATTTCGGTCACACGGTTTCTCCAGCTTGGAACCACATATTCACAGGAAGTTCTCACGGAAACGCGTCATAAGCAGAACATGAACAAACCACGGAGACACGATAACGAAGCGATCGCGAAATAGCGCCGCGCCGGGCGAAAGGAACCGTACGCTTAACAACCCAGCCAAGCACTGTTGAGGCCAACAGGTGAGCCGTGCCAACAGTTTACGGCCAGTGACGTATCATCCGCGTGTTCTATTCAGGGCAACAGGTGTGAGGCGACGCAGTGAAGTATCTTCATGACTGAAAACCGATCGACCAGTTCTTACGAAAGCTTTCAATTTATTTTATTTTCTTAATTTTGTTTCTGGTAAAATATCATTACATTTTTCTCCTTGCTTAATTTGACTATTAAGTCGTGAACGCTAAGAATATTTTCTCTTCTTTCATTGTTTTAAACACAAAGGAACTTAAAATAAAAATGGAAAATAAAGATTTAAAATACGGACTAGTTGCATCTCAAGTAAGTATTTTTAAAGATAAAATTTGAATTTTTAAATAATTTGAATTAAGTATTGAATTAAGTATTTTTAAATAATTTGAATTAACGTACTTAAATTAAATATTTATCTAAATAAATCCAAATTATATTAATTAACATAAATAAACATTTATCTAAATAAATCCAAACTATTAGCCAACGTAATTATTAATAAATAATAAATGTACGAGTCTGTACGTACGTTCCAATTAATTATAAATTCTTTCGTAATGCTGCTTATGGGTTAGATCGAATCATCAAATTCATTGCATTCTTGTCATGTATTGTATTCAATCAACATTTAAAACATTCAAGTAGCAAACCTATTTTTTTTTTTTGCATCACCATTGAAAGAATAATATCAGGATATCATTGATAACGAATGATTCGAAAATCGACTTTTATTTCGGAGGTGGATGAAAATGAGTATTTGATATTAATGAACTAAAATAAAAGACAAACAAAATGTTGTTACATTATGTAACAATCTTATTTTTTCATTTATAACTGAAATATACGATAGTACACGATATTTAAATAACATTAAAAATTATTAATCATTTTATTCGAAAACAAAGACTAAAAGACAGTCAAAACCATTTTAAGCTAATTTATTTGATCCTGGTTGTAATCAAATAAAAAAAAATTTAAAACGCTATTTTTGAAGGAAGGAAAATAAATTTCAGTTTGTCATTTTCCATTCTTATTTTGATTAAGATTTTCCTAGGCTAATTATAAGTGTATTTACTTATATCTACCTGTTGGAAAAGCTCAAATTTCCTTGCAACACCATCCAGTTTCACTATCATTGGCTAGATATGATAACTGAAATAGATATATAAATGTGTATAGATTGACTGAAATGGACGTGGGAGTAGTAGAATAGGATCGCGCTGAATTGTCGAATCATATCGAATGTGGGTTACATATTTACTTACTTAGATACTAACTTATAGACACCCGTACGCTTCTACTTCCTTTCCCGCCTCCAAACTTTCTTTCATGCGTCAGGTAGAAGTGTATCCATTTTTAGGATATGCGATGAGTATACGTGGCCAGTTTTGCAATTCTTATTCAAATCTTCGACACAGACTGTTTCACATTCCCAAAGTATGAATTGGTCGATCCATCAAGGATCTATCAAATCCTCGCTCACTTCCACAACTATACCACTGAATTTTATTTACTTCTCCGCGACTACATAGCGCCTCATCCACTATTATAATGTACTATTTATACGATGAATTTTATTTCAGAATTTTGGTGACGATCTCTCTATCTATGGTATCGCTAATTTTTCCTCGGTGATGACTTCATTCTTTTGCGCAATTTTTGAATACTACATATGTATTTTTAGATACTATATATATATATATTTTGTAAAACAAAGAAGAAAAACGATTAATATGAGCGTTATACATTTCATGAATTAAGTGAAAATAAGAGCAACCAAGGTAATTTGCAATTTTAATTTACACGATATATAATATATGCAATATAGCTACTTCAAGAGATAATTCCTATGTTAAAAGTTTAAGTAGCGTACGTTGCTACGATGCTAAACTTTTGTGATTTTAGTTAAAAAAATGGAACAATGGAGATATTTAAGGTAGTAATAATTATTGCTTTATCTTGTATATTGAAAAAATAATCAGTCACTTGTATCGTTTCGAATCTTTCACCTTATCACATAATCTCACGACGCATATCTGAACTTGGTAGAAATTCAACTCTTTTCCACCCGTGATTTGTTAGGAGAAAACTTATTGACACTTGTAATTAATTATAATTTATTTTTTTCATAAATAAAGCATTCGTAAATAAAAATTGCAATTATACGCATAATTTTCGATTTCAAAATCAATTGCGTATGAGTTACATGTGCCATTACACGTGATTACACATTATTGATTGTAGGAGAAACATAACATCATTGACTAAGAATAGAATAGACCGGACATTAAATGGAGCTTCGTATCTCAGGATCTGAAATACCGACCAGGAAAAAAATCACTGACTTTACATTTAAACATTGACTAATAGACCGGACATCCAATACTTTTTCATATCCTACGTTTTGGGGGGTCATATAACCCTCTTACCATTTTCGTATCACATCCTGTTATATCGACATAGACAAGTATTGCATTACAGCGCTATTGGTGATAGAAATTAAAATCAAAATATCTGGACAGTGTTGCCGTTTCTTCATCGAAAACTATTGAATTGAATCCAGTGACATTGAATCCAGAGACAAACAAATATACACATGTTCCTGCAATAATCATAATAAACAAATGCAAATTTAGTAATAAGACATTGTAAAAGCATAAATCTCTATGATTATCTTTTCTATGATGGAATTTTTGCTACGTGCTATTGTGAATAAAAAAATATTAAGGTACAATGTCGAAAAAAGATCAATGTTCTTTGAAATGCTTTAAAGTTTATACAGTATACAACTATTAAATTATTTTTATTGTTATGAAGAAAATGTTCGAGATAAAGTTGCACTATTTTTTTTTTATTTTCATTATTTAGCATCAACCACTTGTGTGTATTATTAACGATTTTTGCAGTATTTTGGAACACACATTCGTTGAAAGTGGAAAGAATTTTTTTCAAAGTCATTTTTACAATATTTCAAAGTGAACATGATCAAAATCTAATACTTTTGTCAATTTTCTTATGGAGCATAAAAATTAAAATTTAATCATTTGAATTTCATTTCAATCATTTAATCTAAAGAAATTTTTTTCAGAACGAAACTTTTATTAAAGAGGTTGAATTTCACGTTACAGATATCTATTCTACTCAAGTGAACACAATACTCTGGCATTCACTGTGCAAGCACTAATATAAAATATGGATTTGTAGAATGATTTTGTAAAATAAATTATATAATTGACATATATTCGAAGGAGTTGCGGTTCGTACAAATTGTTCAAGATCTCGTATCGAATTGCTCTTTCACTCCTACTGATCATTGTTTCGTTTGACATCAGACAGTGGCCTTATTTCTTTTAGAAACCATAGTCCTTTACACCCCGTGTTTATGCCTCTACTACAACGTGAATTCTGTAGTATACGGAATTTCTTTACAATTTTGTCGAGAATTTAATAATATTTAATGACACAATGAATATTTTAACATACTTTATTGAAATTTTGTACGAAGTCAAAATGATATACTCTCATTGAATACTGCACATTTTCATTCTCTTTCTGAGAGAGACTTCATCACGATTGTCATCGTGCAGAATGATAAATGAAAAGCGAGTTAAAGGGAAATTTAGAATATGTAAGTGAAATTCTGACGAAAGCATAGTTGTCAAATCTAAAAATTTGACATGGTTGCTACATTTTTGTTAGTGTTCCACCCATCGGTCCATGAAATGATGTAACTAGCGAAATAGGCTGCATGATCCTTGTCTGAGAGTCTTAGGTACTCCCTCGAGCTCGATCAAAATTATCCGATCAGATTCAACTCCGAAATGTCAAATAATCGCATCTGGGTAATTTGAACAAATTTCTGAAACAATTAGAACTAAATCTTATTAGAAATTTGTGAAAAGAATCATGTAACAGTCATGTTTACTTGAATTTCTTTTAATATATAAAACTTTTGCTTTGATTATTCTGAACCACAGACGAGGTATATGAATAGACCTCGCATATATTTTCTTCGGCCCACGACTGGGGGGTCTCAGCACCCCCTTACCATTTTCGTGTCACATTCTGTCGTACCGATTCAGGCAAGTTTTGCACTACAGCGCTACTAGTGATGAAAATTAAAATTAAAAAATATGGACAGTATTGCCACATCTGCTTCGAGAATTATTAATTGAATTGAACGTGGCGGTACATTCCTTCATCAATGAAGGGATATAACGATTTAAAACAATAATTGATGAAAATTGAGATAAAAAATTTATATTTATTTATTTAAATTATATATATGATTATTTATGAATCTAAGATTCGGTCAATAAAAACAAGATATATAAACGCGACGAAAAAAGCTCACATACTACATTTTTATATCAGGAAGTTATCGAATGTTATCTTAATCTTATCTTAGTCTTAATAAAGATCTGTGAAATTGTAAAGTAGTTAGCAATTATTGGTCTTTATTTCGCGTGTGGATCTCAAATTCAAAAATCCGGATCTCAGTTTATTATGTATCATTCTATTACAAATATTAGCTTTAATTCAGATTCGGATTTAGTTAACTAATTTATGACGTTAACTAATTTATTTGCGCAGTAATTTATAACGAAAAATATATATTTTTCACAACAAATATACAATAATATTCGTCTAAAGAATTCGTGTCAATAAATGCCATGAAGAAAGAAAGTTTCATGACCTGTAAAAATATAATTAATATATGTTTAATTAATATTATACCACATAATATGTTGTTTACTAAATTTGTAAAAACATTCTTCAATCGATTTTGCGGGACATGTAAGGTCCCATATGGGTTATGTGCCATAAATATGTTTATATTTTTCATTAAATCTTTATGAAATATTAAAGATTTATAATAAATAAATAACAAAGTTTTATTATTGTGACAATATTGACAGGCAAAGTAGTTTATAGAAAAATTTCGAAGAATATTTTAATTAACAAGCAATTTTTAATTAATGAATTATAGAATTTATGTTATTTGACATAACCAATGCACTGCATAATTATAATAAAATTGTTAAAAATTTAAAATAAATTTGAATATATAACATAAGTAAATGAGGAAATACAATAATTTTAATATTTTAATGTTAATAATAATTTAAAATAGTTGAAAATTTGGTTAGTTAAAAAGTTTTAAGAATATTTAATATAATATAAATCATTTATACCTTAAACCATGTATTAATAATTTTAAAATTTTTATATATTTAAAAAAAAGTCGTGGATAGAGTTCGTTCTGACATATATGTAATAAAATGATTTCGGTTCGTTATTAGCTTCACATTTCGGTATTGAAAGTTTAACAACACTGTAATGGGTCTCAAAAATCATATTTACTATTTGACCAACTTCTATCGTTTTGCTTAATGTAATTCCCCAATTCACCGTTGTTTAAACGTAGAATACGCTTAAAAGAAACCAGTGATTTTTTACTATGTCGGTATTTTACGGGCCACGAAATCCCGAAAGATGCTTGATCTATTCATATATGTATCTCGTCTGTGTCAACAATTTTTAACCAACTAAATTTTCAACTATTTTGAATTATTATTAACATTAAATTATCAAACTTATGTTAGATTTTTAACAATTTTATTACAATTATGCAATGCAGTACATTGGTTTTGACAAATAGTATAAATTCTATAATTCATTAGTTAAAAATAACGCTTATTAATTGAAATATTATTCGAAATTATTCTATATACTACTTTGCCTCAATATTATGATGATAACAATTGTTTATTTAATTATTTATTTAATATAAATCTTTAATAGTTCATGAAGATTTAATGAAAAATATAGACATATATACGAAATATTATATTGTCGCAAAATCGGCTAAAGAAATATTCTTACAAATTTGGTGCAAAGGGGTACATTATATGGTGCAAATTATATTTTATATTTTTGAGTGATTGAATGAATTTCAAATGAAATGGAATTTTATATATTTTTCGTGACAGTTGTTAGACGAACTCAACGATTCACGTATATCATTTATTGTTGCAACATATCTGGAATTACGTTATATATTAGTGCGCAAGTGATGTTATAAATTAGTTAACTAAATCTAAATCTGAATTGAGTTTGACGGCTATAATATTTGTAATAGAATGACATAATATTTGTAATAGAATGACATAATAAACTGAAATCTGGTTTCTTGAAATTGAAATCCCCACGAAAAATGACAGATGGAAACGCTGTTATGTTGGAGTATACTCCAATTCTCGTTGGCACTGGGATATCCCGGGCCAACATCAGTTACCACAACATATATGTTGTAATATAACTAGCAAATATTTAATACACAACAGCAAACAATATTTAAATATTTAAGGCGACGATACAAGTAATAATAAGATTAATTACAAGTAATTCTCTTGGTTAATTCACCTTGAAGATAATTGAATTTTAAAAGAGAACTGCATGCAATGAAAATTGTTATCATTATCTGATCTCTAAGAAAAGACAAAGAGTGCGTTCATTTAGAAAATACCGCTATTTTTCTAGAAAATGATTATAAACTTGAGTATGCATTAAATCATTATATAGTAGTTGGAAATTATAAAGTATATCTCAATATTTGCAAAAACTGTATTCTGCAGAATATTCGTTATTAAAGTGAAGTATGCACATTAGTAATATATTATGTCACGTATTATAAATATTTGAAAATGTTTGGACAAATTTTACGGCTAAAAATACACGTGTGAAATCTTACTCTGAATCGTTTAATTGTGCGTCAGCGTTCGGAAAAAGTATACTGTAGTAAAGTATAGACGAGGTATATAATTGAGATGCAGGTGATCGATACTTCGGGTCGACTCGAATAATTTTGATTGAGCTCGGGCGAATTCAGAGACATACAAAAAATTATTTAACTTATTTATTTAGCAAGTTTAACCATTTCATCGAGTCGATGGACAGAAGAGTGACAAAAATGTTACAACCACATGCGACTTTAAGATTTTGACAACTACGCTTTCGTCAGGAAAACCGAAGCTTGCCTGTGTCCTTTTAACTCGCTTTTCTTTTGTCATTACGCACAATAACGAAGACAATTGGGTGAAAATGTAGTGCTGACTTCCCGATTTCGTTGATTTTTGAATGTATTGTGAAGGTATTTTCAACCTTCCTCCGATAAGTTTCTTCATCTAACGGGTATGTTGGATTTTGTTTGTTAGAAGAAAAGATCGTTCGGTGTATCGATTCCTAAATGATATTTAAGGATCGTCGAAATCAGTGAAGGAGTGGTTACTCTACAAGTTTACTGGCAATCAGAATGGAGGAAATACGAACGAACAACGTTTTAAATTCATAGAATCTTAATACTAAAATATATATCGTTAAGTCACTTATACTTTATACCATCTTTATTACCAATTTATAATAATAGATGATTTTATTCGTTGAAAGTGCAATTCAGTAAATTCATCTTAACAAGTAATATCGTACTATAAAAAAGAAAATATTCGTAAAAATAAATTTGACTTCAAAATTTCAAAATGGACGAGTTTTACAAGAAATAATTTGCAATACCCAATGTGTATTTACTCCAAACAATATTTGTAGAAATATTTTATTGATAAGTTCAATCTTTCGTAAACTCTAGTTTACGAGATAAAGATAATTTATTTAGGTTGTGAATTTACACATTTGTAAATAAAAAAAAGTCATATCTAATTACATTATTCATAAAAATATCATAATTTGAACAATTTTTTTTTAATACCTTTTCATTGCAATTTTCATTAATTTCTGTTTTGAATCGTTATATGTATTCCTTCATTGATGAAGTACCACCACGTTCAATTCAATAAATGATTATCAAGCAGATGTGGCAATACTGTCCACATTTTTTAATTTTAATTTTCATCACTAGTAGTGCTGCAGTGCAAAACTTGCCTGAATCGATACAACAGGATGTGACACGAAAATGGTAAAAGAATCCTGAAACTCCCCAACCGTGGGACAAAAAATACATTGTATGCAAGATCTATTCGTATACCTCGTCTGTGTCAATGTTAATCTGCAGTCAAATTCTGCTTATATGAATATAAACTAATATTATTTTATAATAATTATTTTATAATTAATGAAAATCTACTGATTAAATTCATTTATTTCAATCTGAACTACTATCGTATAAAGGAGAAATCAGTAATAGTGGGAAAGTGGACTCCTATTCTAATTAGTATAAAATATTTGTTTCCCGACATATTCATATAAGAAGTTTACTGTATTTGATTGATTTCCTTATGTAAATATATGTAATTGGTTAATTATTGAAATGATATCAAATTTATGATTGTGCAGGTTGTTTTAATTTAATCAAAGTTAAATACAACTTTTTCATTAAAAATTCCTGTCATGAAAGTTGTTGACTAGTTGTGATTAGTAATCAAATTGTTAATGGTTAATTGTTGTTTGGTCTTGGCTATCACAGGTAAATTTTACAGCATCTATTTATATCATCTAAAACATGTAAGGAATTTGCAGCAAAATTGATCTTGACCTTGACTTTGGTAAAAAATTTTTTTATTTACATTTGTATTCCACTTATCACGAAGATCAAACTTGTTTAAGAAATTATGGATCGCAACACTAGCGAGTCAGTTGATTTTGTTAAAATTTTTTACAAGACAATTAGATTGCGATCTATGATTCCCTGGACAAGTTTGATTTTCGTAGTGAAGAATACAAATAATAGTAGAAAACAAACGTAAACAAAAAAATTTTGACTTTGAAATTCAAGGTTAATTTTGCAGCAAGTTTCTTATATGTTTTTCCATCAAATAGACGGTGTAGAATTCACTTATGATAGTCAAGACATTTCTTTCCATCCTGTACATAGTAGTAACAATAATTGTTAAAGAAAAATTTTATTATAAAAATATAATTTTTTTCTTTTTTATTGAATTAATACAAAGTGCAACGAAAATATGAAGAAATGAAAAAAGTAAAATAAGAATGGGGAAAATGAAAAAGCTTTGATAATTATAAAAATAAATACAAATTATTTAGTACGTCTATATAGCGATTTATTAAAATAACATTTATTCGAACAATATTTTGCTCCTGTATTGATATTAATATGTTTAACGCCAGTACGTTTAAATATATTTAATAGTGACAGAAACGTTTTGAAGATTTTACTTTGTTATATAATATCGTATGTATTAATTATTAGTCGACTCACAATTAGAGATGTATGTGTGTTGTAAAATGTGATTAACAGATGTACGTCATGAAATTAATACGAAAGACCTAAAGAAAAAGTTGTGATCAACAAAATAATTATAAGTATTGTGTACATATACACAGACACGGGCATATCTACACGTACCGCACACACACCCGCGCATCCACACTTTGAAATTTTTTCATGTATAATATTTCATTGAATACAATAATACCGTTGGACCTGCATACAATATATAGACAGATAATGCAACATTCGTATAACTGTAAAGTATACTAGGAATTAATGTATACGATATATACACATATTTCTCGTGTGTTTTTCGATTACATAGGACTCTTTTCTTTTCTTCACGAAAAAAATACATCTCGTTCTGTAAATTTCTTTTTCTCGTATCAAGTTAATTTGTTTTCTTCTACTGTTTATGATTAAAATTTATCACACACGAGACGGTTACGGTAAGAATTCTTTTACTCTATAAACATCTACGTGAAAGAACAATCGGTAACACACACAGGAGAGAACTGGTAAAAAACTCGTGAGAATATAATTTCGCAATTCTTAAAAAATAAATGTAAATTAAAAACGATGTAGGCACTTGATTTTTTACATATAATTTTCACTTTCACAATACGAAGTTGTATTTAACGTATAAAAGTTCTACGGTGATTTACGAGATTTGCTTCTTCTGGGAGAAAAGATGTGTCTTATTGTTAGAAGAAATATTCAGTTATTATAAGTCGAGCAAATAGTTCCTTACCATACACATCTAATGTGTCGTGCGTAGTTTCGTGTAGCGGATTTTTTCATGTTTAAAAAGTTAACAAGAAAAGAATCCGCTAATATTCTCCGTGTAACAATACTTTTATACAGCTTTTCATAATGATCATTTCATGCAACATTTATGTATTACAGCGGCATCATGGTTCGTTTAAATAATGTTTGTTCTAACATGCCACTATGTTATAGAAATTATAACGAAAGATTTATAAAACGTAATATTTATAAAAGTAATTAAGAAAATAGATCCAAGTTGAAAAATTGATTTTTTCAATGTTTTCACTTTTAGTATTCTTTCAATGTTATCATTTTTAGTATTTAATATTTCAGTATGCATTTATTAGAACAAAAAAGAAGATTAAAAATAGTTTACAACAATAATTGTGAAAAAAAAATGAAAGATAAAAGGAAACTTAACATAATTAATAATTATTTTCATAACTAGTCGTGAATGAATATAAACATCTAATAAATAATTTGTTAATATTTTCACTATCTGAATAAGGAAATTTAAGTTCAATATTTTTATGATTTCATCTAAGTACAATATAAAATCGGAAAATTTCATTGTAAATTATTAGACTGCAGATATTTATACAAATTCATATTATAAATTATATAATATAAATTTAATTGTAAATCAAATTATAAATATAATTAAAGAAGTGAAAACTAGGTGAAAAATTGTTTTATTTTCTGAGTATTGTACAAGTATGATATTTTAGATATTTTAGATTATATATTTAGATCTTCGTAGATTATGTATAACTTGTGCATTTTTTATCTTCACATTTTCTAAAAATGCATAAAAATCTGCAGTCTACAAATTACTAACTTATTTTCCATGTATTAGAAATTTTACATTATTGAATTTTACAGATAACAGTTTTTAAAAATCTCCGTTTAAAAGTCAGTTAACACATTACATATTTTTTTGTTTCTTACTATTTTATTCATTTCATCTTTTTTATCTTTTAAATTATATAAAATTAAATCATAAAATTGTTATATTTTTTTCATTAATTAATTTCTATTGTATCTATTATGTAATGCTACATTAGACTATGTTTACGCGTGTATGGGAAACTCGAAGATGCTAAAATACATACAATGCATACAATGCATGCTTAAATATATAAAATATTTAAAATAGAGTATTTATTATAATATTTATAATAAAAATTCACAGTCTAATAGGGTATTTTGAATTTAATATAGATATATGTAAACGGCTGTCCAGTTACATTTAATAAAAACGAATCAGCAACATACATACACACATGTATCTTTAAAAGCAAAGTACTGCAAACTTTGTTAATCAAATCTTAAGCAATAACAAAACTTGCGTTATCGAACCATGACACTGTTAGCTTGTTAATCAATCTTAATTTTGATTAATATGATTGTGCTCACATCACACACGATCGCAAATTAATCGTTACAAATTATTAGAGTTGGTCAGGTTTAAAATTGGCAAGAATCATCGAAATATAAAATAAATTCATATTGGAAGTAAGAAGAATTTTTAATTATTATTGTAATACCGTGAAATGCCAGTTATACATGTCAGTACTTACAAACTAATGATTTTAAGTTTTCAAGTCGGACGATCGTGCATTATGTGAAAGTTATGTTACATTCATCTTTCCCCTAGTATTGAACACGTATTTTCTCTCTGAGGCAAAGTATTTGTCATTTTTTTCTCTTTCGTTAAAGAATAATTTTAGAATAGGAGGGAATCATGTTAGGAGGGCATGTCGTGATTTTTAATACACAAAGTAGGCCTATCTGACTTATTTTGTACATACTATTATAACATGTTTCCGACACCTATATCGACGAATATATTCTGTGCCAATCGTTTTTTCCTACATGTTAATTTTAACATTAAATTTAGCTTAGTTAAAATCATAATAACACGTATATATTATTCCAAAAGATATCGTGAATATTTATTTGAAAGAGGGGAAAACAATATAATTATTTACGCCTTATCATTTTAGATAAATAGCGCTTTATCATTCTAGAAAAACGAAATTTCATGTACAACAGTCTTTTGATATTTTTTTACTGGTATTTTTTAGTGATCTATCGATGGCAATTGAATTGAAACGCGAAATGTGTCGATTACTTGTTATTCATATTCAGTTGTTAAATTAATATAAAGAATTGATATAGGTATGTGCGATTAAATACATATGTATATACATGTAATCCTGTGAACGTGTGTTTCCGCGACATCATATCCAATACAAGTTTAAATTATTCTGTATAATTATTCTGCAATAATTGATAGATGAAATTTATAATTCTTTGAAAGAATGATAATTCGATATTCTTGATGAGTGACATCAATAAATTGACCTCAGAGAGAAGTTAGAGATAGATATATACGGCATGGAAGATATAGAAATAAAGGGATTCTGTGCTTCAAAAACCATCTAGGAAATTGACATTGCGCAAAGGGACGCACCCTATTCGCATACTCTTTCTCTCTTAATCTCGAGTAAAAATCTGCATAGTTGTCTTTTGACGGTCAAAGGTTACATGCATCTATATCATTCTTTTTTTATTGTAAAAATTACGTTATAATCTTCTATTATTTGCAAATAATAAAAATGATACTAACATCATGATAGAGAATTTACATATGCGGTGGCGGGGAGACATTGATTTTTGCATCTCAATCGATTATAAAATTTTTAAGGTATTATTATTTTTAAGACAAATGATTCATCGTGATTGAACTATAGTCTTTTAAACAAATACAATTAGTATAACGTTATGAATAAAAAAATTAAAAATTAGTAAAAAATAATTATTATAATTATTATTATTCGTAAAAAATAATATAAAATAATTATAGAGATGAATATATGTATTATATATATATATTGTAAATATAAATTTGCAATTTTTATATGTCGAATTTTGTTTGAAATTTTCTATTCATTATTACATACACTTCTTTTGTTTTAATAATTTACTTTTTCAAATTTGCATGAATCGCATTCTAAAATTATCAAATATTGCGCTTTTGCATATTATGCATGAAGTGTCAAAAATTAACTTTTATTTCAAAACTAAAAATAATTTATATTCAAAAACATTGTTATCAGAAAAAATAGTATAATATTTATAGAGCCAAATCTAAAATATATAAGCATATATTATTAATATATTTTAGTCAACATATCTTTTATTATTTTAGTGTGATTGCATGTGATTGCAGTGTGATATTGCATCTTTAAACGTTATTATATTATTATATTAATTAATAAAATAATTTTATAGAAACTAGGAAACATTCCCAAGTGTAAATTGACCTTAATTTTAGTGAAACTGTTGAGTGATGTAGTTCCCGAAAATGTTTGGAAGGTTAAAAACATATTTTACAAAGTATACCAAAGTTAATATATATAAAATATATTTTACAAAGTATCTTGGAAACTATTTAGTGGATCCAAGAAAATAGTTCAATTACGTAAAGTTTGCTTATCTTCAAATAAAGAATTTAACATATAATATCTTAACAATATTTTTTAAAAATTCGTTTAATTAAAAAAAATAATAAAAAATTCTTATTATTTATTAGATAAATAAAAATGGAATGAAAATAAATAAAAATTCTTATATTTACTTTTGTGTACTCACAAAAATTAAATTTTTCTCGCAAAAAGTTGATTTAGTTGCATAAAAGTTTCTTAACTTCAAATACGGATAAATTGGAATTTTGATTTTTAAAATTATAGCAAAAATGATCGTCTTTATTAATTTCGTACATTCTATATAAATAAAATTATTAGGCATGCATGATCGTAAACTATAAAAATTCCGACAGTTTGTAATTATGATATGTTTTATTAATTTTCCTTTTCTACACTAACAATGAGGGTTAAATGCGCGCCAGAGGCAATGCGCAATCTATTTATGAGTATCTAAAAATTATTTTCATTTTCTTTTCTCAATTTCAAATATTCAAAATTTATAGAATTAATCCCAAAACGACACTGTTTTATTTTCGGGCGTAAATATATGATACTGTGGAGTCACAGACAATATAAAATAAAATCTAAATATTTTTAACATTGTTGAATATCCTTTCAGTTTTTTTTTCTAGAGAGTCTTTCAGTTTCATCTAGAGATTCTCAAGGAAAGATGATTGCAGCATTATGTTTTTAATAAAATAAAGGAAATCAAAATAAAAAAATTATTTTGTGTTGTGTGTGAGAAAGGTTTATTCGGTATGATTCGCTTATAATACATTTCTGGCAATTCCAATTACTATATATAGTTTGATGAAAAATACATGTCTTATTTGAAACTGCACAAATTTTTGGAAAATAATCCATTATTTACTTTAGATGATTAAAATACGCTTCTATTATATAGTTTATAAAAACTCGAAGACCTTTAAGACTAACAAAGACGCACGAAAAACTTTCTTTTTTTTCATTATTTTATAAACTATGGCATAGATTAGAAGGGCATACAAACGCTCGATATTCTAATGTCTATTTATACATCTGTAGACACGACTAAAATAAGATGAGGTCGCTGCCGATCCAGTGTCGTTGTAGGAGTAAGGAAACATAACAGTCATAATAATAAAAGACATCATTTTAACAAGAGTAGATATCTGCTTTGATTGTATAAATGAATGTGCATAATTAAATTTATTACAAAAGATTGAACAATTTTCTAATAAAGTTGTTTTGTGTTCAAAATTCGTAAACTTAGCACCAAATAGCTACATAGGTGCGTAGTATTCATTTGAAAGTAATTTTTGGACTATCTTTTCAATTCAATAATTATTAACATTTATTTCGTGAAACATATTTTCAAACCTAATTTTAGTAGCGGTTTTCACCTCTTTGATATGAATGTCGATACATAAAAAAAATATGTGTCAAATATTCTTTCATGAACTACGCTTAGGGCAACAATGTACACTTTGGAATATTCCTTTGTAAGAATTGAAATTTGTACAATAAGAGAATAAGTGGAATATTATTGTAACATTTCTTATTAATATTGTTTACGTATGTAATACATACACAACTATATAATACATTTTCAACGTACAACTTGTCCCGATTAATTTCGAAAATAGATGCTCTAGACAACTGTAATTACACACACCACATGTATTGTATTGTGTACCTTGATTTACTTACTCATTGTATACCGAGTTCCAAACAATGTGAATTCTAAGACACCGCATGTATTATAGTTGCTCACGAAAGAACGTTTATAATTCAAATTGTATTTGTGTTTATAAATAAAGTATGCGCTTTAGAATTTTCGAGGTAAGTATGACAAAATTAGAGAGTAGAACATTGTTTTGTACAATTAAAATAATATTATTAAAGAAATTTTATAAGCAAGCAGCTACAAATCATCGATAGAGATAAATTTGCTATAAAATAACAAAAATATAGATCTGAAATCATTAATATGAAAATAAATAAGGAAAAAATGAAATAGATACAAATATATAGATATAATAAATAAACAGACATAGATAGATATATGTAGATTCTCAAATCCTAGTTACATTTTGAAAGAGAATTGTAAACTTGTAAAATAATGAAAATAATAACTGGAATAATAATAATTGGAAGGTTTGGAAACTCTAATGACTAAAAGTGTAAAGTGCGTTATTTATTTGCCAAAATTTCGGATTGCAAATCTTAGAATATTTTTCACGAGTAACTATATTTATTTTTTTCGATAGTATACCTAATCTGAAAAGATTGGTCCATTCCAACAGCAATTTATTAGCGATTCGTGCGAATCTATTCGACTGATTTCCTCCTAGTTCATTTATCCAATTCCAACATTCGAGTTTCAATCATATTACTTATTAATAATGTTGTTCGTACATGTACTGTTGCATCTTATTACGCTTATAAACGGCCTAATGGATTCTGTACTTTGAGAGAATACAGGTTATCGATTTTTTTGTTATCCGTTCTAGCGCTTTCCAATATATATTGCTCCCTTGTAACGAGGTGACTTTGAAACGCTTCGTGACATACGAATTAACAACAGTTATAGTTGTATTTTCATATATCATACGCTCCAAAACAAATGTCAAAATTTTTTTCTATTTTACTATAACTCGGATTTTCAAGTTTGCATCAGTTTATTTTCACGTAAAGAAAAATAGAAATGAAGAATTTATAGGAAGTAATAAAATCGGTAAAATTTTACTTTTCTATCTGTATCAACTATCAAATTTATTTTTACGGTTACCTTCGCGTTTCTTTCTTTTTTAATACACAGTGTTGATTTAATTATAAATGAAAGTAAAATTTAATGTTAAATTTAAAGGAATTTAGAGGAATTTCTTATGTTCTATATTATATGTTTCTCACGTTAAATTTAACCGATACTAACTGATATAATATCAAATACTCTTGTGATTTCAATGAAAAATATTTTCTATCACGAATGATAGAATTGTACCCTACGTTATGTAATCAAAGATACTCGTGAATAAAAGCAATAGTCAACTTGGATTGATTCAAGGTAACCATTATTCTGGTATCAATTATCGAGTGTCTATTGAGAGCCAGAAGTGTACGTGAAATCGCTCCAGATGCGTTGAGTTAGCTATGTATACGTACGTAGTCATATGCGTATACGTACATATACATACATATGTACATGTTAGCCTTATCACTTTCATTTTAAACACGAATACAGTACGTAATAGTTCTTTCTTTATTTAAATGAAATATAGTATTTAAAGTATTCCTAAAGTATTCAAATACAGACCATTATAAACTTTTTCAATGAATTTTTGAGCCAAGTACGAAATAACTATGGAAAATAAACTAAGTTTAATAGAAAGAAACAATAAAGAAGAAGAGATATGAAATGTAAAAAACAGATCTTTAGGAAGGACATACTGCCCGTATACAACTTTTTTATATCAATTTCTATAAAAATTATTGAAATTCGCATTTGCCCTAATATGTTGTGTGATACATCGAGTTTATCAAAGTTCATTAATGTTATGCTATTTTATCATATTTATTTAATGATTATAAAATATTTTTGCAATAAAAGATTTGTTCTTTGATAAATTTTAATTCTTCATTTTTAACCTTGCCTTTATATATTCTTATTCTGCTAATCGTTATCATAGTTCCGAATATTTTGGTAATACACTATCTATTAATCTGCTTCTTGAAACAGAAAACTATATAGTTTATTTTTTGTAATTCAATTACAAAAGTATTTCTATTTTCTTCACAATTAACACAGTAGCAATAACAAGCGAAGAATTAAAAGTGTGTGTATGTGTGTATTTTTGTCAATTTTTAAAAATTATATTATATTTATTATTCTGTATTTAATTCAAAAATAATTTTTATCTCTATTAAATATAAAATATAAAATGTAATTAAAAATATAATAAATATTAAGTACAAAATATAAAGTGTAGAGTGTAAAATATAAAATATAAAATATTTAAATTCATTTAAAATCTAAGCAGGACAATTCTTGTATAAAGATATTGTCTTGTGTCTGTCGAGTGATTCGTAGAATATTCATATTGTACATAAAAAATGAACAAAAATAATAAAAATAAATTATAAATAGTCCATTTTTGCTTGCATTAGTTTTTAACTTGAACAAGTTAGAATTAAGCTTCAGATTTCTGTGTTTGAAATTTGAATATTTTGCAGAATATGAACTTGAATAAAAATAATTGGCAAATAATTGGTAATAATTGCTGGCAGTCAATTCCGTTAGAAATAATTCATAATACATATATACTATATTTATATGGTTCAAATTCTATAATCGATAGCGCACCGAAGCGGGAGGCTATCGAATAATAACGTAATGCTATTTTTGTTAACTTTGCTCCCTTTTACAGCCTCCTGAACGATGCCACCCTTTAACTTTCAGAGTAACCTATACGTTCAGGTTACGTACATTTACACATAGGAATTATCGGGAGAGGAGACTATGAGATCGTGTTCGAACGATCGAAATAATTAAACAGAGAAGATTTCTTTCTTATTTTCTTTGGCCGTCAAGAGAGTGAACGTGGTGGTTCGCTTCGTCGCTTTTGCTCACAGCACGAAACAATTGTGCAAGGGCGTAAGTGATACGATAATCATAGTGATCTCACACGAATTATGCATTTTCCATGACCGAGACCTGCTCGAAGGAAAAGGATTTCAAACCTAACCACAACCTATAGGACATTCATTCATTTGTGCCTTTGTAAAAAAAGTAACACAGAAACTTATCTGTTTCGTTTCTGTCGAATGCGCTCTATCATACCGATCATACATCGCAGATCAGAGAATCCGGAAAAACGGAGCTGTACTTTGGAATAAACAAACGACCGTGTGATCGTGTGATTTATTCATTCTTTGGTATCGATTTAATTACTTTTCAATCTCTTCTCGAATTTTTTCTCGGAAATTACAATCCCTGATAGACAGCAATCAGCGAAAATCATTTTAGTTCCTTTTTAATGATAAGACTAAAACGACTAGGATTTAGCAGTGCCACTTTGTGCTTTATCGTTCTGAGCCTTGTCGAATCCATCGATTAATGTTTCGATGATGAACTTAATCGTCACTTTGTATGTACTCTCCACGTTCTCCGAGTATCGATCTTCTAAAGTTCGCTTCACTGCTTCTAAGAATGGCTGCTCAATTTTCTGAAAATAAAATTCATTGAAATATCAAATAGGTATATATAATTAAAAAATAAAATTGTTATCTACGTTATTTTATTTGGCACATAAGCAACATAACTATGCTTAGACAATATTCATCTATTTCTATAATCGAATAATTTAATAATTCGATAAGCTAGAAGAAAAAGATTGTTATATTTCCATGTGTTGATTAACCTTATTGATCGAGTTAATATTCATGAGAAAACAGTTAGACAAATTATAATAGTTAGACTTTTGCACATTTATAACAAATTTTAAAATGTAAAATTGCGCAGAACGCGCGTAATATAAAATATAAAAATAAATATGTAAAATATTCAAAGTATACTTGCTATGACATTTTGTGGTGCTATAAATACATATAAATACATATAAATATTGTTATAAAATAATTTTATATGTAAGTTTCATTTTCTCAATTATATTTTTAAAATAAAAATATGAATCTACATAAAAATCTGCATATAACAATAATATTTCTAATAAAATTACGTAAAATGTTAGGTGGAAGTTTTATTAGAATTTTTTAATTAGATACACCTTCGTATTTAGCTCTATTCATTACGTGTGTAATATATTCATGAAATATTTGACGATAAAGATGAGTTACCACACATGATGTACATATTACACTCTCCAACGTGAATATGCAAGAAACATGCATAGCATGCATCTTTCCGGCTTTGTTTCAGTGAAACAAGGTATCTCTTACTTTCAACGGCGACCACACGACAGAATGCATTCTTACCCCTCCGAAATTGTCTACAGTCTACAGCAATGTTAGGGTAGGGTGTCGACTATGGTAAAGACGACATTTGAAACACGGGAAAACCAGTAAACGAAAATCAGAAAATCTTTTGTATTATTGTTAACGGAAAATTGTTGTACAAGAAGAAAGATAGGGAGATAAAAAAATTTCAGATGATACTTTTGATTGATTCAATATCAGATAAAATCTTGAGATTAGAAGATTATATTGAAATTATAAATCTAGTAGTTTTATCAAGCTATGATAATTTTGAGCAAATAATCAACAACCATTGTCCACATGACGAAACTTTAGTATATAAATTAAATAATAATGTATTAACTGGGCAATTTATTTTATATTAATATGTTGATATTATTTTTGGACAATGATAATATTGAGATTACGATAAATATAATTATAACAGAATTTTAGAACTACAATAAATCGAAACAATTTCTTTTTACGAGCTTACCCAAAAATATTGTGGATTAAAGTCAGGAATCTTTGTATGCGTAGCTCCGACTTGATGAAGACAGCTCAGGAAATCATCCATATTGTCAAGTCCTCTGATACTTTCGTCTAGAGCAGTCATTACTTTTTCCGCGTGTTTCCCCAATTCTTCCATATCGAAACGTTCTTCTTTTGATTTCAAATCCAGAAATCGTGAAAACATTTGGACCAGTTCTTCATTTTCTTCGAACAACCTGTAATTAATAAGAAAAAACTTATAAAAAAACTTAATCTTTCAATCTTCTATTTTATTTGCCATAAATTTGAGTAATTATTTTATAGTTAAAACCATTGCATATGCGTAAAATATATGCGAAAAGTTGTATAACACATTCAAATAAGATATATATCAACGCATAATTAAGCACTTTTCATTTTCGTTTCCTGTATTTCATTAATAAAAAATATATTTTTAAACATGCGAAAAAAATATGTCTGTACAATACAATTTTAAAATCATGATGAGATGAATGTTAGAATATCAGGAAAAATTTGCAATATGATCACAATCTGTTAACATTTTAATTATATTTCTAAAAAGAAGAATTATTGAAAGTTTTATTTTTCAAAAAATGGAGTCAATAAACAACAAAATACTTTGACTAATTCATTGTTAATTGTTAAAGGATACTTTAAGCCACTATAAAAAAGAAAAAGTATCCAAAGTTGGCATTGTCTTGCCATGAGTCCCTGATACTCACTGATAATCGTGTTAATAATTACATTCTAATTTCTTTTTTCTTTTATCTCGTTAATCGATATGAATGTATTTTTAAAATCATATTTCAATTTTTTATCAACGACAAGGAAAAATACTTTGTTTTTCTTGAAATACTCTTTGAATTCTTTGAACGCGTCGTAAATCTTGAATTTGACCTTTAGGCGATAGAAGCTTTTACGATATATCCTGTACTTTTTCAAAAACTTTCCGAAACTTGGCCTGCAACAATAGTTGCAGTTGGTTTCGTAAGATTGAAATTTCTTTTCTACATCCTCTTGAGTTCATAGTAACATTATCCGTGATAAAAATAGAAATTTATGGCAAAGACTTAATTTGACGTTAATCTTAATATTATACAAATTTATAGAATATCTATATAAAAAGAATGTATGAATATCATTTATTTTTCTGATCACTCGTTTATCATTACGATCATTTTATTTTTTATACGTACAGTAAGGAGCATAAGACATAATGAAAAATTGTCGATGCTTTGAGTTGTTATAACTTAGTAAAAGAAAATCATACAAGAATCTTTCGGTATCATTTTAAAGCGTAAAGCTTTTATTTTGATTGTTCTAAGTTCGTTTTTTCCAAAGATATTTTTATATCATGTAATGAGTGAAAAAGTAAAAATACTTTTATTCTCAAGAATTGTATAAATTCAAACATCGGTAATTTCGTAACTTGTTGTCACCATTTCTGAAAATTGAAATTTTCAACAATCTCGTAAAACTTACTGTATGATTTTGAAACTTGTCTCTTTATAATGGATCCCTTAAAACTTATTATATGACTTTTGTGCAATTTTATTGAACTTTTATTAAATCTGATTAAACATTAAGATTAAATGACGAAATGCTGAAATTTTTTGAATTTTTGTTATTTAATTCTAATGCAAATTTCAACAAAATGGTGAAAAAGAATCATACAGCAAGTTTTAAGGCGTTATTGTAAATGGGATATTTTAATCTTTAAGACCACAATGGATTTAGTCATAAATAAAATTTTTACATATGTGTAAATTTGTACAATTTCTTTTTTTTTCTTTTCTTAAGAAAAGAACACTTTTCCATTTGCTATATAATATTAAAAATCTTGGAAAAGACACGAATTCGGGGCAGTGGAAAAGTTTTGAGATTAAATGACAATAGATATATTATATGATTCTTTTTAATAAAGTTATAAAAGTTTGAAGTATTGACAATTTTTCATTTAAGTGAATTGTGGTGCAAAACTGACTCCATGAAAATAATTTATATTTACCAGAATTGATGGTAACAAGATTATGAAATTTTATTTGGAAAGCCAAAACGTCCTACAAATTTTTTACTTTTTTTATGTTCTATATACAAACACCAGACAAAGACTGTAATGTTAAAAATCCATATACCTACTTAATTTTGCTCATCACCGTATGCAAAACATTAAAAAATATGATTTGCAAATTCTTCAAGTTATAATAAGATAATAGAACCTCGATTATTCAAATTAATTCTGTTCAGAATGATCGGATAATCGCATTTTTTGAATAGTCGAACGTTTCATATTTTGGATATATGAAATGAGTTTTATTATTTTTTTATTATCATTTTCATTATTATAATCACAAATATGAAAGAATATAATTCATTACATAATATATGTATATATTACATATATATTTTTTAATTATCTTTGTTTTCTCAATCTTTCTAAACTGCTAAATTGCATATTTACTTTCACAGTTATTAATTACTGCCTATCTAAGTTCTGTTTGAAAACCAATGTTCGAATAACTGATATTCAGATAATTAGTGTCAAAAAAATAATCGAGATTCTACTGCATTTATTTTACTTTTATGAAACGAACATTTCGGTTTCACCAGATTTCATGAAAAGATTTTGAATGAATAAAGATTATTTTCTTAAACGCAATTATATTTAATAATGAAAGAATAAACATCTAAGAAACGGTCGTCACATCATTGTTACGTAGCATTTTTAAAAAAGCTTTCCGTCTTATTTGTATTTTCCTTTGTTGTTCCATTTTGTTTCAACATTTAATTAGTCGCTGTGCGGCCACAAACTTGTCTTGCCAGCATGTTGTACTTCGTTTTCTTAAATTCTTAAGAGTCACGGCAAACAGACGAAAGAACCAACACGGCGAAGCTACCAAATTGGCTTAGAGCTTAGGACCTTGAGCGACTAAAATCTTTAGTTTCAACTCTCTACGAGCTCGTTAAGTCTGTGAAAATCTTGAACAACAAGCTTAAGGATTTAGTTGTGGCAAACGTATGTAAATGTAGACATTATATTCTAAAAACATTGGTGTCGAAGTAAATTGTATTTCGTTATTGTTGATTATCAATAAATAAGGAATAGATATAATAATGCATATGCCTATATTTATATATAGTTGTTTACAAATGTCGTTTTTTGCATATTATAATTGCGATGATAATTTCATAATATATTTCTATAGATATCATACATTGCACACGTGTTTGATATGTCTTGAATGAATACAATCGATAGTAAGGAACTTAGATAAGACCCTCGAGGCATGAATAGCTCTTGAGAGGTAATTACATATTGACTTTGACGTTCCATAATCGATCCATCAAATTACTCTGCATATAGTATAGATGTATAGTCTTAGAAGATGTTAGGAGAATTCCTTGAAGTTTAGCTTGTGAATTTAATGAACGAAACTACCTCTTGAAATTTTTTCATATCACTTTGAGAGTATTAAACAAAAAACTTAATAAATAAAACGCTAGCTTGTATTGTGCCATAATGTTAAAAAATGAAATACTACGGAGCAAATTTAATTGCAAATTTACAAAATAAATTATTAAATTAGAACGAAGAGAAATAGATCTACTAGATGAATGAATGAAGATGATTAGAATGAAGAGAAATAGATCTACCTCTAGATGCTCGAACAAGCATCAATGTATAACGTACACGTAAATGATAAAAAATTTCTGTTTCTTTTTGTGTTATAAACGTTTGAATATCATCAGTGACCAAACACTAACTGTAAATTATGAAAGTTATCAATCTGTAACCTATAACGATTGTTAACCATCATTCGTCGCTTCTGGTGGTTGGTTATATAAAACATTCCCCAAATGTTTGAATAGCCTTTGTAAGTAACAACAATAAATTCTTGACGCGACACTTTTTTTTGGCCGACCAACAGAGAAAGTAGAGCATGCACTGCTGTTAAAGAGAATGGATCGTATCAAGCAACTGTGGGAGTATCAATCGCGGAAAGGAATGGAGATTTCGTCTGTAAGTGCAATATTTATTATTTCCAAGATAAAAACGTGTAAATCATTTTTCAATATATTTTTTCTAGCATATTAATTAAATAAAATGAATTGCCTGAACCCTACACTTAAATATATTTAAAACTAAATTTTTGCGTTTTCGTGCAAAATACATTTTGCAGCTTTGAAATGCTTGTTTTTGTGGAAAAAGAAATGTTAGAAGACTATCTTTGGTCTATTATGATTTATAAATAAATCTAGCATGCATTAAAAATACTTCCTTCTATTTCCTTATTATTAAAAGCTACAAGATTCGTGATTGTTGAAAATTTACAAAGTAAGAGAAAGAAAAACGAATCAACTATGAATGAGAAAGGGAGGGATGGATGGAATCAGACAGGGAGGAGTGAAAAAATTGGTTAAAAGAAAATAAAAAAACTTACTAACAAATACTCGCGATGGAGATAATAGAAGCAAGTGCAGGATGAAAGAAATGGGGGATAAAGATTAACAAAATTAAAAGAAGAAAAGAAGGAATGCCCAATTTGAAAGCGGATGAAAAATAGCAGGGAGAATGGGAAAAAATGAAGAAACGGGATAGACTCATTTTCACGTCGACTCGTCTAGAATCGCATGAGCGCACTATTTCTGCACTTGGTCACGTGAATAGTCTGAAAATGCCAATACGAGGAAGTCCATTGTCCGTTAACAGGGATAGAAGCAGAAAAACAACGGTCGCCTACGTTTCACGTCGCAACTTTCAATCCTTCAGCGTTCGTAAACAATGAAAAACAAAAAAGGAAAAAATAAATGTAGCTGCGTATCATTTATTTGCTGCTAATCGCTATTTGTTACATTTGTTACATTTGATGTTTTGCAAATATTTCGTTCGAAAACCGTCGTAAAACTGTAATCGATATATCGATAATAGAGATAAAGAGTAAAAAATTCCGCTACGACCAAGGAATTTAATTACACGTTCCAATAACAATTTATTTTCCGGATACCAGTTGCATAACAATAACTTTGCTTACCACTATATTACATTTGTCCGAGCGTACAGTCTGTTTCTGTTCTGTTCAGAGGGCATAATGATAAAACCTGATGAAAGATAAGTCCACGTGAAAGAATAAATTGAAAATGAAGACAGTAACATTTTTCCACTCAAAATTTCGTTTGCGAATAATAAGTCAATGTCGAAAATTTTTATCGAGTACTTACATATATTTTACTGTAGATAAGTTCATCCATCTATGAATATAAACAATACGATGTCTCTGTCGTGAGTACACGAACACGATATATTCTACGTGCTAAGTATGTGTATGTGTTTAGCCACATGGAGCGAGTATGTAATGATCAGATTCACGCGCTTGTAATTGAGGCGGATAGCGACCGTCTGGTAAAGTATTATAAAAGATTAATACGGATTCCGATATAAGACTGGAGACCGCGATAAGTGGACTGAATATTTTATGAGTGATAGATTCGCGTGGATCGGACGTCGCACGAAATTATAATTGACGAACTGATTAATTCTTAATGACTATTTTACATAATGATAGTAGAAATAACAATAATATCCGAAATATGGCGGTATAGCAGAAAGACTGACTATAAGACTCAGAAAAATGATGGCGTATACAGGCTAATTACTTTGAATGGCGAGGCTAATCACTTTGATTGCCTCGTAATTTGCTCTTACGTAATTTCTCTAAAAACGGTGAAATTATTAAACATCGATAGGATGATCGATGCTGCCGTTTTTAGAGGACATTAAACATAACAGGCACGCGGGTCAGTGCCCGGGAAAGAAAACAATAAACTATCGCGTCACAATAGCCGAGATAAAGCATGGTAAACGTTAAGACTTCTTGCCAACATGAAAAACGGGCGAGCCATTGTCATTATTCAAAAATGGAGCAATAAATTATGTTACGTGGATAAGAAGCGTAACGTCTTTCGTACACATAATTCTAATAACTAGAATTATGAGAAAAGACCCGAATAACATGATTGATAGAATGGCTAATTGTAAAAAGAAAGAAGGGAATAAAAAGAAAGCAAAAAATTCTTCCAATAAAAAAATAGAAATATAAATTGTATCGATAAATAAATCGAAAACTTTCGATAAAAATGATTTTTTAAATGATAGATATGTATACCTGTGTGTATATTACATAATAGTTTATTTGCAGTAGAATGCAATCTATATTTACAGAGAAACATGCATGTATGTATGTAGTTCATATATCAGTACTTTGATAATTGTTCATATAATGATAGGAGTCTCCTGAGTTTTCGTTCATATAATAGACGTTTAAGTTTAAACAAACGGATTCATCCATCAAGAGATCATTTAATCAGATAGTGACTTGAATTTGGTTCAAATAAATGAAGTCCAAATAAACGGAGTTCTACTATATTTATTATACAAGGTCTTATACAACTGACAATATAACCAGGCAAAGAATAATTCTATAGTATAATATAAAAATAACATACTTAAAATTTTGTTTTAGAGAAAATTTATCAAATATTTGAATTTGATTAATTAATTTCAGATTAGATAAGAATGAATAATCGATAAAATATTATTTTACGTACGAAAATAAATGAAAAATATAGAACGAAATTTTTTTTATTTAAGATTTCGCTTCTAAGAAAATAAATTTTTTACAGTTAAGATGTAGGATATATGTTCTTGATAAATTTTTCAGATCAGTTTGGAATTAATCAAATTCAAAAATATACATGAAAAATTTTCAAACTTAATTTTCTCAAAAATGAAATATTAACTGAAAAAATTTTATTTTTCTTTATTAAGCAAAGTAACAATTATTTGGTTTTATTTATATCGCCAGTTACGTAACGCTCTGTATATCTAATTTAAACACACGACAAAAAAGAGGACAAATTTCAATTCAATTTATTTAATATGTATTTGTATCATATTCTCAAACTTTCTAGAATTCTTTTAAATATTACTTAATCATTTTTAGTTTAATCATAACTAAAATTTAACTAGAATTAGAATGACTTTCTAGAATTCCTTCAAATATTATTTAATCATTTTTAGTTTAATCATAAATAGCATGATGTTGTATTGATATGGTTTGAAAATATGGAGATCATGGTTGATTTAAAAGATAATTCCATCTGTAAGTATGTAAAAAGTAATTTTAGAAATATTTTTAAATAAAAGTTTTACTTTTAAATGTTTTACGTTTAAATTGTAAAGCTTATTGGCAAAAGAAAACTATTATATATGACGTATTAAATTTTCATTCCTGAATGAATACATTCACAATAGACATGTACTTATATTATATAAATGTACTTATATCACGTATGCATATTTGTCAAAGGAAAAATAAAAGAATTAACTGCTCGCTTGTTGTGAACCTTGATGCATCATCAACATTTAAAACATTTTATTTCATTTCGTTTAATGAAAATCCATCGTAAACTGTATTTTCCTGAGTATATCTTCAAAATCTTAGTACGTAATGCGTAATATGTACATAAAGAAAATAGAAAGAACGATGCTTTTCAGTGAAATTTTCTGCACTTCGAATGCTTTGCTCCGTGGTTGATTATAGGTTCAGGAAGGGTCGAATCTGTACGGTTTTCTCTTCGATCCACGATAAATTATTTCAGGCCCTTTGTAGTCATATCCTGTACGCTCTAGTTACGCGGAGAATGCATCAATATCAGGAATCTCATAATTCAATAACAAGTGGATAGATAAAAAATAAAGAGAGTGAAAGAGATGAATGCACGTAAACTGAAAGAGTAGCAAGTAAACGAGAGGGTAGAGAATAATGGAATCATTGTCGTTGATTACTGGTTAACTGGAGCTAAAAATACCAGTTTATCGATGGTACACAATATTTACAGATTTACGGTGGTAACGCGTTCATCCTCTGTTATTCGATTTTTCATCGCTTAAAAAGATGAAGAGAAAATAAAGAAATTCATTGCAAATTTTCATTTCAATAAAACGACATAACAATAAAATACTGAATGAAATTGCAAAATGATCAAGATATCAAACAAATTACAGTTACAAGCATAATCGTTTCATACAACCATAACTGAAAATATATTCGTAATAACGATTATATTCGGCTTGATTGTTTTTGTTATACGTATATATATATTCTGTTATATGTTCATATATGTATTAAATACAATTATCGATTACTTTCAATTACCAAAGAATCGATGATCATTGTTCACGTTGTATTTTGATTTTGAAACATAGAGTGCAAAATTTATGCATTCAATTTATAACTTTTAAGCGAATGTTATGTTTTCTATATTTTAAGTAAAATCAATGAAAGAAAAGAGATTACTTCATTAATGAAATATGACCCCTCAGTGAGCGATACTATTTATATAACTTGCAATTGTAAAATAATTCACTATTTTCATAAATATAATCAATGATTCTGTTCTCCCTTTTCGTATATACTGTTCAATTGAAACATTTTAATCGTTTGTCATCTATTGTTCGGCTAATTAAAGTTTCGAGTATTTGATCAAAAATTAAATTGCTAACGGAAATTGTATGCGATACAATTTAAAGAAAAAAATGAAATGAAATTGGCTAAAATGTCACATCAGTGATGCGTGCGAATTTCATTCTAAGAATGAAATCGATTAAAAGAGGAGAACCGAGTGGAATACCGAACACAGGTAAAATCTAATATTGGATGACGTGTTATAATGGAGATTTGGGGTCTAACCCTTACCTGAATTATCGATTTTACTCTTATAAGCGATGTATAACGCTGTTCATATGTAGAAAATTATTTAGAACTGCATATAACATTGAAGGAGCTCCCTGAAATCTATAAAATAATTTCATAATTTACGATATAATTTCGATTCTGTCGGTTTCTTTAATAGGTTGACTGCCAGCAAGGAGTTCCCTGGTCTTTCTAAATATTATTATAATTTACATTATTTTGTTTTAGAATATATCAATATATTTAAAATTACTTAATAAATTATTATATAAATATATCTACATATTTAAATTATATTTTCAGACAAAATTTTTTTTGTGTTTACCGCAAGAGAAAGAAAAAAATGGCATATAGCCATACTACAGAGAAAACAAATTTTAATTTATTTATTATACTTACTTTGTTCGGTATGATCAGTAAAAATTATCTATTTAAAATGACTATATAATAAATCATATAATTATAATTAATTCATGATAAATATAACTATAAGTATAAATTTATTATAAATTAATTATCAATTATACAAAATTCTGGAGAATTCTAAGAAATTGCGATTGTCAGACGTATACACAGTAATATGTATATATGCTGACACTTATTGTCAGCAGCATCCGAACAACTCAATGATGATAGTCATACATATAGTACATAGATACTGACATAACATGGCGATCAACATACTAACATTATTTGAAATCTCTATTTTCAACTTTCATTTATCAATACATTTATGTTATACAGACTATTTGATAGACCGACGGAAACCTTTTTGAACCGTTTCTCATTCGAATCCCAAGCAACCTGCGAGACAATCTGTGAATAGTCGCTTTCTCAACGAATTCTCTACATAACTTACGTAAATACGTCAATTACGCTCGGTTATTATACGCCAATATCTAGAAACCTATTGTTCTTTCACGAATATTAGAAGGGACTGCGACAGACAAAGGGGAACTGCATGCATTTGACAGAGAAAAAATTGGTAGGTATCTGTCGACGATCGAGGAAAAAAAGAGGCAGACGAAGCAGCTGATTGTGCGATTAAATTATCATCAAAGGTCTTGTTTCGTAAAATTGATCGATAATTTCATTAATTAGAGGATTTTCCTTCTGTATCTTTTTATGTATATATCGAATTTTTTTCTTTTTTTAGTTCAAATATGATGAACATGATGGATATGGTACATTTTAATAATGAATATGACATGTCCGTTTTATAAATATTTACTCATTTAATTGTTCTACAAACAGATTAACCTGTATTCTGTATAAACGTATCAAATATATTAATTTCTATTCAAATATAAAATATAATCATACTTATAGGTTTATATATCAATATATAAACATAAAATATATATAGAGTAGAATAAAGAACATTCCTGAACCAATAACAATGAAAAATTCTCAATGATTTGAATTGTTATAACTTTTTAAAAAAATATCGTATAACAATCCATTTGGTCTCATTTTAAACCATAGAGCCATTACTTTGACTATTCTCAATTTGTTTTCTTCAAAGATAATTTCGACATTATGTAACGAGTGGGGAGATACTTTTTTCTTTAAAATTAGTAAAATTTGTGATTTCTATTGTGATTAAATTCACCATTATTTTGAAAATTAAAGTTGTTTCTTTACAGAGATTCCTTAGAACTTGCTGTATGATACTTTTTCACTATTTTATTCAATCTTAAATATTAGAGTTAAACGACAGAAAATTTTAAAATCGAATAATGAAAGAGAAGATTCTGATCTTCATGACTAGACTAGCTTTAATCATGAAAAAAATTTAAAAACAGTGAGAAAAGTTTGAATTTTTACAATATTAAAGAAAAATATATCCTTACTTTCGCATCCGCTACATGAAAACCATCTTAGGAAAAAAAAAACGAATTTAGGATTCTTAGAAAGCTTTATATTTTAAAATGAAATCGAATGGATTATTGTATGGATTATTATATGATAATTTTGTTAGGAAATAAAAAGAAAATTAAATTATCGAAAATTTTTAATCGTTATTGATTCAGTTATGCTCTTCATTTTATGTATGAAGTTTCTATACTATGCTTTCGAATGTTTTCAGAAAATGTGTCTATTAAATAAACGTCTGTAATGTAAATAAACATCTCAAAAAATGTACACTCTTTTAGTATTTCTCTATTTAAGATATTGAATTTTTAGAAAATTGTCGAGTCTGATACACTTCTAACAAGTAGTTCAATTATAATTCAAGAGGTCAAATTTTTTATTTTCTCTCCATTATCTATATACATATATGTAGGAATTTTTTGTTAATGCAGAATAGTTTCTTGTATCAATTATTTTTCTACAATTCATACGTTCCTTTAAAGGAAACAGTCGGATTTTAATCGGTTAGTGCAATTTTTGATTGTTGTATGTATATTATTGTTGTATCAGTGCCCAGCCATAAAAGTTTTTGATATTCAAAAAATGTATTAATTAAATGGCAATTATGAATGTTCCGAACTTCTCTTTTCATCATTTCTTTTTTTATGCTGAATTGTAAAATTCCCGTGTTTGTGAAATTTGTTCTGAATTGATATGATGAAAAATCATTAACCGTTTGTAGATTACTAGCATGTAGATACATACACATAAAGACTATGAAACTAAGAAATTAATGAAGTTAATGAATTATAGTATATATTTACAAATAGTAGAATATTATAGTTGATGATAAGCAAGTTGATGATGAATCACAATTTCGAAACTATTTCACATTTTCACTTCTGCGGAAACTTGAAATTTCAAATATCATAAAATTTTGTTCTAAATACGTGATGTTGTTTGTAAATACACATTTGTTTACGTTGTTCCATTTAATAATAGTAATAATTGATATATGTTATACGAAAATTATTAATCCCAGTAACGGAAGTTCTACTTTATTTTTTACTTTCTTTAGATAATGGTGAATGGAATAATATTTTATGTATAATAAAATATCTCTGATGGATTATATGATGTATGTATGTACATATGTTGTTACGATATTCGGGTTGGATTCCCATGAGTATTTTGTGACATAAAAATATCGGGGAATTCTGAAATTTTGAGAACCACATTTCTTTTTTGAACACAATTGAATTGTAATTGACTTAACCTTGGAATTGTTTTCAAATCCTACATATTATATGTATTTATTTTTATATAATATAAAATAAAGTCCCGTACAGACGTTTTGCCTGTCTGTATCTACGCAAGAATCGTGATAGAGTATTTTGCGAGGAATATTTAATGAAACATTAATAAATAGTATAAAATACACCATACAATACGATGCAATATAATACAATACATAATTAAAGGAAATTGATCACTTTTTTGCGAATAAATTGGTTCAATAATGAGTCAATAATTGAGTAAACTGATTCACATACTGGGATAAAATAATTCTATTGATCTAATGAATACAATACTGGCATGTGAATAAATCAGATTTATGGTACTAGTTTAAGCATTTAAAATACTATGGCATAGGCAATTTGGCAATCTGTGAAATTGTAAAATTACTTTAGAAAAACTGTAAAATATATAAATTATAAGTTATTACAAATGTGTTATTACAAAATAACAAAGACATCTATAATCTAATACCATATGAATTACGTGGGCAAATAATATTAAAATGAAATTGAAACATCAAACTTCTTTAAATCCATCATTTTTTACTCTTGTATAAATATCAAAATAAATTGCCTATAAAAATTTATTTTTACTCAAATTTCTATTCCAATTTAAGATGTCAAATTCTTATAATTTAATTTTTTTGTTCTAATTTAAGATATCAAATTCTTATAAATTACATGCATTAAATTGTAATATCAACTCATATGCATAGATGATGCATCAAAAAATAAAAAGAAAAAAAAGAAACAAGAAACTGGTCAACGAGAAGAAAAAATAACACTGGCCATCTTATTCTGATTTCTCCTACGTATTATACCATATGCGCTGAAACTGAAGCACTATTTATTCTATATTTGTATATGCACATTGTTTATACAAATTTCTGTTTTAAAAAATTCGCTCTGAAACATGATTAGTGTTTTTAATATCTTGGAAATTCTTATGTATGTACATCACATGATACTTTCGAGAATTCGATCCCAATCCCGAAAAAATTCCCGATCCGACTCGAATCAATCTGACATTTTTGGGTTTTCATATATCTCTAATAGAGGAAAAAGTCGAGATATGGAAATCAGTGAACATCTACTCTTTGGAAATGGGTGCGTTTGACGTTGATGGTGTCCTTGAAGAGCTTAAACGTTCATCTAACGGCGTAATAGCGCGTGACGCGAGTTAGTGCGATATGTTGTACCTCTGAAAAATATACGGCGCACCGCGGCGTTTTCACGAGCTATGGTTTAGGAAGAAATTTTCTATCTGGAATATAACCCTGCTTTTTATTCATTAAAATTTGTAAGTATTTTTTCACAGCTAAGATTGCCATGAAATTCCCAGAGAAATTGAAATGGTTAACGACGTTGAATAATCAAATAAGAAAGTTTAGCGGGAAAGCTTCACGTTGCTGAAAATGAAAATTGCGAACGAAGAGTATGCTGCAAGAATTCCGACAAAAAAAAAAATAAAAAAATTGAAGGTTTTCGAATTAAACGATGATATTAAATAATAGTAAATCATTTAGAACAATTTTTATTTGTATGTTGAAATTAGCGCTCACAAACAATACACTTAACTAACCTTTCAACTTTTTCTTTGTTTCTGTTACATCTTTCAAAAATAGCATGCAATTGCTCTACTAAACCAGTTCAATTTGATTATTTATTATAGTTGTTAGGTTAATATTAATTTTATAAAAATTAAGTTAGTATTTATTTAAATGAAAGATTAATTTTCTTACTCTCAATTCCTCATATTTAGTTTAGCTTATTGACTTTGTATATCCGCTGACTTTTCTTTCTAAATTTCGCTATTTTTAATTTTATTTTTGCATCTTTGGTGACTTTTTTATTCCGTATAAATAAATAAATTAAATATCTAGATACTGTGGCTGATATTTACTATAGTATGAAATAAGTGAGTAGGAATATAAATTCAATAGCAAGAGTTGAAATAAATAAATGCAGTAAATCTTAGTAAATCAATTAGTAATTTTAAATTTAGTAAATTTACTGAATATACATTGAATTTGAAGTGAAACTGATATGTGAGTGAAATAACTAAATTACTATTAATAACTGACTGTCAGATCAATAATTTTTTAATTAATTTTTTTTTTTTCGTTAAAGGTAGTTAGTAACAGGAACGATAATTCTGCCGATGATATTTCATTGTCTTTTACATATTCCCTTCTGAGAAAATGTTAATTTGTTCGTAACTGTTATTTCTATCCATCGTGTATCAACATGGATATTGTAATTGGATAAAAGGGCAGATAAGACCAGCCGAAGGGGGTTTGTCTTTTTTCTGATATCGTAGTTACTTTATATCAAATCTCATATTTACTTTATTGAGCACCTTTTAAGGAATTCGTATATAATTTGCAACTCCTCTCTTATTAAGATCATGTAATAATGCGTTCTAGTGCAATCGGAGAAATGTTAAATTATTGTTACTCGATAATAAATATAATTTCGTATATAATTAATAAGTATATACGTCTAACACATATATCTAATTTGTTTTAAAATGAACATCTTTAGTTTGACGTTAAATTCTGCAATAAGATGATTATGATAAATTAAGTATGATTGCTTACAATGTTAATTTCGACGAATTAATGATATTAACGGACAGTTAATTACAATTATATTTGGTGGTTTTGAAAAAAATCTATGAACAACAAAATATTTTGTCTCTTACATAGTAAATTCTGTTAGCTGCCTTTTTAATTCTATGTATGTATGTACATATATACATTTCAATATCGCTCTATTTTTCTAGTTTTCTAAAATTTCATTAATTGCACAAAGCCATGTGTCTGTTTTGTTTGTCTCTCGGTTTGAGTAACATCCTTTATAGTTATAATTCTAATAAAAATTTTCTTACACTTAATATGTATAAATTAATATTTATGCATATTGTGCATTACAAACCTTAGAAGCATAACGACACCAGTCGTTTCTAACTTTCTGGAGACTGCTTTCCAGCTAGCCATAACCGTAAATTTTTGTTTCGCTGTTAACGGAAGCCGTGGGTCTGTAGTAGGTTGATTCGGTGTCGCCAATTTGCTAAGTTCGCAGCCCATGTCGAGTAACGATGATGTGTTCCTTTTTTTTCCGGAAATAAAGAAGAACCACCAATACACTAATCCTTTTCTTGCTTTGGCGAGCAATTATTATACTATTTGTCCGGATCAAGCTTTCGAATCACCCTTATATCAAGCTCCGTTAATCTTTGATTCGCGTCGATGATGAATCGACAGATGCCCCACGGAAATGAATCCGGCCGAAAAACGAACGAGCACTTTAATCAAGCAACTGCAACCAGCTGCTTCCCCATCATTTCATCAAATCACCCGCGTTAAAGCGTTTCACTGGATTCCTGTCTCGAAGCAGGATTTAAGATCCTAAGAGAAAGGAAGAATCCTTCCAGAGCTTGCAGTTATCACTTCTAGTTCTTCGTTCACCGCTTGATTATCACTTTACGAATAGTCAAAAAGTTTAACAATGTTTTGTTTCATCACTGATGTCCTATTCAAAGTTATCGTAGTCGTCGAAATTGGAACTACTACGTCGTAGATGAAAAGTTGAAATCCATTTGTTCTTTGTCGAATACTCGATAATTTTCAGTACGTACGCATTCAGTACGTCAGTAAATACGCATCGATATTTGCGGAAAATCTATTTTTTCTCTCCTTCGATAGGATTTATCTTCTCCAAATCTTACGATAAATCGAAATAATAACGAACCGTATATGTTGATAAAGTTCCTCTTTTGCCTTCATTGAAAACAACTGCGTTGAAATATTCCACTGATAATAAATCGCCTAATGACTTCGGTAATGACTTATTGATAATGGAGAAACGAGATAGTAGACATTTCTAGAAGGGAAAGTGGTAAGTTACAAAAAGAAACAAATAAACATACTTAATTCTTTCCAATTTCTATTGGTATCGAAATAACATGAGTACCACGAATATTTTTATTTGTTCAACAACATATGCAGACCAATAGCATATACATTCTAATAGCATCGATTTCGACAAATTCTTTATTGTTCCATAATATTAGTAGTAATACTAGCGTTTTAATTATCTTTTGAAAAAAAGTATTTTGCCTTGCTTGAATAATTGATCAGAATGGAAAGAAAAATACAAAAATAAATTTTAATATCATTATACATTTATGGTGCAGTGTAAATAAGAAGAGATGAATCACAAAAGATACATTTAAATATTTCCGTTACTTGTTATTGTATCATAAAACTCCAAAAGACAGTATTCCATTTCAAAGACTATGATCATAGATCATTTTTTTCAGTCACTTTTTTATAAGTTTTCAAAATAAGTGCATATATTCAATTTTGTCGTAAACGTGGAGGGAGAGAGAGAGAGAGAGAGAGAGAGAGAGAGAAATTAAAGTGGAAATTTAAAGGTTGTTGACTTGACGTGAGAAAAAGAAGAAAAATATTTTCATCGCTAAATATTCAAATATAATAACTTATAATTTTTTGCCTGAAACTTTCTAATCGACATCGATTTTCTGAAAAATTCATTTTCTTTAATAAATATTGCTCTTTTGAGGAATTAAATTTTTGTCAATATCATTCATTTCGCTCAATATTCAATATTCATAATATCTGATTATTAAATATAATTATAAAAGAAAGATGAGAAAAAACAACTACTTCTCCGTGACTTTAATAAATTCGTCAATTGAAAGACTAAGTATGATGTTTTATCTAGAATCTGACCAAAACTTAAATGTCATAACGTAGATTAGATTCACCAATGAATAATAGAAAAAAACACAATAAAAATTAGAAAAAATAGAAAAAGATGATTTTGCTATTAACTTTGGAAGTTTGAAACAACAATTTGTTCCATAATTTAAATGTAAAACTTCTAAAGAGATTCGTTGTCGAAGTAGAACCGAAGAGAAATAATTGGAGAAGAAAAAACGAAAGGAATGAATAAGTGGTTGAAATGAAACTTCTTCGATGGAAAGATGTAAAACTTGAAAAAGAAGCAGTAACAAAGATGAAAATTAGAGAATTTTTTGCGCGCAAGAAAAGATACGATTGGAGAAGACACAATTGTTTTCAAAAATTTGAATGATCGTTGAAAGCAAATTTGCCGCGTTGCTTCATATATAGTTACTCTATAAAAATTCGTAAAAAAGCGAATGATCGATCCGGTCAATGAATCGAGTACGCGTTACACGAGTATTAACGAATCCAGATCCAAATGAAAATAAGAAGAAGCGAAATATCACAAAAACAGAACAAGTGGTTATGTATAACGGAACAAGAGCAACGCCATGAAACTTGAAAACGAAAAAGATCGTTTCCTTCTGTTTGATGCCGAGAAAAAAATATTAAATACGTATATTATATATTCAAGGAGATACATGCAAAGAATACTGGTGCTCATAAATACTTATATACTTGTTCTCATTTTTTCAAGTTATAGAAGGGATGAATTTTCTGAAACTATATACATTAACAGCGGACAAGATAAGCAGAAGAGAAAGTATTGAACTTGAGACATTCGCGTTGCGACCCTGGCATTATGAAGTAGAACTGCGATATTACCCGTAATCAAAGTTAACAATTACTTTCATAGTTACATGTATATACATTCCATGTTACAAAAATGCGTTAATATATTTATGAACAAAATTTAAAAAATAAATAGTGATTTCTCTAAATTATAAAACATATTTTACTCTAAATTTTTTATATTTCCGCATACTTGTGCATTTAAATTTTCCATAAATGTATGTTGTATGTTCTACATGTATTACTACAGATACACAGGCGATTTCCTTTTTATCGATACAGAATATTCTTTAAGCGATTTACAATTTAGAAATCGAATAACTTGAAAACATAGAGTTTTTTAAACGATGAAACAGTTGCACAATAATATAACACCAATTGTTATTGTTTACATATTTTCAAAGATTATTTGTACTTTTAATATAACGATAATTATAATAAATAAAATCATTTCAGATTTTCTTTTATCCGTAATTTTCTAATTCCGTAATCTTATCCTGTAAAACATAAATAAGTAGTTAAACGCGTTTGGACAATAGTCAAAAGCAGAATTTTCATCTTTTCTGTTCTAAATTATTTTCATTTTCGCGATTAATTACTTTTCACAGTTAGTGACTTTATACCAAGTATTCATATTCTTTAAATTAATACGTACGTTCAGTATAAATATTTTTGGCAATTACGAGAATATAAATGCACATATCCACCTCTAAATGCACAATCCCACTTCTAAAATTTTAATATTTAATTCGGGTTAATTTCTTACGATAAAATTTTATAATATATTAAGGACATGAAGAGAGTTAAATCAGTGTAACACTGAGATATTTTCTCCTGGGATAACATTAAAACAGAAAGAAACGACAAAACAATAAATGAGAAGAAAAGGAAAATAGAAATATTAGATTTGCGAGAAACAAAAATATCCTAGTTATCGAACTTTTTAAAAAAAACATTATCCACCGTCAAATTTCCTCCTGCTTCTGATTTAAGATAACACTGTAGGAATAAACAGAGGGAAAATAGAAATATCGAAGAATCACACCTGATGGATAGACGAAACACGGTTTCCCTGATCGCCGACGCGTGTTCAAATTGTCAACCGAATCGATTCGCGCGATTTACAAGCCACGAGCCACAATTTCCCCTCGGTTTTAGCAGATGCTGGCTCGTTGATCAGCGGAGTGCTGCTTCTGCACCCTGTTCCTTCTTCCTCATCTCGGTCGAAGGAAGAGAGAGACGAAAGAGTATGTGGTTATTGTGTGCGAATATTTTCAACGACGCGACCTTTCGTCAGAAGAGGTTCTTCTCGTTTCGCGCGTGCCTCTGTATGCGTTACTCGCGAGTACTGGCAATTCCTGTCGATAAAGCCTTTCTTCGTCGTTCTTTCATACGTAGTTCTCCCTGCGAGGATCTGCGCCACGATTTTCTAATGTGATCCCACGTTATCTTTCCTATATGGCTACGATTTATCTTTTCTATCTTTAGAACGTCTCCCGGGGCTTTGAATCGCTTACGTACTGATAATTTACACAACCATGTTGCCTTCAGCCCAGACGAGCCGAGACTGAGCCATCAGTAACAAGTGCTCAGGTCGAATACGCACATGCGCGCAGCTACCTTCACCCCCTTGTCTTTTCGGCCGTCCCTTTCAGGCCCCTTTCCTCTTCCCTCGTCCCTCGTCCTTTCCTAGCCTCATCACTCTCGTCCCTCTCCTTTCGCCCTTCATCCCACACCTTTCGCTCTGCTCTCCGCGTCGCCCGTTCTCTTCGCAATCTCGCATTAACCTTCCTCGGTACAACCTACGACCAATTAATCGAGAACTTTGCATTTTTCTTCATCGAGTTTTTCTTATTCCCGAGCGTTTCCGTCGCGCTACGCCGGACAACTGACGATGGACAGGCTAAATAGGCTAGTAAATTCAAGTGACAATAGTCTTTTCTTTTCCAAAGTAGTGAAGGTTGATTCATGATGAAAGTTACACGAAATAAAATTCACTCTGTTGAGAATATGTGCTATAAAAAAAGTGGCATTACGTTTTACATAATCAAAAAGTTAAATGTAATCTCACTATCAAACGAAATAAGAAAGAGAATTTTTTTTTAATTTTTTGACTGCTTGAAACATTGCCAAAAGTTTAAAAATTTAATACTGAATGAGAAACATATAATAAATTAAGAATGCATTCGTCTTGCAACATATGCCTTTTGATATATTTATTCAATATATTATAAATAATATGTTATCCTCCTTAAATCTCTAACAAATAAATATTTTAGTAGGCACGTATTCTATTATTGATTATAAGATTATCTGTATAATACTTTATGTGGACTAAATATTCTCTTTTTTAAAGAGAATGCATTATTGAAGTCTGTCATTAAATCTGCTTCTTACAAATATTAAAACTATATTGCGGAATTAATTAATATTTTGTTTCACATAATAAAAGAAAATGAAACTATTTATATATATATTTTTTTATGTTTATATATATGTCATATATATTTTTTTATGTTTATATATATGTCATATATATTTTTTTATGTTTATATATATATATATATATATATATATATATATATATATAATACAAATACGATAAAACCGCAATGACCAGACTATTGTATATTAAAATGTAATTGTCTGTAATTGTCACACACATGATTGTTAGACTCTGGATCTTTATGTAATTTCATATTTTCGTAAACTGAGTTCAATAAATGAAGCGTAAACAAAATTTCTATTAAAATATAATTTTGCTTAATAAATATTATACAATAATAAACACTCACTTTCGATATTCTATTTATTTCTGCATATTTTCTTTACAAGTTTGCAAATATAGTGAAACAGTAGAAATGTTAACATACCTATCCAGTCAACAAATCGGACAGGTGTGTGTTTATGTTAGTTAAAGACGCAGGATGAGAAGATTCCCTGAAAAGGCCGGAAGATACTCTGCTCGCGAGCAACCTACCAATCAGCTGGCTTTGTGTTAATTCAACCGAAAGCCGCGCGGCGAGGTTTCCGTTCTTTTCTTCAAAGGCCGTTTCTCAGTCAGTTTGTGACGACGCGTGGCCTCAACGTGACGTGCCTTATGATCCTGTTCGATGAATCGATGTTCCTCGATCGATATCCTTGATACATTTGTACTCGAGAGTACAAATAAGTGAGTGAAACGACAAAAATGTCCCCGCTCTTCAGTTTCATTCGCATTCATCCTTTTTCTTTGATTAATCCAACTTGACTAACGATCGATTGAAAAGAATTGCGTTGAGATTTACGATTCCGTGATAATTAGTCAAGTTGAAAACATAATATGATACGATTATTAGCTACTGAGCTTTAAAAAAGATAAATCGTGTATGTATAAAAGTATGGCAAATAATTAACGATCGCAGAGAAATATCGTCGCATCGATTTGCGTATTAACATGTTCGAAATTATTGGAACGTAATTATTATTGTTCGCGATAAAAAATAATTATATAATGACTTTCTTTTTAAATTGATTTTTTTGTTTCCAGAATGATATTTCATAATTGTAATAAATAAATGATATTATAATTACGTGATAGTATCATACTTCTTATAAAAAATGATAGTCGGAAATTTGCATTGAATAGTGAAATGTAGTGAAGTGTGTTGTATTGATAATTATAAGAAATAGTAAAGATATTGATGACCAGAAACTAGACAAGAACAACGATCCTTTCGCTTGCCAGGTAAGTAACTACTAACAAAAGACCTTCGAAATCTTTTTCTTCATTTAATGTAATTACTATTTTCTTTTCGTTGCCACGTGGTCTATAGTACAGCACGCATCTATAGTACTTGACTTCGTTCAATTTTTCTGCTCATTATGAAATTACACTTCTTAGACTATCTATAATACATAACAAAAATCTTTTCAGAGATGGCCGGAGTAAAGAATTATTTGACCGATCACGTGGAACTACCATGTCTTATTGTTAGTTACAATCGCATATAATTCAATTTCATTTCATGCATATTTGGTCTATTTGTTAAATACAGCTTATGTATTTGTATAAAAATATTTGGTAAAAAAATTGTACTAAAAAACACTTGATAAATATTTGCATAAAATTTTTAAATTGAAAATAAGTATTATATGAATAATAAAATTAAATTATTAATAGAAGTTATAAATTCTGTCTATCTGTTTCTCTGTCTTTGTCTTTCTTTCTTTCTCTTTCTCTTATGTATTATTTTATACTTAACTGCAGAATTTATACAATACTTAAATACTTAAATAATGCAAAAAAAAAAATTATTTGATTGACTTAGAAGTTTTAAATTAGTAATTATTTTTATAATTATTCGTGTTTTATTCTAATGAAATTTGTGTTAATCTATTGTGTATAAAGTATGTAAGTTAATGACTGAAATCAAAATATTTTGTTGCGTGAATTACTTTGAATAATATGAATAACGCATCATGTTAATGACTGTCTGTTCCATTTCATTTGAACTTTTAAGAAACTTTCAATTTCATATTTTCAAACAATATTAAAAGTAATCCTTTAAAAACCGTATTAATTATAATATGAATCACGATAATTTCTATGCACGAACGCGATTGATTTTCCTAAAGTTTTAAGATTCATCATTAATTAAAAGTACAATGTGTTACGAGGTACGAATATAAAACGAATGTGGCAATATGATATTAAAATTTGAACTGTTGCATCATATGATTTATATCTCTTAATAATTGAAAACACTTGACAAACTTGGACGATTGTTTGTTGTAATATTTACATGAAGTAAATATGATCGGAAATATTTCTAGTATATAAAAAATGAAAAATTTGAACCTGATTTTCAAAATTTTAATATATGAAAAATCAAAACTATAAAACTAGCATTTAAATTTGATAAGAAATGAAGTGACTTAAAAATTATAATTTTTGAAAAAATTCTGTTTTTAAAATTTTTCTCAGTTACATAATTCATGAATAAATTGTAGATATGCATTTTCACGAATTCTAAGATTTTAAAAATTTACAAAATACATATAATTTCCAAAAATATATGAAATATCCAAAGTAGAGTATTTATTGTAACATTAGAAGCAAGTTTCTATTTCGAATTAATATCTTTAATAATGGTTGTAAAAATATGAAATAGTATAAACATCCACAGTTCATTGATAAGATTCAAAGTAACATTTAAAATTTGAAAAAAGTTAATCGATTTATTTATATTATCCAAGTATGGGTTGAGTTTACAACAAATTATCAATCATTTGTTGAATCGAGGAAGTATGGCTTAAAGATTTATTTATAAAAGACTTATGAAAGACTTATTTATAAAGACTTATGAAAGATTTATTTATAAAAGACTTATGAAAGACTTATTAAGAGAAGAACTTCTATGAGCGTAAACACATATAAACAAGATATTATCTGCTTAGAAATCGCGTTGTTCTTCAAGAAAATTCAATTAGTATTATTATTATTATAAACTTTCCCTAAGAAAGCATATTATCGCATTATCTAAGATGAATCGTTTGTATCTACGTCTAATTTATTTTGTACTGTTCTAGGATTTCAAAAAATATAAAAAAATTTTGGATTATTTGATAAAGTCTTTGAAAGAAAAATGAAAATTTCTGGAAAGATTTCAGGCAAAATGAAAATTTCCTTTAAAAAAAATCATGAAAAAAAATTTTGTTTACCGTATAAATAATCCAGATTGGCTATGAAGGATTAAAGGAAGCTCAAACTAACCAACAAAAAAATAATTATTGGAATATTGTAAATACTATTTCTGCAAATTTGGAGAGAAAAATTTTGAATGAACAGTTTTAAAAGTGTAAACTTAATTATTCAGATTTTACTGTTTTGGATGTTATTTTCCGTATTTTCTTTTTTCCCAAAATGGCAGATTTTTAAGAGAAATAAAAAAATGGCTCAAATTTTAGAGAAATTTCTAGATATAATACGATAGATTTTAAAGTTTTCCGTTGGTTTTTAAATTGATAGAATTTAATATCTGTATTTGATAAATTTTTGTATATTATAAAATCATTGAAAATTTGAAATATATATATGTTTACGTTTTGATATTATTCAGTTTGTTACAATAATTGTTTTCTTATATCAATATTAATATATTCATGAACATACGGTTACATTTAATTTGTTATACCATATTTATTGTTTCAATTTAAATATAAATAATTAATTACGTAATTTACATAATTTAAATACAAAGAATTAATTACGTTAAGTAAATTAATCCTTAATTGTATGTGCAATTTTTTTTAAGTCATATATTCAGAACTAATAATATAGAACATTGCTCTTACAATAGTATATAAAAAATAGTTTTAATTTAAGTTCTAATTCAAATTGCTTTTAATATTTTCTTATTAATTCCTTATTAATTATATATAATAATAATATTATTATTTACATATTTCACAAGTCTACCACTTACAAAAGGAGAAAAAATAGTTCTATATATTTAACTAGTCTATTACATCAAAAAATCTCTTGTCATGTAGATTTTTTTCTACGAGAAGCAACATTCTATTTTTAATACAGAAAAATCCGAATAATCCGCAATAGGGATAATCCACGCGCGATCAATCTTGCACATATGGGATTGCGTTATTGAATTTAAAGATTTCAATACATACATCAATATATACATATTTGGATCATGCATAACTGCTCTAACATTGTTTCTTTAACTCATTGATAAATTATGACAAATATTATAATAGTCGGTTTGATATATACATCTTCGATATACACGTAGAAATATGTAAATCATTCTTTAAATACAGTCCCTCTTAATGTTCATTTTTGACATGAAAACATGTAGAATTTGTTACACTAGTGTTTCACCAAATTCAATTCTTCACAATTTCAAATGGAATTTTACTTATCGTTAGCTTAACGTCGGTTTCTTCTCGATGAATTTACAATTTTGTTAATCTTATTATTTCATGTTCCTTCTTTTTTTGTACCCTTTTGTCTTTCACTGTTTTATAATTATTTTTGAGGCACGAAAAATTTTATATCTTTTTTTCTTTATTCCTTTTATTTCTTTTTCCGTCTTGTTCATTCCATTTCTATGTTAATATTTTTCCTCGTTTTATTCCTCAGTATAATGTGATTTTCTGCTGTACCTAACCGACAATAAATATCTACATACAAGAACATAATTCGATGGTACGTTATAATTCCTCCTATTTCCTATCTTTCGCTCAATTTTCAATTCGAAATCCATCGTACATGCGTGCATGTTTCTGTACCATACTTTCTCAACTATTTCTTCTTCGATTCCATTTACAGTAAACTTTCAAATATTAAACATAACAATCACAAATTATATATAAAAGACAAAAAAGATCATAATTTTGAATATATTCAAATACATGGATGTATCATAAGAAAAAATTATCAGACAAGTTGAGCCATACTCTTCCTTATCGTAGATTGTCGCACATCTTCCATTGACGAGTGTGGAATGCCTCGGCGATTCTTCCGAGAATTTTCATTCCAAGCGAAATTATGATTCCAGGCACAGACGCGGCCTCGAGAAGTCGAAACGAGTTTACCACTAACGAGAATCACTGAATTTATATGCATAGTATTTTTCAATTCATAGTTATTTGCTAATGATAACAAAATCATATAAAACATCTTTCTTTTCACAGATTTAATCTTATGAGAAAAACACTGAAAATTAATAACGTATATAAATATTCTTTATATACTGTGTATAATACAGACTACAACCGAAAATAAGTCGTGGAGAAATAATAAAATTTTCTCATTCAAGACTTTTCGAGTTTGAACATTTGTCATATTCAATTTGGCTAATTCTAGACTAAACAGGAGTAAATAATTAATAAGAAGTTATTCTATGACAATAAGTCAAAAACGAAAGTAAAATTCCTTCATAATATACTTTGTTTTCCAGAAAATTAAATTTGAAAATTTTCAATTAAGTATACATATAATAAATCAATTCCTAACTAAACATTCGAGGTTTATTTTTTCAAAGATGAGATTTTAAATGAAAAAATTTCATTTCACAGTTTTCATTTATTTTCGTGTATATAGAACTTCTTCAAATATGCTTGAAAAATTCTTAAACTCGATTTTATCAAAACTGAACTTTTATATGAATAGATGTTATTTTTTCTTTCTAACTTGTTTTTAGAATTATTCCCTAGCTATTAATCAATATAACGACAGGTACTTAAATGGTATTTATAATTTAACTTAAATTCGATTTCTGCGATTCGAAGTAAAATTTAATTTTTGATTCCTCCGAAGATAATCATGATCAAGGATTTGAAGTTGAAACCCGATTGTTTGTAGAATTCAGACAGCGATCATCCAGCAATGCTAACCACGCTAAAAATCAAGCGAAAAACCGAACCAAAAATTGAGCGAAAAGTCAAACGAGTCTAATATTATCGATGGTTTTCAAATCACTATGAATAGTTGGAAATTTGAAATGCTAATTATCCACGTGTGAGACAACTTGACCAGTACAGTTGTTTAACCTAATGGCAGCCGAATAGTAGAATAGTTCGATCGAAATTATCGAACCGATCGTTAAAATGTTTTGCCATGAAAAGGAAGAATTTAGATCGGTCCAATCTGAAGCTGAAGGGGAATATCCTGTCAAAAGCAACATGGGTTTAACCAATTCCACCGATTATTGTCGAACGTATAACTGCTTAGTTCTGGCATGTCTATGCAATCGAATCTTTTCTCTTTTTATTAGTCAAGTGTAGAATATAATGTATCATACAAAGTATTTCAAACAAAAATTCATTTAAAATTAGATAAACGTAGAAAATACATTTTTTTTATGCGATTATTTATACACTTTATACACTTATACATAATATTTGTTTCGTGTTTTGAAATTTTTAAAAAAGTATTGTAACATTACTTCAATTTTATTTAATTTTTAATAAATTTTTAAATTTTAAATTATAATTGAATTTGCCTCTATAAATAGATTTTCAGCAGAGATATTTCTTTATGAAGTAAGAAATAATTTCATTGCGCTGATATTCCTTTAAATATTATAATCATTCAGATATGTGTATATATATATATATATATATATATATATATCAAGAATTAAAACGTCTGCAGAATTGAACATTTTAATTCATTCTAAAAAAAAGTTATATTTCTATTAGTTCTGCGAAGTAACATTCATATTTGGTAATAATAAAATTGTAATTAATCAAATGTTGTAACTAGTCGTAAATAGTGAAAATATTTACGAAGGAAACTCGTGTTCATACATACCAGATTTCATATCCGTTCGTACATAGCAGGGATATAAACAGATCCGCACACGCACGACAGGAAACAGCAATTTGAAGAGCTAAGTATTGACCACGACGTAAAGATTAGGCTCTTTTTCTTGGACCTAATCGAGACGAGCGCGTATTTAGCTATAAAGCCTTCAATTATAGGAACAACCTAGACATATAATTAGATCGAGGTATCTCGTGAGAAAATGTTCGATCGCTTAATAGCTTTGGATCACGGAATCTAAGGAAACTCGATTTCGGATTGGTAGTTCTGTTTACTTGTGAGAGAGTACCCAATCATTGTATTGTGTCGCATTGCATCGTTTTACATCGCAGCACATCACATTCAAGAATTCATAAATTCCGTGAATACTCCTCATTCATGGAGAATTAATATAATTATAAATATATATACTGTTTTAAGCGTAAAATACATTTCGTATCAAGTCAGTCCATAGTGCAATAGATTTTAAAAGCATTTTAACAAATTCATATAATACACAAACTTTTTTACGCTACATGTATTGTTATCAGGATATAATTTATTAATAAGAAATGTTAATAATTTAATAAATTAAATATATATTAAATAATTTAATAAATATAAAATATATATTAAATATAAATATTAAATAATAATAAGAAGAATAATTTATTAATAAGGAATATTAATGGATTTTCGAAAACATTCCGATTTGACTAACACATTGAAAATAAATTTCTTTTAGATATGATAAAAACAATATGAGAAGAATTTCTGGATCTTAATAAAATTTTCCGAAGCAGGTTTCATTTTTAATGTCACACTCTACGTTACTAATATAGCGTAGAGTAAAAGGATATTTTTATGTAAGATTATGAATACATATCGTGTTTTACGTTCTAAATTAGATTTGTTTAAACCAGCTACAGAAATAGTCGACGACCTACGATACAATTTTTTTTATTCCAAATAATTCTGTTATAAATATTTTGGCTCTTAATTTTTGAATTGCAAAACATGTTTTTCATATATGTATACACAGGATGAAAAGAAAAATTTATCCACGACTATCATAGATGAACTCTACATCTTCGATTTGATGGAAATATATGTAAATAATCTGCCGCAAAATTGACCTTAACCTTGAATTTCAAGGCCACTTTTCAAGAGAACTATTAGATTACGACCTATGAATCCTTGGAAAAATTTTAGCTTCGTGATATAGAATAGAATACAATGCAAAAAAAGTTTGAGCTTGAAATTCAAGATCAATTTCTCGGCAGGTTCTTTACACGTATCTCCATCAAATCGAAGATATAGAATTCATCTGTGATAGCTACGGACAAACTTTTCTTTCCATCCTGTACATTGTTTCTGTCTAAAAGAGACCCATATTCAAAATATTAGTTAAAAAAGAGCATGGATTTTTCAAAAATTTCGAAATAGGTATTTTGCGATATATTATAACTGATTGTTACTTTAAAATTGAGATACATTTGAACAGGTACAATACAGCAACAACGATACATATAAACATATGTAGCGTGAAAATTTATTAATCATAACTAATAAATAATGAGCGATTTATTATTTATTTAGTATATAACATATACATAGTTCTTTATTTATTAAAAGAAACATACTTTTTTAAATTCAGTAATTTTTATACTATAGAAATAGTAATAGCAATTTGTATTAACTATACTATAATTTAGTACTTATATAATAAATCAATTATTGATTAAAAGAATAGGAAGAGATGTTTAGTATTATATCCCTCACCATCAGTGTCACATGTAAATAAACTTAATTTTCTAGACTGTTTTCCCCAAATAAAATTGTTATAAAATATACAGGGTGTCCCATTTCATCTTTTTTTCACGTAATTAATTCCAAAAGTATGTAAGTTGTTGTAAAAAATGTTTCAAGTAAAACTTACTATGTTTCAAGACATGTTACAGTGACCACCGTATTTATTTAGATGAAGGCATTTCTGAGATCTTATAATCATTTTTTTTTTTTAAATAAAATTACATATTCTTTTATGTATTAATTGACTCGACATTCTCTATAAAAAAATTATTAATCTACATATGTCGAAAAATGATTAATTTAGAAGATTTAGAATTTTCTTTAATTTCATAAAATCTATTGCATGGAAAACAAGTTTTTCATGCATAGATTTTATACATATAATATGTATATAACGAACACTTGTTTGATATTTTAGATGATGCAGACCAAAAACGTAAATGAAACTACCTACAAAAGTGATGTGAGTATTATATTTATAAAATGTTAAACTATTTTATAACATTTTATTCTATTTTATTATAACATTCTTTTGAAATATATAAAATTTAACGAATCAAACTTGACAATAATAATTAACATGAAATTAAATTTTATGATCAATACAAAATTATCTTAGCTTTTTAAAGACATATTATATGATATTTGCTTTCTATATGATTTTTACTAGAAATATTAATATAAATATAATTCGTTCGAAAGATACGGTTTGAAAACAATTTTTATCAGTGACAATTTTCAATAAATATTTTCGTAAATATATTTAAATATATTTTAATATATTTGCAGGTGTTCTTTTAAATTTTATTCATTTGTGTTCTTTGTGTGTGTTACAGAAACGCCGATTTGATTCTTCGACTGCAAGTAAGCATATTTTTATTTCACAAACAAATCTTTTCTTTATACAAAGATGAGAAGAAAAATTTATTTCCATCCTCGCTTTACTTTCGATGTTTATATTAAAAAAAGAGCATAATGTCGATCATTACGACAAATATTGTGAATTTGAAAATTTAACAAATGCTGAAGTCTTGCTTTTCTATGAATTTTTTATATATTGAATTATAGAATAAGTAGAACCAAATTTTCTTGAAAATATTGCATCCTTAGAAATCTTATGTTAATTTTATTTTATCTCGCTTTTTAAAAAAAAATTTTACTTTCTTCTTTACTTTGACACTCAAATGTTTTATATAATGAGAATTAAATTCACAGTGCACAAAAACATAAATAAAAATGACGCGAGCAATTTGTTTGATTTAACGTATTACTTAAAAATTATTAAAAAGGCGGTTGATAAGGCAGAAATCTTAACGTGATCGCAAAAGCTAATCGGTCTTAACATTTCGATATTATAAATATTTTTAATAAAATAAATCAATTAAATAAATAAACTACAATGATGATATACAGATCCGAGATTCAATGTTTTATTCACGTTATAGCGATTTCTTGGCGATTATTTAGCAATTTTAACTATTAACGCACCACATGCAGTGTAAAAGAGGTATATGAAGTTCATATAACCTGTGATTATGCGTTCAGTGTGAAGAAAGACATACCCACTACATATGGGGTCTGTGCATCCAGTGAAATAATAAAATGTACTACAGTTGATAATGATTTGAATTTAAACCAATTTTTTTTCTTGAAATTATAAATAACAGAATATCTATACAGAATATCTAAGCAGAAGTAATGTATGCAAATCAATTTGTAATATTTCTTTATTTGTATTACAATGCAATTGATTGAACGGTGATTTCGTGCAAGATCTAATATATCCTTAACGGTTTTTTTTTTTACTTTAATATATTGTGACTCTATAATACTATTCATTTCTTAAATCTTACAATATTAATTGAACGAATATGATTTTCTTTTGCTTTTATTCATGAAAATTTGAGTTCGTTAAATGATAATTTTTTAAATACAAGATAATTTATTTTATATTTTTTTAACAAAATTTATGAACGATTAAGATTTTTTCTAAGATAATCGGTAAAAAAAAGGACTTTAATTAAATTAGCTAATCAATTTAACTAATTTTTGGATATATTTAAAGGCTTGAGTAACGTGCACGTTATCCGATAACGTTTCAGAAGTTATAAAAAGAAACTATGTACTGCTTGCATTGTATTGAATAATAACGTAATAACGATAGCTGCTTTTAGTGTCTATAGTTTATGTAATAATTATATATTTCAACATTTCAGCGTTTTATGTCTCATAATGACCGAATTAAAAAAACTAACCTAATCCAATACTAATATCGATCAAATTGGTTGACAATTGAACAAGTTATTGAAATTAACCTGAAAAAGGCCTCAATACTAATTTTGCTAATTTTTGTGTCATAATTAATAAAAATTCATATGAAGGTTTAAAATTCGTATAAATGCATGAAAGTCTGAAAATATACTAAAAGTCAATAATAATATCATATTAAAAGTATTAAAGAATTAAAAGTAAGAAATGTAGATATTAAATTACTGTTCAAAATAAAGTCAAATCATCGTTCAAAAGAAACCACTTAGATTAAATATAATCTAATGTATTTAATTTTCAGTTTGGTTAGGTACGAGCATGTGGATGACTATGTAAAATAGGAATATAAAATGATCGTGAAAAAGTTAGAATTGGCGGTGGAAAAGCATAATAGATAATGAAAGAAAAGAAAATGAAGCTAAAAAAAGATTAAAAATTAAAAATAACTCTTAAAATAAATATTTTCTAGGGAAGACAGGTATCAAGTACGAGTTTGAGGTTAGGTAGGTTAAGGCAAGCATAGATTAAAAGTGAAAGAGGGATAAGGTAGGAAAAAGAAAAATGCAGAAACAAAGCCCAGTAGATATTAAAAAAAGAAGACAGTGTGAAATAGAAGCGTTGAATAAAGAAAACAAAGAGGACACAGATATAAGAAGGTACGGAAACAAATTAAGCATAAAAGATAGAAATGATAGAAATGGGATGAGTAGGAAGGAAAATATACAATTACATATTCATTCATACTTCATATTTTTTGTTAGAAAATAATGAAGTTGACATAGTTCAATTCACAATGATTTTAACAAAATTAGAGGAAATTCAAAGAAAAGAAAGAGAAAGCAAGATAGAAGTAAATAAAGAAATAAAAGAACTAAAATGAGAACTAAGAAAAAGAGAAGTTAAATAGGAAAAAGACAAAGTTGTAAGAACTTCGAAAAAACACAACTAGAAATAGAGTAAAGACGGACATAGAACAAATGAAGAAAATAACAGGAGATATATAAAAGATAATAGAAAACAGAGAACATCACTATAAGAGACTTATAGCTGGAAATAAAGAAAACGAAGTGAATGAATATATACAAAAGAAGTTATAATGAGATACATATATAGTTTACTTTTTCTTATAACTTTTGCACTATAATGTCTCAAGCTTTGGATAATGTACATATTACTCATTCTTTCTATAATATATGTGAAATAGTAATATTACTCACTTTTTTTCTACAGTGTTAGCGAAATTATTATTAAAAAAATCCTTTTTCTATAGATTTACTATAATTTCTATATGAAAGAATAATTTTTAAATGAAACTCATACAACAAATTAATTAATTAATTAAAGGTGCCAATAATTTAACAAAATGCAATGATTTCTTTTACATATTTTTACTCTAAACATATTTACTCATAACATATTAGTTAAAGAGTAAACAATTTGCTATTCATTATAATTTTTTTGTTTAAATTAAAACGGAAAAGGTCATGTCGTAAATAATTTTCACCCAATTTATTTAGAATATACTCCTGCTCAAAAGTTTGAAGCATTCTTTATTTTTTAGACGAAACCAATTTCTTTGTATATTTTTCTGAGAAATTAAATTATATATTATATTATAATAATTATAACTCTAGTAATAAAAATTTCAGTACCATAAAAAGATAATATTATGAATGAAGTATAGTAAGGAGAGACTTTAATGTAAGAATTAGAGGATGAGGAAGAAATGTATTTTGACGAGGATTAGAAGATTTAGAAGAAGAAAGACGAAGAAAATCCAAGGATAAAATCAAAAATACATAAAGAGACCAACTACTAAAAATATTAAAAAGAAAAAATAGTATGTGATTAATGATTCTGGGGAAAAATTGCTGAGGCCAAAGGAAGCAAGTTCACTTATCGAGGCTCGACGACATCTTACTAAATAAGATGAATGAATTCAGAATTCTCAGTATATTTAATTTCTACAAAACTTATGAGAACATATGAAAGAAGCGAAATGGAAATACTCAACTGAAAAAAGAAGAATATAGTTGAAACAACACATGATTTAAAGAAACATTGATAGCTGAATAGAATTAGAGAAAAGAATAATTGTGATAAACGAAACAATCAATAAATAAAAAAATAGGCAACAAAATATAGTAAGACAGAACATGTATTAAGGAAAAAAGAAAATTAGGTACAAGTACAAACTGTAGAAAAAAATAAAATTAGTAAAAGGGAAAAATAATTGTAAAAAAAAAAGAAGGAAGAAGAACTAGAAATGATAAATATGGCAAACCTAGTGAAATAAAAATATGAAAATATATAGTTGTGCAATCGATAAAGAATGTATGAGCCATTGGTATATTTAATAAATATATTTCGGACGTTCTTAATTGCATTCTGGATACAACAATGTTTCTTGAAGCATATGTCTTTAGACTTGAGATTGCAATATAATATAATAAATGGAGAATGACTAAAAATCTGTCTATAGCTGAATGTGATCTTGCATATGTTTAATATTTAATGGAGAGAGGATAACGGCGACATTTCATCACAGTATGACTCAAAGAGCCTCTTTAGATTTTAAATTTTAGTAAGATGAATTATCATTAGTTTTAGCGTTTCCGGTTATTAATGAGCAAGTCAATAGTAAGAAAAAGAAGAAAGATACTTACCACATAGGATTGAAAGAAACATTTCTGTATTCTATTGACATATTTACAGTATAGGTCTAAAGAAAAAGAAATAGATCTAAAAGTTATAAAAGAAAAAGAGTCCAGCCAAAGACAATATCCCGGCTAAAGCCTGGATGTATTATGAAGGTAATGTAAAAAACAAAATTAAAGAAAATCTTAAAAAAGATATAGAAAGGAGAAATGTCCAAAATGGAGGAAAAGATTTATGGTTTAGGATGGTTCCATTTTGATTTCCCAAGGTAAATATCTTGAAAGATATAAAACATGAAAAATGAAGATCATGCTATTTATTTGATCTTGAAATAATCTTGAAAAAGTTTGCAAAGATCGCTGTTGAATTTTTAAATTGAAACATTTTCCCCTGTATATATCAAAGTACAATAGTCCTCACGTAACTGATCACTCGGGACCTCATAACTGACCAGTGTTTACTTGCCAATTCTTGGAATTGGGACTATTCCTACTCTACGTTACCTTACCGTCACACACACACAAAATAAGCGATATACATATATTGATACCAATATTGATGCTTGGTATTAGTAAAGCAGTTGATGCTTATCCCCACTCTTTCTTTCGATGCCAGTTTCTGGAATACACCACCCCGCTTAACTGACTAGTTTCGGTCGACTGTTGGACAGTTACGTGGGGATTATTATATTTCAGTCACTTCTTACTTTGTTATTGGATTATTCCTCTGTTATCTTCCATCTATTTTTTTTTTCACATTCTTTTATGATATGCTTCTCATTCCTAAATTACATTTTCATTTTTCTGTCTTTCCGTAGTCAGTATTTATTATCTTCTATGTTTTCGCATCTAACATTTGCCACCAGTCTTTGGTTTTTTCTAAATTGTATTTTGTTTCCCGAATATTCTATTTTCGATTTTTGCTCTTCTTGTTACATTAAATTATTCCTTTTTATTAGCCCATCTGTCACATCTGCTCTTTATTGATTTAGCAACTTGATTCCTGACTAATTATACAACTCATTATGTACTTTAGCCTTTCCTGGCTACTTTTAGTTAGATTGCTATTGTTTTTTTTTCATTTAAACATTTTTTTAATAAAAATCTTTCCTGATTCTCCGATTTTTTTTCGAACATTAGCACTTTACTTGCGGAACTTTTGGAGTAAATGTTATGCTAATGGAGGGCACCTTTTACAAATAATAGCGCGTCGTCCTGCGCACAATATATAAATTTAAAAGTTGTTCAATTTGAAGAAAATGTTACTCAGAATGAAATCAACGATTGACGTTCGAAGGTTAATTTCTTTTTTATTATAAAACGTTAAACACATTGTCTGTGATTTCCTCAGAGTCTTCTTTTATAACAAACTGTGAGTTACCCTTTTCAAAAGGCTTTGAAGAATTATAGGGCGAGAGACGTTCAAGATCAATCAGGAATTATAGGGAAAGGTTTTCAAATTTTCTCGCCCACAAGTGATTTCCACTTCGAGTAGCATTTCTGGAAAACTCGATTTGGTTTTTGGAAACTATTCCGTGGTCTGCGCAATACGTCGAATAGGCACATGTTTTATAACATGACAACAAATAATACATACTGTTGGCCTAGAAGAGGAAATATTATACTTATCATTAGTAACAAAATAGTTTTGTCACACATATTGGTTCTTCATACTTTAAATAAACGTAATATCTTAGGTCCTGAATATACAATGAAATAGTCGCACAGAACCTTGCCGAAAAGTCTTGAAGCTAAAGTCACACAAACGTCCACCAATAACGGTTGGCCGCGGAAATAACGCATACGTGACCCCCGCAGATGAAGCGTCAACACCCCCTATTTAGCTTTGATTTTTGTATTTTCTCTCTTGGTTTCCTTCAGGATGATATAAATCGGCGTGTACTATCGTAAATATTTTACTTCTCTAGTTCTTTTCTTCCTCTCTATCCGAGAAGTGCATAGTATAATTCCGTTACTAAATGATCAAACATGAATAACCTCTTTTTGAAATTATTTCTTTTTTTCTATGTCTATACTTGTCCTACTTCGATATTTGTTCTTTGATTCCTGTTTCTATGTTATGATAATTTTCTATTTTTTTCCTTCTTTTTTTAAAGTATAAAAATTCTTTATTTCCGTTATGTCCGATCTCTTCCAGTTCCATTTATATTTCTTTTGGCTTTGTTTTTGTTGCAATATGGATTTCTATACGTTTAATGTTAATTTCTATTTGTTCAGACACATATATCACAAAACAAAGAAAGGAAAGTAAAACCAAAACCAAAGAATAAAAACAGGAAAAGCAATATAATTAAAAATTAGATATTTTATATTTAGATAGATATTACTGATGAGATTCGTTTTTATGTTTCTCTATAAAAATTATTATGTTTATAATATTTATAATTTTTTGAACTTTTACAAAATTGTATTTTCTGTTCAATTAAATTTATAATTAAAGTGTAAAAATAGGTAAAAATAGGATAATGTCGTCACGTAAATATCTGTTATTAGCATAACAGTAAGTGAAAGTGTATAAATAAGCAAAAATGTAGTCAAGTCTATTTCTGGGTTATGAAATCTAAATTATATATATTTGTCTTTATTTATAAATATAATATAATATAATATACATTATATACGATAAATGTTGACAAAAGAGAATCCAACTCCAATTATCTTGACTCTGATATATATTGTCAAGGACATTTATCGACATTTTCTTGATCTCTAGAAGGTTTTAGCCGTTGCTTGTTATTCGTTAAAGAATTATTAACAAAAAAAAATATCTGTACAAATATGAATATCTGTACACAATTTAATAATGAAAAAATTGATAATTTCAATATGAAGTGCTTAAAAATAAAATAAATATTAATATAAAATAATTATTTATTGGATAAATTTGACTCATTATATCAGTCTGTTTGTGTATCGGAAACATACAGTCTTTTAAATAAAAATTCAGCGATATAATGTTTATAATGGCACTTTTGAGTATCAAAACGTGGGACATTAGTACGCATTTTTTTGGTTGATGCCAGTTGGCTAGGAATTTATCTAACCTAACTAATAACCGAAAAAGATAATTCAGTTAATTATATAAAGAAAATTATCGATATTAGTTCCGATCACGGAAATTCCCAACTGGCGAAGCCGGTCGGCAAAACTATTAGTGAAATTTAGATTTCATTTAGTAAAATTTTCCTGTTAATAACTTTTTAACGAACGATGATTAAAATCTTTTGAAGATTACTCAGAAGAGTATTCTATAGATATTGGCTGTTCTTTTCTCAATTTTTACTGTGATAACGTAGTTTATCAGTTTCTTCTTAAAATTTGATTCATAAATCTAAATTACTCCAAATTTTTGCTTAAAACATAGGTTAATTAATAAAATTATACGTGTTAAAAAGAAAAAGCAAGAAAAAAAACAATATCTGGATTTAACACACATGAAAATAAGTCATTTTAGGAACTTGAACAAAAATTATAAATAATAATTCTTTGGTAACATTAATTAAAGATCAAAAGTGAATCAATAAATTAAGTTCTATTAACAATATGAACAAAAATCTGCTGTTTTTCACAAAATGCACATTCATTATGATATCTATAATTCACAAATAAGGCATTTAATCCATGTGTCACGACGTTAATTACAAAATCAGAGTATTAATAAGAAGTTCTATGAACAATCTCAATGTCTAAAATATCATAAAATGAGTTTTAGACTCATACATTTATTTTATTTATTTTTTATCAGTTCTTGTTGAACTCTTAACGGTTTTGGACGCATAAGTTCAGAAACTTTATATTTAAAAATATCAAAGATTAAACAATCTTAGCTATAAATGTCGATTGTGTAAGTCTTTTATTAGATACAGGGTGCCTTTGTGTCATTAGTACAAGCGAAGTGAAAGTGATTCTACATGAAAAAATGAGTCAAAAATAAAAAATAAAATTTTTTCGTTTGAGGCTTTGTTTTTGAGTAAATCGATTTTGAATATTATATGATACAGATGATACATTATTTACAAACAGCATTAATATTATTTGTAATGTTGATTAGTTATTAATACCTGTTTATACTTAGAATGAGTTTAGAAATGATTTTTGATTTATTTTTTTATGTAGAATCACCTTTTCTTCGCAGGTATGTCTGTATATCAGTATTCGCCGTCGTTAAGTGTATGCGTACTCAGAGAACAGTCGATTGAATAATTATCAACTAATGTTGTAATGTGAATTTCATCAGTTCCTTTTACTTTTAGCATCGCTCCCGGTTTGTTTGAATCTGTTGCAGTATTTATCTTCTGCCTATCTATTTCTTGAAATGTGGAGAACGATTTTCTTCTTTTACATACATAATGGGTGCTTCCACTGTCTAGAATCCATGCATCCTCAACGTCTGTATAATTTCTTCTCTTTGTTTTCGTTTCCACATTTCTTCTGCCTTTCTCTGTCGTGCTCCTGCAGTTCCTCACTATGTGACCTGTTTAGCAAATTATAGCAAATTATATTTCTGAATTTGTCGTTAGCACTTACCTTTTTTTCATTTCTCTTCCTTTTGTAACCTGTAGTGCCTCACTACAAAGTTTATTCTTAGTCTCTCTTTGATAATTTCCTTTCGTATTCTGCTAGCAATACTCTTTTTATCCCTGAGCTCTTAAATTTGTCATCTGGTAGATTCGCTAAAGTCGTATTAACATTTTCATAGTTATCTGGAAGTTCAGCTAATAGTAATGCCAGATTATCATCTCCAGCTTCGTTTAAATTATAAGGTTTTTAATTAAATTATAAAGTAATTATTAAGGTTTTTCTGCTTGAAGAGGAATATAAGAAGACGTCGATTCGAACTCTCTCATCGTGAGACGAAACAAGACTTTTTTGTGTTGTAATGTGAGTGTATTAGTCCGATTCTACATTTAATCCGATAATTACAGAGGCTATCATTTTTTGTTTAATATGCTTTTCTCTTGGCGTCTGCAAATTCCTCTTTTAACTTCTTGGTCCTTAAAATGCATTCTAACAAACCTTTAGTTTTAAACAAATGTTTCATTTCACTTTTCTACGTTTTATAGTTTCCGTTTGATAATTTTTTGATTCTGAATTCATCTATATTATCTATTTTGCTAAACTGGCGTGTCCATGCTATATTAAAAATTATTTCGTACGACCACATTTTCTTTGATACGAATTACGATCTTACCTGATTCTGAATTTTATCTGTACAGTATCGATCATGTCTAGGCCCATAACCATTATGAGGATAATATAAATGAAATTAGAATTAATATAATAAGTAATAAATAATCAACTACGCGATGCATACTCTTCGACGGTCACACAATAATAACTGACATACGCGTTAACGAGATCTTCCATATCACGTTTTTCGGGAACCGAATTCCGGTCGTGACGTCAGCGTCTCCAATATTTATAGGCATAATAATTTTTTAGATATGCTTATTGTTGTCAACTTTGTGTCTATAATTAATAAAAAGAGAATATGATACTATTTAACTCTAAATATATTTATTATAAATGTGAGAATCACAAGGGGACCAATTAATTTATTTGGGGAAATCTTTATTTTTTTTTTAATTTTTGAGCAGGAATGAATGAAAACTTTTTTTTATCCTCTCCCGTTTTTTTCCTCTTTAACACAGGAAATTATTTTAATTATGTGGGAATTATCTTTAATAAACATCTTATCGTGTAGATAATTTTTTTTTTTTAATCCAAAAAATATTATATTTTTTAACTTAATGAATATGTATCAATTTTATGTACGATTCATTTGATAATTAATTTCAGATTAATTAGTTAAAAATCGCTTTTACAATTCTGTTAAATAGAGATTGTCAATTTCTTTCAGTCCAAACTTTTTATGCGAACATAATTACTGATTTCGGAATGAATTATGTACGAAAAAGTTCAGATGTAAACTAAGTTTATTTACAGTGTAACATACATAAAGTATTTCAATAACTTTGTCTATCTTGAGTATTTTTAGAAATGTCAACAAAATATTTTATGAACGAAATTTATTCAGTATAGAGAAAGTTATAATATGTAATAATTTTTTCTTATATAGGTACGGGAGATTTCAAAATTGCCTCCACTTTTTTAAATGATATGTATTTTCGTTCATCGAGTTTAACACTTTCTGTAAAAAAGTATTAATTTATAGGTATAACGAAAGGAGATATTTTAATTTTAATCTTATAAAATCTGAGTACGAAAGACAAGAACACAGAAATATTGCCTTTGTTTTTCCTCCGAAGAATTTTACAGAATTAACATTTATATAGAATGCGTTTCTTTAAATGGAATCATATTTTTTAACCTCCTGGCCAACGCAATTCGTTAATATGTGGAAAACTACTAAATTATTTGTATAAAAGAACTTTTAAAAAATATTCATTATTTCAATATCTTCTAAATTAATGATATTTATTTGGTATTTCTCTCTTTTGTAACATTGGAACGCAAAGTACTATATAATATTAATAATTACAATGAAGATTAATAGTTACAATGAACTGTAGTTTAGTAAATTAGAATTTAATAGATACTCAATGCTTTCTTTTTATTATATATACTGGATAATTGGATCTTGAGTACTAGAATACTATTTTATTGAATTGAAGAGTTCTAAAGAATGAAAACATCTCTGGTAGAATTGTGTTTTGAAATATTCAATTTTAAAGTTTTATTAAAACCGTAATATGATTAAAATACTTTTCAAAACAATGTTGCATAAAGTTTATTATGATTGAAAAATGAAATGATTACACACACACACACACGCACACGCACACACGCACGCACACACGCACGCACGCACACACACACACACACATTAATTTTGATGAATAAAAAATCGATTCTGGATGCTTTTTTCCTTTAACCTCTTAATAAAAAATATTGAAACTTTAAACAGATATGGAATTCTTACCAAGAATTATAAAAAATATTTTTAATTTTATTTTTATAAAAATATGCATATATTAATTAAATTTAAATTTAATTTAAATTTGTAAATAAATTTTTTAATAATTATGTAAATTCATATTTTAATATACATTTTTAAAAAATTTAATTATTTTTAATAATTTTTCGCAGAAGAATCTTGATGTTTTTCTTTGTTTATTTAAACAAAACAATAGAAATTGTTCTTACTACAATTGTTCCACTTACAATTAGTGGAAATTCTGCAAACAAGATTTGTTTTTTTTAGAAATATATTTTAGTCGAAATTCTGCAAACAGTATTGTCAAAAATAAAAGATTTAAAAATTATATTTCTGTAATACATACAAATAACCATCAGATATGTGCCAAAGTGATTTTTAAATGCACGATTAAATTTTGAATGGCGAATCTACACATTAAAATACATAAAAAATATTATATGTACTTCTCTCCTAAATATCTTAGTTTTCGAGTTATAAACAATTGAAGGAAATGTTTAATATATCACCTCGTGCTTGAATACATAAAATATAGATTTATATGACATTTTTTACTTATTCATATTTATACGATTGAATTTCAAATTTTTAATTCTTTTTCTTTATTTATCAATATTTCAATGACTTGCAATAATTTGAAGAAAAACATTTCTTCAGAAATATCTTTTCATACTTAACAAGTAATTAAATAAAAAAACTATAAATGTTACTAATGTTCTTCGTCCGTTTAATTTGTCAAATTATTGTTAAAGTTGCTTATTTATTTATTTAAAAGTCAAGTCTTTAGATTGCAAAATAGTAATAAAAAAAGAATTGTATTCTTTAAAAAACCCATATTCTTAAGAATTCCTTAATTGATATCTGAGAATTTGAATATATCAAATAATTGGATACTCGTTGAATTTAGATTTGAGTATCCGAATATTTTAATGCCTAAATATTCGAAATATTCATTATAATTTTAACTTAACTTCAAAGTTTGAATATCTGGATTTGTTTCATGTTCATTAGTTCATTAAAACATTTGTTATACATTTAAATTCAAGTTAGATAGAACAGTATTTATGCATATTATACATATATTATTCAATATATACAATTATTTATACGGCAAAATATCGAATACTTGTTTGTTGCATTCGAAATATACTAATTATTGTTATTAATGTTTGTCTGATCTAGCTAATCAGTTTTCCATTTTTTCCATTTAATAAAATTTCAAAAAGTCTTTACATATATATTAATTCAGTGGGCATAATTGATAACAATTAAAAATCATTTTATCGTTTACTCATTGCCCATTGCCCATTACATATACAATATAATATTATAATATAAGCATTTATGTTAACAATATATTAACCATTTTAAAAATCATTTTATCTTAATTATAATAATTATGAATATACAATTACAATTACATACATGTATATAAAATACATAAATACATATATATATATGTACACTTTGTACATATAGAATGGCTGTAGGAAAAGATAAAATGCGGCAGGTGTCAAAGTGAACACATTTAATTTTAAATTTCGTTTAAAGTTACTATAATAATAAAACATAACACTAAAATATTTTTAAACTTTGTTAAAAACCTACTAAAGTCTAAATTATAATAAATCTTGCATCATTTATAAAAAGTTGTTATTAAATTACAATTATTATAATTATTATAATTAAATACTCGAAATACATCCACTAACATATATAAAATATGAATATATTAATGACGACTTTTATCAATGATACTTTTTCAAGCATCATTGTATTTGATTTGTGCTTCTAATACAAAAAGAATTAATCGTGCAAATACTTGTCTTTTGTTTTTAGAGTACTTTTTTTTACTGTAACGTAAAATGATTGTTTGAAAAGATTCTTTTTTTTTACAATCCCAAGAAAATCTTAAAATTTGTCCGGCGAAAATTTAGCAAGTTGGCATGTTATTGGATCAGTGACATTTAGATGCTACTTCTTTAAGTAGCATCCTTGTATTTTTTATGAACACGACTTTAATTTTGTAGATGTCTTCTTTTGTATCACCGTACGTCGACTATTGTACAAAGGATTATCGATTATGTAGCTTGCATTTTTGAAATATAGTTTTTTGAAGCTGTTCCCCATGGTTATATACCATAGGTCTATAATATATAATAGTTTTATATATTAGTGTTAGTTTCGATCAACGACTTGTTAATTAATATATGTACTTCTTCTTTTGGCTCTGATTTGTTCGATTTTTTTATACATACGTTGTTTTCAACTTTGAATTTAAGTGGGGACTTAAATATTTAACTGATTCGGTTTAAGGAATATCGTTGTCATGAAGTGCAATTCCTATTTTGCTTTTACGAGGGATGAAAGCAACGTGGTTGCATTTATCGTGATTAACTTTTATTTTTCGTATTGTAAACCATTTCTTTGTTAGATTTATATGTGTTTGCAGCATATTGGTTATTTCGTTTGTATTTTCATGTACTGCTAATACCATGGTGTCATTTGCAAAAGTATATATAAAAATATTCAGTGTTTTTAAAAGTATTTAAGATGTCTGCTATGAATAAAGTGTAAAGTGCGGGTCCCAATACAATACCTTGAGGTATTCCAGCATTAATCAATTTTAAGTTTGAATTCTTTATTTTGAAAATTTTTTATTGGTAAGATGAGATTTCAGAAGCTTGCGTAATGCATTTGGAAGATTTTTCTTTGTGACTCTTAGGAAACCTTCAGGCCAAACTTTATCAAACGCTTTTTCAATGTTCAAGAAAAAAGTTGTGCAATATCTTTTATTTTTAAAGACAATTGGAATTTTTTTACTATTCTGTGAATTTATTTTATTGTGACATGTTTCTGAAATTAGTTCTTTGTTCTCGATTGTCTCTTTTAATATGACACGAATTTTTTTTTTTAGAATTTTAGATATAATTAATATATATTATATCTATTATATTATATATATTATATTATATCTATTCTAATTTATATAGTCTATTCATATCTATTATATTATTATATTCATATCTATTCTAATTCATAGTCTACCTTATATCTATTAATTATATCTAATAAGAGAAATATTGGTCTGTATGGAAGGTTCGCGTACATTTTTGTTCGATCTAAGTATTATAATAATTTGAATTAATATACTTGGAAAATACTGCAGTATTACAATTAATATGGTATTGAATATTATTGTAATCATTCTTATTATTTTTTCTAGCAGTTCATTATTTTTCCGTTTAGTCAAATTTTTTCGATTGTTTTAATAAATTTTTAATTTTTTTTCGTTGTATTACGTATTTTGTATTCATCTATATTTTCGATCGGATAATCTATTGCTGTATTTTCATGTGATGAAATGTATCTTCTATTGTATGAAAATTTTTTTGTAAGTATTCTGCAAAGGTTATGGTTTTGTTCTTATTTTTGCTTAAATATCTTCTATGTCTTTTTATCACAAGTATTGGTACTGGTGGTTTTTTCGATTTTTTTGTTTTCCAGTGATTTCCGATAATTCGTATCTTCACTAGATATCAGAAGAAATTATTGAATTCTTTATTACGATGATCGTTTAAAATTTTCTTTTTATCTTTAGTGTCTCTATTCAATTATTGTGAGTTGTTTTGTCTTTTTGCCATTGTGATTTTAACTTTTTTTTAATGTTTTATTTTTTCTAAAATATAATTTAGATAAAAAAGTGCTTTTGTTTTATTTTCAATTATAGTGGTGGATGTCCAAACTACTTTTTGAAAGGTTTGTCTTATATAATCTACTACGTTTTCAGTCGATTCGAGGATCTTTAATAGAATATTGCAATTAAGTTTTTCATCAATTATTGTTCTAAATCTTTTTCAGTTTGTGGTGTAATTGTGTAACATAAATTGACAATATTATGTTTTAAAGCTGCAGTTTGTGAGTATTGCATTAAAATGAGTGAAGGATTCTTAGAATAACCGTTTTATTGTTTTCAATTTTGTAATTTTATACTGAGAATTATCTGAAATGAATAGTATTTTGGATCTTAAAAGATCTTCGAAGCTTTGATGAATTGTTACTTCGTAGCAAAAAATTTTTTTTAATATATTACATTTGGAAAATGGCCATGAAAAGTGATTTTCTAGACACATTATGCACAACGCTTATAATCATCCACTTCTTTTGCCTCATGTTAAAAGAATGCTTTGGAATTTAGAAATAAAACGCGGGAACTACTGTCTGTTTCGAGCTATCGGTTGTTTACATATAGCCTGATTCAAATTTTGCGAGGTTTGTGTTTATATCTTATGTGATCTTTGAGTAACATTAGAAGATTTTAATTCACCTTTTCTTTCAAAACAATTAAAGTGAATTTTTTAATTCATCACTCTATTGATTACAGCAGAGATTCAAATGATTAATTAGTTAATAATAATACTCGTCCAATGTCAAATGCGTATTTATAAATAATCAGAAATTAAAATACGTATATGTAAAAAAAAAAAAAAAAATCAAGGTTCATGAAAAGACCAAGGTATAATTTTGGACTTTATAAAAGACGTTTCCTTAAGTAATTATGTTACGGAATTATTTAGATTGGTTTCTTCTGCTAATTTATAAAAATTTATATCCAGAGTGTCAAGTAATAGAATTTGTGTTTATCTTTGAATCATGGAAATAGCTAATGAAGTAATAAAAAAAAAATTCATATGTATTGATGTGTTTGGTATATATTAAACATCACGCTACAAATCATACCGTTTATGTTATAACAAACAGAATCATTTTATCAAACGTATGCTCAATTAATCAATTTAATTGTATTAAAATAAAAGAAATCCTTGAGCACCTTCATATTTGATTCAAATCTAACATTCCTTTCATTAGAGTTGGTATTAATAAACTAGGATATTCGTACATATACATATATTTAGCTTTCGTAAACAAGTCTTTGTGCATCCAGAAGATCTAGATAAATTTCCTAAAATTATCCAAAATGAATTTGAAGAAATAAGCTATTAGATTTTTGTTTTCAATGATTCACCTACTCGTTTCGTGTATAAGAAAGAAAGACATCTTGTTAAGTGACGTTCATTTAATTAAAATATCTTATAAGAGTCGAATACACCTTATTCTAATATAGATAAAATTCTTAAATCTAGTTCTATTTTCAATATGGGACAGGATAGTTAATGTATTAACTAATGTTATTTTATCAAGTATCATTAAATTATCATTTCTAATAATTTGATGGAAGTATTTTTTGCTTCTAAGTGTTGAATCTTTTTTTCTCTTCTTATTTTTTATTTTACGTCGTATCGACAGCGAAGTCATTAGTGACGACGGTGGTTTTAAATATGTTAGTAGTTTGTGTTTTTGAGGTATTTTAAAACTCTTTGTATGTCATTTTGCAAGGTCAGGTTTATGTTTGAGTTAATTCCATGTCTCTATCTTTGGGCCTCTATGGTATAGTATTCGTGCAGAATGTAGATGACTGTTAATAGGTGGTTATTGCATTGGTTGCAGGTATAGTTTTTTTAAATTTTGTGTTCGTCTGTTAGCTTGATATAATCAGTTTTTAGGCGTATGATATTTATTTCTTCTTTTCTATTGCTAATGTTTGGTGTTTGTTGGTGGATGATGAAAAGCGGAGGTTTTGTTTGTGTTTTTTTTGAGTTTTTCTGTAATGATGGCATATCCGGCTCCAGAGTCCATTTTTGATCCGTCAATGTAAATCTAGTTGTGGTGTTTAATTCTAGGAATCGGGTCATGTGGTCAGTTGAATTAAGGATTTTTGGGGAGTTCGGCAAGGTGTTTGTTGGGAATGCTTCTATTGTCCATGGAGGAATTTGTGGTGGTTTACGTTTGATGGTGGGGTATATTTTGAATGTGGTGGTTTTGAGGATTTTGGTAAGTCTGATATGAAAAGAGAAAGAAATTTTGGGTTTTTAGCTGTAGAGTGCTTTGTATCTATTGAAGAAGATATTGTAGGAAAAGTTATTTGGAGTGGATGAGATTTTTATTACCTATTTGAGGATTAGGAATTTTCTTCTGGTTTCAAGGGGCATTTCTTTAGCTTCGGTTAGTAAACTATTTATAGGACATGTACAGTATGCACTTATGGCTAGTCTTAGAGGGGAATTGGTTCTATTATTTTTTTGGTGTAGTTTTTGGCTGAGTTATAAACGGTTGAGCCGTAATTTAGTTTAAATTTAATTAACGCTCTGTATGTTTCTATAAGAGTGTCTTTGTCGGCTCCCTAGTTGTTATTGGAAAGAATTTTTATGATGTTAAGTCTTTTTGTGCAGGAATCTTTTAAGGATAGTTTTTCGTCGAAAATAAGGCCTAATATTTTGATGGTGTTTGTGAATTTTATTTCAAAATCACTCAGATATAATTTAGGTGAGAGTTTGAGTTTGTTTTTCCTAGTAAATAGGAAAAACAAACTCATGCCTTAGGTTTTTTTGGAAGAAAATTGTAATCCAGTTGTTTTTGACCAGTCCTGTAGAGTATTGATGGCTGTTTGTAAGTGTTCGTTTATAGAGTGTACATTTTTCCCGCTGTATGTGATTGTAATGTTGTCCGCAAATAACTGGGCTTTTATTGGCGGCTTGAAGTTGAAGGTGATGTTAATTCCTATTAGAAATAGTGTGGTGCTCATTACTGATCCTTGGGGGATTCCGTTTTTGATTGTAACTAGATGTGACAGAGTTCCATTTACTCTGACATGGATGTATCTATTTGATAAGAAGTTGGTCATGAAGGAGCATACCGCCATTTACTTGTAATTCTAGAAGGGAACTTGCAATTTTGGATCTCCAGATTGTGTCGAAGGCTTTTTTAATATCAAGGCACATGGGGGCTACGTATTCTTCATTGAAGAAGGCGTCGCAGATGTTAGATTCCACGTTCGTTAGGACGTCAATGGTAAAACAATAGCGTTGGAAACCGTATTGGTTTGGGTTTAAAAGTTTTTTCACTTCAAGGTACCATCTACGTCTACAGTTTACGTTTCATTTACGGTTTACGGTTTACTTCAAAGTACCATCTACGGTTTACGATTTTTCCCAGTAGTTTACACATGGTGTTAGTTAATGCAATTGGGCGAAAACTGTTTAGCTTTTATTTGGCTTAGGAATTGGAATTACTATTGCTTTCTATCAATTTTTGGGGAAGAATTTGGATCCATCCATATCCAATATACATCCATATACATATGGATCCATATATAGTTGAAAATCTTTAACAGGTAATTTATTCCGGCTTTTGGGAGCATTTTTAGTAGCGAGTTGAAGATATTATCTGGTCCAGGGGTTTTTTGTTGATGTAAGGATGGAGTTTATTTCCTTGAGTGTTAAAGATGAGTTTAGTAATGTGTTGCTATCATTGTCGATCTTATCATGGTGTATATAAATGTTGTTGATTGTGAAGTATGGTGAGCTGTTGTTTTTGTTGTTTGAATTTTCTTGGAATTTTTTGGCTAGTGTATTAGCAATGTCGTGAGCTTGAGTTACAGCCTTGCCATTGATTTCAAGGAATTGAATATTTGTAGGTAATTGGGATCTATTTATATGTTTAATTTTTTTCCATATTACAGATGTTGGAGTTTGGAGATTTATCGGTGATATGTAGTTCCTCCATGATTGTTTTTTATTTTCTTTTATTCTTCGGAAGTTGACGCGTTTCTCGCGTTGGGTTTTCGTTTGTGGAATGGTTTTTTTGCTCTATTGAATGCGTGATACATTCTTTCTTGCATGGTAATTTTGCATTCTTCGCTCCACCATGGTTCAGGTCTTTTCCTAATTCTTTGCAATCTGGAGTTTGTCTGCTGCTGAGATTATGGTTTATTGGAATTCGTTAATTGTTTTGTTAATCTGGTCTGGGTCAAGTTCAGGTTCTGTTTCTTTCTTGGTGAATTGAAGCGTTTATATTTTCTTGATATACTGGCCAGTTTATTTTTCTTATATTCCATTTTGGTCGGTGGTAAGTTTGAGCTGTGGTGATATTGTCTCTATAGGCGATTTTTATGGGGAAGTGGTCGCTGTCGTATAAGTCTTTTAGAGTTTCTCATTCTAAGTGTTGAGCTAGCTAGAAAAGGTTAGATCTACTGCACTTTACCATTTCTAGTGTTGAAGTGCGTTGGGCAATCTGCGTTTAACAAGATTAAATCCTGGTTGTTTAGTAGGTTTTCAATTGTCTTGCCTCTACTGTCTGTTTTGATTGATCTCCAGATCGTCTCCGTGGTGGTTATTAAAATCTCCGGACAGGATCAATGGAGTTGGAAGTTGGGTTATCAATTCTTCAAGATCTTGCATATCAAGGGGGAAACTATTTAGAATGTAAACATTAGAGATGTGGATTTTTTTGGGAATGAAATGCATACTGCGACGGCTTCTAAGTTTGAATTTAATGGGATTTCGATGGAGTCGTATTTGTCCGAAATTACAATGGCCACTCCACCGCTGGCGTGGTTTTCGTTTATCCCGTTTTTGACGTAGGTATTGGAATGTTTTAGTGTAGGTTCGCGATCCTTTTGAAGTTCGTTTCTTAAAAGCAGATAATGTCAGGGCTGAATTTGTTTACAAGAATTTGGATTTGTTCATAGTGGGTATAACAACCGTTTATTATCCATTGTATTATTGCTTTCATATTAAAATTTGGATGAGTTTTGGATTTGGAATTTGTTGCGGTTTGTTTCTTATAAGAATTCGATATCGGATGAGCAGCTGAATGATGATTTCAAGTATATCGGTCGGCTTAGTAAACTTTGTATGACAGAGTCGAGTCTGTTTTTTATGCTTCTCTCGTTTAGGAGAGGGTAGATATATTCTAGTTATTTGTTTGTATAAGAGTCGAAATGTTATCGGTGTAGCTTTTTGCGATTTCTAATGGAGGAGGCTTATGAACTGAGTGTAGTTTAACTGAGAGTGCGTAGGATTTTTATTGTTTATTATTTCTTTTGCTGGGGCCAGCATTTCCTCTTGTTTGGCAGAGTCGAAACTGGAGATTGGGAACGTGATTTTAGTTTGGTTGGTGCAATTTTTTTTTTATGTGGTTGGTAGAAGTATGAAGTCTATGTTTAAGCTAACGTCAGGTTTGTCGTCGGCTGATGTTTGTGAGAATGGTCTTTTGAAAATGGAAAAATTTGGTAGTTGCTCTGTAGGTAATTTATCAATTGTTTGTTTGAGTTTATCGATGTTAGTCTCGGTAGTGATGGGGATCTTCTTTGCCGACAGTTCGCGATTTGCGTTGATGTGGAAATCGTCGAATTTGTGTAATTTGTCGAATCGGTTATTATGTTTCAATTTTGAGTTAGCGAGCAATCTTTCGCTAAGTGACTTTCTTGTTCACATCGAAAGCAGAGAAGGCTGTTGATGGAGGTGAAACTACGGTACGTGTCCTCAAAGGTTATTAGAAAGGTGGATGTGAGTTTTCCAATGTCGTCGGGATCTGTATACAGTGAATAACTTTAATATTCGGACACCATAAAATCTTTACTTTATCGCATTGTAATTTTGTTTACAATTAAGAAAAAAAATGTTTAGTTTTAAATTACATTGCTACATAGAGTCTAATTAACAAAAGCATAAATTTTATTTATATAATGTATAACATTTATTAGATAATATGTTTGAAATGAAATCATGTCTGATTTTGATGTTACAATAATATTCGGATACCTCAGAATGTAATAGTTTGCGTGAGCTACTGTGATATTTAACGTGGTTTTGAGATATGTTTATAAACATTATAGTTCACATATACTATTTCAAGCCTCAGAAAATCAGTTGTATTTGAATATTCATTGAGTTCACTAGTAATAATGGGACGTAAAAGAAACACTTCGCACAACATACGCCAACTTGCCATTTTTCACAGTGCAAAAGGAAAATCATACAGAGAAATTGCAGCAATGTGTAACATTAGTAAAAGTACAGTGGGAACAAGTTCTATTATTAGAAGGTTTAATTGTGAAAATCGGATGGAATCTATTCCTCAAAAAGGCCAACCAAAGATTTTAGACACGCGTGATAAGAGAAATATTATACGAAAGATAAAGAAAGATCGTACGTTAGGTGCACTAAAATTAGCTACCGAAATTTTTAATGGAACTGGTAAGAAAGTGCATCCACAAACAATACGCAGAACATTAAAAAAAAGTGGTTATATCGGACGAGTTGCTCAGAAGAAAATATGTGAATGAAGTTAATCGAAAGAAAAGATTAAAATTTGCGAAAGAATTTCATTTAAAAGAAGATACGTGGTGGAATGATGTTGTCTTCAGTAATGTGAGTAAATTCAACATTTTTGGATCGAATAGATGAAGAATGGTGTGGCGAAAGAAGAAGGAAGAATTCAAAATTAAAAATACAAAGCCGAGTATAAAACACGGAGGAAATGGGGATGTATCTCATCATTTGGAACGGGTGAACTAGTTTTTATTGATAACATAATGGACAAAAATGTATACTTTAATATTTAAAAAAATAATTTACATAAAAGTGCAAAGAAAATGGGGATTCAGAGTACATTTGAGCATTACCAAGAGAATGATTCCAAGCTTAAAGCACGTATTGTACAAGAATATTTACTGTATTATTGTTCAAAACTATTACAGCCGCCACCTCAGTCCCCAGATTTGAATCCTATAGAAAATTTATGAGATGAACTAAATCGACGAATTAGGACAACAACAATAACTTCTAAAGAAATATTAAAACAAAGACTAAAAGAAAAGTGGAATAATATTCCAACAGAATATTTGAAAAAAATAATTGACAATATGCCACAACAATTAAAAGAGGTCATTTCTCAAGAAGGATACTTTACACGATATTAAATTACGTTTTATTTGTAAAACTTTGTTGAGAAACTATCGAGTTTTAAATGTGTCCGAATATTATTGTAACTTCAAAATCGAACATGATTTCATTTAAAACATATCTAATAAACGTTATACATTATATGAATAAAATTTATGCTTTTGTTAATTAGACTAAACTTTTTTTTCTCAATTGTAAACAAAATTACAACGCGATAAAGTAAAAATTGTATGGTGTCCGAATATTAAAGTTACTCACTGTATGTCTGTCTTCTGAAACTAAGGATATGGGCGTGGGCGTATTCCGGATCGGTTCCTGCTTTCAGTATTGTTATTCTGGAGCATAACTTGACGTTGTTTCTTTTGAAAATTTTTTCGAATTCTGAGTTAGGTATGATCGGGGAGACGTTTGATAGTATTACTCTTTGGACCGGAGTTAACATTGTTCTTAAGTTTAATGTTCTATTATTGACAATTATTGTTTTATGCAGGTTAGGTAAGTGTGGCACTGTTTCTTTTTTATCAAGATATGCACAAATACGATTTTTTGAGATGTACCTTATTGCTTTGACACCGATTAGTTTCCCTCTTGTAAGGGCGTAGTCCTGGAAACTTGTGTCGTTTATTGCATAATGGTGGCTTGGTAGGTGATGTGTCAAATTGCGCTGCGTGGAAGTATGATTTTATGGAGCTGTTTGTTTCCGTTTGGTTATAAAATTGGGAACCTCTGTATTCAGAGGTCCCCACACCGTAGATTGGTGGTTTGTCAGTGTGTTCATTCCTGTGGTACAGTCTTTGTGTTGGGATACGAGTTGGCGTTTGTTTTCATTAACACCAACACTATTTATATGGATAGGTACTCGTGAGCGAGACTGTAACGAACGACCATATAGTACAACGGCTAGCCGAGACTGTACTCTTTTTTTCTCTGTATAATGATAAAAAGAGAAATTAAAACAAAAACATAAATTGTGCAAAAAAAAAAGAAATTAAAATTTAATTTTCTAATTCAATAGCGCAAGACAATATTAATAAATTTATTCCAATAAAGTGACTGAAAAAAAAATATGATGAAGGGATATATTACACAGTCTCGTTTACTACTTTTCTTTTCGGTCAAACTGTAGACTACGCAATTACGCATGATTTTCTCTTTGGCCTTTAAGTTCTTAGACCGATCGTTTCTTTTGAGGGTTTTACTGCTTGAAAAGTATCCGTTTTTCGCTATATACTCTCTATTCTCACTGCTTGCAGACTTTATTATTTGTTTTATATCAACGTCTTTGCACTGCTCTTTTCTCACTCTCAGTATAGTAGACTCACATGCACTTCCTAGCATACATATTGGTGCCGAATTCCGATTTAACGCGTCATATACTTTATATTACCTGATCGATGTTCGATCGTACTACCAAATTCTTCTATTTGCTCATTTATATCCTCTCTCAGCGCTAATCTACGCAGAGATTGACATGGATGTGTCGTTTTTTTGATACTATTTCGTCTATGCATAATACGTTTGAAATTTTATCATCATTACTTATTTTATGAATGTAAATGACCCCCTTCCTCATATTCAACTTAATTGTGTTCAGAAAATCTGTGTCAACGATTAGCACGTGCTGCATTAGAGTATCTGACACTACATCATACAAATATGACGTGTTATCTACTACTTCTCAGAACCGATACCATGAAATTTTATAATTTTACTGCTTAATCGGCGCTCCTATTTTAATATATTAGTCTGCTCTTATTAAAGTTAAATCGCTACCATCAACTAAAGCAGTCAACTTAGAGATAGCAGTTCGCTATCTCCACCTCTTTGCAATGCTTTGTTTGTAACGGATTCGATACGCTGCATGCATTCATCTCTTTGAATTACTGCAATTTGGAGCAATATGTCCATATTCTCGACATTTAAAGTAGCCTCATTTTAGACTTAGTACCCTCATTTTTCATGGGACAGGCTACAGCCTGATGATTTCGGTCTCCGCACAGATAACAAACCGCACAGCTTCCTTCACCATTTCATTGCGGACCGTTGGTTTTTTCAGTTTCTTTTCAGCTCGTTTGCCTCTCGCTTTCATATTCTCCTTCATAACCTTCAGTATACAACATGAATTTCTCCTTCAACTTGTGTATATTTTTGGCACCGTACAACACAGTCTTGTTTATTTCATCGTCTTGAATTCCATCAATGATATATTTAATTATAGCGGAATCTTCCACTTCTTTCGCGATTTCAAATATTTGGTAGATATATTCATAATATGTTTCACTCAGCTTTTTGTTTCTTCGTGACAGTTCTTTATGCACTTTATGCGCGTCCATCGTTTGTGAAAATTCGCATGTCAGCATCTTCTTCATTCTACTCCAATTTCTACATTTTTGAAAAATCTTTGAATATTTTATGTCTGCAAGAAACTCATTTTAAAAACTACTTTTGTGCTGAATACTATAAGAAGAGTTGGAGGAAAAGTGAACATTTGAATCAAATTAATAGTGTAGCCATTTTCGTGGACAACAAGATTATTTATAACCAACTTAAATATCAGTTTGGAAACAATAGCAACAATATGTTATATGCTGAGAAAAATTTGTTTATGTAACATATATCTACCGAATACTTGTCCGTTCACATTAAAGGACATATGAAATTGTTAGATTCTAAACTACTCAAACCGTTTATTATTGAAGGTGATTTCAATAGTCATAATATTTTATGGGAGTGCAAAAGTACCAACTCTAGAGGCAAGCTCGTTGAAGAGTCAATATATAATTAAGCTATGATTAGAGAAAATACTTATTTCAATCTAACCATTGGTGAAGGAAGTACAAGTGATTTGTCTTTAGCTTTCTACTAACAACGGATAACATTAAATGAGAAGTGGTGGATTTTTATGAGAGTGACAATTTTTCTATTAGAATTTTCATAGCTGAACAAAACTATAGTTGCAGAAATAGTCAATTGTCATGAAATTAAGACGGTTGATTGAATTAAATTCCAAAAGGAAATTAATAACAATATTGAAAATATCAATGCCTCAAGTGTTAATAATAAAGAATCCAATGATGATATCGTAAATGACTTTATTAAAGAAAATGCTGACAAATTTATTTCATGTAAATTTAAGATTAAATGTTAGAAGTAAGTTCCATAATGGAATTGCGAGAAAGGAATAATAAACGTGCATTTAATATATGTAAAAAATATAAAACAATCGAAAATAAAATCGATTATAATAAAGCTAAAAGAAATCATGGATTAACTTGCTTCTCAATTAAATCAACATATGCTGTTACCAATAATTTATAATAAAATAAAAATTTAATGGAAAAGAAGTTCTAAATTCAATTGTTAAACTTTTAGATCGAAAGAGTAATTATATATAAGGGTAATATGATAAATCGCATTGGAATTTGCAAAGATATTTGCTGCTAATTCGAGTAATAACAACTATGAACAATTTTTATATTTTAAAAATAATCAATTTCTCTGGATACAAATGAAGATCCAGAACAGGATTGTTCAGTGAAATTATAATTAAAGAGATTGAAGTTACTCTTAAACATTGCAAAAATACAAGTTCTCAGATAGAATTTTTAATTTACTCTTAAAAAAAATTATCTGTTGAGGATATGACAATATATATCAATATATATCATATTCATATATGTATATCAATAATCATATATCAATTCTTGTTTTGACTTGTATGAGAAAAGATTATTAGTTTACACATCTAAAATTTCTAAAACTTCTAAAACTAAAAATTTAAAATTTATTTAGAAACGAAGTATATTATAATTTCAAACTAAAATACTTTTAGACAAAGTAGATCAACAATTGATCATTTATCTATGTTACAATCTTATATGTATAATACTTTTGCAAAAAATTTGCATATGGTAATTAGCTTTGAAATGATTTAGAATATACTTTTTCCAGTTAATTATTACTTTTATTTAAAAATGACATTGATTAATTAGGTTATTGAAGTTTATCCACAATTTTTAGAATGCGGATATCCAAGTCAGAACAAATGGGAAATTGTTTCCTTTTATTAACGATCGAAATGAAGTTCTCCAAGATTTAGTTTTGAATGTATTTTTTTTAAATATTGATGGTGTCATGGTGTTATCAAGATCATTACTGAATCTGTTAAATGTGAGTTATTTATAGATGACATTACCCTTTTCTGTAGTGGTAAAAATCAATCTGTCACACAAATGATTTAGAATCTTCAAATTTAAATTTAAGTGCTATCAGAAAAATATAAAAAGGTGAATAAAATTATATGTTATTCGAGATAATTTGACTACCGGGGAAGATTGGCTAATGTTAATATCGTAAAATTGAAATGAATATAAATCTCGCTTCGATAATTACCATAAAAGCGCATAAATTATAAGCGTTCTAATCACATTTTAAACTTTTAATAGATGTGAAAATTTTTTGTTCGTATTACAATGTTAGTGGTACTCGAAAGGCAAGCAAATTTATTTACATTATTCCAATATTGGCGAATATAATTTGCATAAAACTACAATAATTTTAATTTCAATAATATGTATATATTCATTTTTACTTTATATTTATTTAATAAAATGGTGGATTGCTTCCATGATTTTGTTCAATCACATTAAATAAATAAATAAATAAATATATATATATATGATTTTAACAAATTTAACAAAATTTTAAATTAACAAAAGATAACCTCCTATTTGCAGAAGAAAAAAAATGATCTAATTCTTTAAAAAATATAGAGAAAAATATTTCAAAATATTTCGTAAAAGCTTAAATGTATAAGCTGCAGTCATTGGCTTCATGATAGATACTTTAAATACGAAAGTATTTGCGATTTATCTGAGAAATTGAAGAAGAAAAGCATACCAATTAATTTTTTCATTCATTACATTTTTTTGCATATATCTTGTTAATTTTCAAGATTAGTCTCACTCGTAGTGAACGAACCAGACGTGCAGGTGAGGCTAGCCAATTGCAATGTCAATATTTTTTATTAGAAATGAAAATAAATAATTTTAATTTTTCACAGAATGATACCAATATTACTTAAATTTGACTAAAATAATAAAAATCTGTAAAAACAATAATTGTGTAATGTTTTTTTCAAAAAATGATTAAACTATCCCGGATTTATCCTATTAATAATAAAATTATCAATGAAGTTAATGAAATTAAAATTTTAGATTTAATTTTTGATAGTGTCATGGACAGTTTATATTTAAGGCTAATTGCTTCAAAAGATTAAATATTCTTAAGATATTTGCAGTCAAAGATTGGGAAGTTGATTGTAAAGTTTTGTTAGACACTTATAAATCTATAGTTCTAAAACTTGACTATGCCTCAATAATATACGACGTTAATAGCAATTCCAAAGTTCATGGTGTTTAATAACAATTCTTTAATCCTATTCAAAATTCAGGACTCCGTATTGCACTGGGAGCGTTTCGTTCTAGTCTGTTAGCAAAAGTTAATATCTTTGGATTTTCGCAGAGTGCAATTAGCTAGCAATTATATTCGCAACAATTTTTTATGAAATTCCATTTCTAATCTTAAATATATAATGAACAATATATAATAATGTTTGTAAAAATTATATTCTGATTATAATTAAATTAGAAAATTTCATTGAAAAAATTAATTTTTTGTTTCTTGCAATCAAAGAAAAATCTATTATAAATCTGTTATAATATATTCATACATTTATTGAGATAGGAGAAGTTAAATCAATAAATGGAATCGTTGTTATATATCGTCTCTTTCCTAATTATTTCTCCAGGAACTACATAATTTACATTATTTTACTTGTCATTCAAAGATTAACGATTAATTCAATAATTTTGCACAACATAACTTCGACTGATTTTTGTATTCTTAATAAAATTAATACAAATTCTTATATTAATTACAAATTTACAGTCTGAGCTCTACAATAGTAATAATGTCATATTGTACCAGCAATCTCTGGGAAGTGTTGGAAAGGAATTGCAACAATGTACTCTTAATGAAACAAATTGATGTCAAACTTTAGTCAAAAACGGTGGAAAAATGGAGTGGATTAGAGTGGAAGACATACAAAATTACGTGAAACAATAGATATTTATGAAACTATAGACAATATTTATGTAGACAATATTATGCAGCTCTATTGCTACTGAGAAATAAATTATTACAATAAGAGTGAGGGTTGAGTACACTAAACTAACGTACCAATATCTAAAATTAAATATACCTTCCTGTTTATTTAAATAGACCTACTAGTTGTAATACTGCGCTCTCAATTAAATATATTTTACAAAAATGTCCTATAAACAGTAATACTGAATAAAAATAAATCTGTCTCAAGAAACAGCTTTGAATGACAAAAAAAATTTTAGAAACATAAATAAATAATATAAAAATATTTTTGATAAAGGTTTATTAATATAAAAAGGTCTATTGATATATTTAATAGACGATGTTTAACAGTTTTATTTAAGTTGAATTAAAATGGGAATAAACAAACAAATATAATTTTATGAGACATCACTGAGGTGCTGATATAAATATACATAATTTATTATTTGCAGTTCTGTCAAATAGAAGTAAACTTATACCTATATACCTCTGTACTTCCTTCCAAATCTATATAATCTCTGTATACAATAATTTTAGAAGCTATGTTCTATTTCGCTCAGACATGTATAACGTTTAACATTTTTTGTATTGTATTTCATTATGTGTAATTGTGTAGTTCTAGATTTTATTATATAAGTCATATTTTGTATTATTTTAATGTTAAGTGGTCGCTAAATAAATAAATTATATATATATTATATTTTATTATTTTAAATAATTTTAAATAAATATATATTATTTATATAATAAATATATAAAATAATAAAATATAATACATTTACAGTTTACTTAACATTACGATACTGTAGAGATTAAATATAAGCTAAAGAACAAAGCAACGAATACAAATTAACAACTAATAAACCAGGTCACCACTCAAAAAAAAATTGTGCTTTTTCACAACTCAATCAATTCTGTCTCCGACTCACAATCAGTTAACTCTGTTCCACCATGCGATCGACTCTTTTTTTTTAAAAAGGAAAACGCTTCACGCTAACATCGGGTTTTTCCCACCATATTTATTTTACCTCTTTTCACGCATTCCTTCACTCAGCAAACACTGCAAGCCATCTGGTATAATTAAACGCACTACGATTAAAAGTTATGACTTAAACCTACGATGCTACATATTTATTTTACCTCTTTTCACGCATTCCTTCACTCAGCAAACACTGCAAGCCATCTGGTATAATTAAACGCACTACGATTAAAAGTTATGACTTAAACCTACGATGCTACATATATGTTATAATTGCTGCTTACGTATATTATAATGTTACATTTGATGCTTATATTTGTTATAATTAATGCTTATATATATTATAATGTTATATATAAGTGTATATAATATACATGCATAGCATTGATATATATATATATATATATATAAAGTAGGAGGAAGATTTATAGGATCGATTCTTTTTGCGAATGTAAACCTTTGGCAAGTAGAATAATGTTTGAAAAAGTACCGAGACTTGTCTTGAAATATAACAAAATCATTCAGTGTTACAATTATAAAAAATATCATTGGTACTAGTCATGTTCAATAAATAAAAAAAGATATAGATTTTTGAAAGTACAGAATATACTTGCTTAAAAAAACTTTTAGAATGAAAACTTGCACAACTTCTTTAAAATATAGAAATTATTTCACAGAATTTCAAAGGCAAGACATATAGATGAAAATCAAAATCAAAGAACTGTTTACAAAGCATTTTATTACCGATAAAGATATTATTGGTAAGTACATTTAATTACTTCAAGTAACAAAAATTTTATGCTTAAGTGAAATTATTCAAATTGATCTTTGGTCGAGCAAATACTTTAGAGCGTTTGGTCGAATAAAATTTGGATATATACAAAATGCGAAAGAATAATAATGTTATAATGCAACTATACTATCCAATTTGTATCTAAACAAAATATTCGCTGAAATAAAACTGTTATCTCGTCATGTAGGATTAATAAAATTATACATAGAAACACAAAGGATTAATAAAATTGAAAGTTTTCAATCTGGATTCAAGTATTGCACGATAACACAGTCTACACGTTGCGTTGTGTTGAATACGTTGTGCTCAAAGTGGCAACACACGGAATGCGACAATTAATAATTGAAACCAATTTGTTTTTTGTTGCACAACACGTACGATATTTCTAATATAAATATGTCATTTTGTCGAATTGTTAATTTATGAAATATGAAAACAATCTGTTTTATAGAACAAATGGTCCAAAAATAGTACAAAATTTTTATTGATTGTGGATAAAGAATGGAAAAATGTGGAAAAAATGTAAGTTGTTTGAATTATATAACGATTTCTCTTTGTGTCTATTTACTAATAAATACATATTTTATATAATTACTTTTTCTAAAAGTAATTTCGACTTTGTCAAAGACATGTTGAAAAATGATCGTTATGAATAATTATTAAGTAATTCGTCATTGATCGGTTGCGCTGAACTATAAAAATAGCTCATGAACTATGTTTACCTACAATGTAAATATTTTTACAAACAATGAGAGAGCAGCGAGCAGCAAGCTAATTGAGAACAACGAATTTGAGCGGAGAATGTTTACCCGGGAAATAGTACTTCAAAAAATCTATTTGCGAGTTCTAAGCGTATCTTGACGCGTTTATGATGATCCTGCAATTTATAATGATCTCGGTTTCAAATAATTCTGCAATTGTTCGCAAGCTATTTATGAACTTCAGTATGGATACGATGTCTCTACAGTTTGAGAACTTGCTAATAATTCGTACTAATTCGTACGCTAATAATACTTTCAACAAGTATAATGCTATAATATTAATGAAATATCATATTGTAAAAGTTTGAAGAAACTAAAAAAAAGAATTAAAAATCAGTAACCAAGGTAACTAACAAAAGGCATTGTCCTTTTGCACAATAATACGTATTTAGTACACTTCATAAAGGAACTATTAAAAAAATTCAAATGGAAAATGTTGCAACATCTTTTGTAAGATATTGTCAATTCAGATCTTTCATCATATTTTTGGATCAATGGAAAGGAATTTAGGAAAGTGACGAAACTATGAAGAAGTTCAAAATAACATGATTATATCGCAAATTGGACGCCAATTTTTAACGATGAAATAGAAAATCTGCCTGGAATAAATAAACATAAGAATTATGTAGAAAAATAATTCCTATATTTTATTTTGAAAGAAGTAAACAAATTTAAATTGAAAAAATCCAAATGCTAAATATTTCATTTTTTAAATAAGGAAACTATTTTTTTAATAAGCAACTAATTTTGTCTATCTCTCGCCGTAAATATGTTTAAGTTATACAAGATATACAAAAGATCTCTAAATGTAAAGGGTTAAATAACTATTCCATAATAAAATAAAACCTGCAATAAAACCTCTTACTCTATCCCTGTAATAAAAAATAATTCAGTTAAACGGTTGATCGCTTGAATATGATTGACTGGATTGAACTGGCGCTTGCTAATAAAGACAGCCTCGTGAGCGGTCGCGGGCAGAAAACGATTTAAAGCTGGGTGTCCACTGGAAAGTAAAGCTGTCGCGAGTTGCTCTCGAGAGTATTTCTTGCAAATGGATACTGTTCTGAGAGTTACTGTCCGAGGGCATCGCTCAACTGTCTGAGACATGTTGCGACCTGCTCGCAAATAGACACAATATTATACTGCTCTCGGAGAGTTGCTCTCAGAATTCGAAACTGTTTCGAAAGAGTACTGTCATGCGAGCAGAATAATGAATAATAAAAAAGTGTGGTCAAAAAGTGAAATTATTGAACTAATTTCTTTTAGTTTAAATTATTACATAGTAATTATATTATATAGTATTTAATTATATAATATTATATAATTTAATATTTTATAATAATTAATTATTAATTTAAATTATTATATAATAATTATATAATAATTTAAATATTATTTAATATTTAATATAATTAGAAATTTAAATTATTGAACTCTTGAATATCATGGGCACATATTTTTTGCCCTTCATGATAGCGATGTCGCTGTTCACACTCGTGTTTCGAACACCATAGTGAGTAGGACCAGAGACAATGAACTCTCAAATGGACACGGTTTTGAGAGTTCTATCGGATAGTAAACTCTCGGAGAGTATTTCGGTCTCTCTCGGAGAATGAAAATTCTCAAAGCTGCTCTCAAATAGACATAACGCTTGAGAGTATTCTCGAGAGAAACTCTCAAATGAACGCAAGGCTTAACTCTCTCCAAAGAAGTCTTATTTTTCGGTATAATCTCTTGTAACAGTTTCAAGTCAAATAAATTTAATTCTCCAAGTATTCTTCGTATTCAATTAACGTCGGTTAAGTTCGGCTGGACAAATATTCACAGTCTTCTGCAACATTAAATCACCACAAAATACCCAATTTTCGCAACGACGACTTAACAACATGAAAAAATAAATCAAAAACAAAAAAGAAAATATTTAAAGTGTTTTTGAGAATATTAAATGTTTTAATGTTTTAAATATACAAATAATAATGTTTTAAATATACAAATAATTAATGTTTTAAATGTACAAATATACAAATAATTAATATTTTAAATATACAAAACAATTCCAATATATACGTCAAAGCAAGAATTATTACTGGATGAAGATAATACCTTGGCGAGGCAGATTATTTTGCTGCACCAGCAAAACTGACAAAATATGGAATTCTTGTGTGGATGCCCTGCAAAGCAACGTTAGGCTATATTTGTAATTTTGAAGTATATTCAGGCGCAAAGAAAAAATTACAAAATACGATTTTATCAGTTCTACATCCTTTTGTGGGATTGTATCATCATATTTATATAGATAATTATTACTATAGTGTAGATACAGCTGAATTACTCCTATAGAAGAATACGAGAATTTGTGGAACAATAAGATTAAATAGAAGATTACCACACGACTTAAAAAACACGAAATTAAAAGAACATGAAACAAAATTTGCAAGAAAAGATCAAATTTTTACAACTTTGGCAAACGAAGAAGACTAGTTAAAACCATTTCAATAATTCATTCTGCAGAAATGGTAAGTGTGTTAGATAACCAACCCAGACAATATTGGATCTATGCTAATAATGACAACGAGCTAGCAACAGTCCACATAAAAGTGGACTGTGAATAGTTAGTCATAAGGGCAAGATCCAATACTTGGTCATCCATGCTCTTTCCCCTTCCACTTGAGGATGATAACCAAATATATATAAGAACATGTTTTACAGTAGAGAGTTAGAATACTACAGAATACTACAGTTATACAGAATAGAATACTACAGTAAAGTTAGACAGAATAGAATACTACAGTAGAGAGAGACAGACTAGAAGATCACAGAACATTCTATATCATTCTATATCATCCTACATCATACACGACCACGATCAAGGAATAAACTCTTCAGAATTATAAGCGTGTTGACTCCATTACACGGAATCCAACAAATGTTACGCATTGGTCAGAAGAGAAAATAAAACCCAAGTCTGTTGTAGAATACAACAAATATATGAAAGGAGTTGATCGTGCAGACCAATATATGTCATATTACAGTTGTAGCGGCTAGCAGATGTCGAAAGAGAAAACGTCTTCTCAGATAAGAAGTTAGGAGAATTTACGACTCACGTGGCGCCTGGGCTATCGAATTGCGAAGGCCAAAGTTTAGTTTTTACAGTGCGTAAGACCAAACGTCCGCACTTATAGTTTATAGAATTTCGGCCTACAATAGCATCTCTGCGAAGCGTCGTAAACTCTAGGTCCTATGGGCCACCCAGATCGTCATCTGGAAAACATTTGAAGAAAGCGAGGCCCAGAGGAGACCCTGCTACATCGCCACAATTCCGGGAAATCGGCCTTGGCGAGATTGCAGCCCCACTCTCAGGAAAAGCGCGTCACGGACGCAAGGAGTAGGCGGCGCAATTTCGTGACGACCTAATTGGCTAAAGCAAAAATCGAGTCAGCTAATTAGGGATGTCCGAAACGGGGACCGAGTTTTCTTGGCAGCAAAAAAGCGACGAACTAGAGAGAAAGTCACGGGACAGAGGAAAGTGTAGAGTCGAGTTCGAAAGAAAGGCGAAAAGAAAAAATCGAGAAAGAGACGCACGGATACTCTCGCGACGTGTACTCTAGCAAAGTGCTATACATTCACCGCGTCTTCCGCGTCCTTCGCGCCGCAGTGTATTTGTTTAAATAATAAAGTCATTCATATACAATACGCCGTTATTAATCCGAAGATACCTGCACCTCACACCAGAACATCCCCTAAAATTGGTGACCATCGTCGTGATTAGTGAGAAGTGCATAATTCAAAGGACATAATGGCAAACCGAAGTGCAACGCGCGCCGGCACCGCCGCGGAACCGACAAACGCGGGGCATAGAGACTTACACATTCGAGCACCGTTATTTTGGCCCGAAAAACCAGATCTATGGTTTAAACAATTGGATATCCATTTCGAGGCTAATGACGTGACGTCGGACCAAGCAAAATTCAGTTTCGCGCTCTCGCATATAGATGCCGCAAACGCAGGCGAAATTGCCGATTTGATCAGCAATCCGCCTGACAAAGACCGATATGAGACGCTGAGGACGGAGATGGTACGCCGCCTCAGCGCGACGCGCAGTAACAAAATGCAACAATTACTCGAGCGGGAAGAAATGGGCGACAGAACACCGTCGCAGTTTCTTCGACGTATGCGGACATTGGCAAGCGAGTCCGTCACGGACGACTTCCTGAAGACTATGTGGCTGAGCCGTTTACCACAAGCTGTGCGGACAGTCGTAAGTGTATTGGATATTCCGTTGGACCAGTTAGCCGTCGCAGCGGATAAAGTAAATGAAACTACGCCGAAAGCCGCAGTCCCCTGCGCGAGCATCGACCAAGCCCAAGAAAAAGCGCTGCAGATCGCTACCACCTCCAGAGATCGGGAAATAGATGAGCTACGTCGACAGTGGCGAGAATTCAGCAGCCAGATGATGGAGATTACAAAAGCATTCGCGCGAACTTCGTTACGGCAAACAACGAGAGCCAGATCCAGGAGCCGTCGACGGAGAAGGTCAAAATCACCAGCAGTGAGCAGCCACTGCTGGTATCATCAAACCTTTGGTGACCGATCGACCAAATGTAAGCCACCCTGCAATTACCCGTCGGGAAATGGGGAGTCCCGACACTAAAAGCGGCGCATAGTGAAGGGCCAAGGACGAGCCGCCTCTTCGTCACTGATCGCGTGACGAAGACAGAATTTTTAGTCGATACCGGGTCGGACCTGTGCGTGCTACCGCGCACGTGTATAAAAGGCCGAGCTGAGAGATCGGCATACGAAATGTATGCAGCAAACGGAACAACCATAAGCACCTATGGTATTAAGACACTAAGACTCGACCTTGGACTTCGACGAGCGTTCACGTGGAAGTTCATCATCGCCGACGTGGCGAAACCCATCATAGGAGCGGATCTCCTAAACCACTTCGGACTGCTCGTCGACCTCCGACGCCGCCAGCTACTGGACACGACGACATCGCTGATTTCGACCGGAAGGATCGCCGCCGGAGAGCCGGATTCAGTGAGGACTATGGTGAGCGACTCACCGTACCATCAACTCCTCGCTAAACACCCGGACCTCACGAGACCGACAGCGATCCCGCACAAGGTAAAGCACGATGTCGTCCATTATATAAACACTACGCCCGGTCCGCCGATTCACTGTCGACCGCGTAGGTTAAGCGTCGATATGTATAAAATCGCGAGTACAGAATTCAGCGAGTTGATGAACCAGGGACACATCCGCCCTTCCAAGAGCCAGTGGGCCTCCGCCCTACACATGGTTCCGAAGAAGGACCACGGATGGCGACCCTGTGGCGATTACCGAGCGTTGAACGCGCGTACGATACCCGACCGATACCCGATTCCGCATATCGAGGACTTTTCGCGAATGCTCTCCGGGAAGAAAATATTCTCGACCATCGACCTGGTGCGCGCTTACCACCAGATACCGGTCTATCCTGGAGACATACCAAAGACCGCGATTACGACACCTTTCGGTTTATATGAATACACAGTAATGCCGTTCGGATTGAGCAATGCTGCGCAGACTTTCCAGAGATTCATCGATACCGTCTTAAGAGGGCTCAATTTTTGCTACGCGTATCTAGACGATATTCTAGTCGCTTCTCAAGACGAGGAAGAACATCGCGAACACCTGGAACAGCTGTTTGCACGGCTCGATCAGTACGGCGTGGTAGTTAATCCGACCAAGTGCGTATTCGCGAAAAATGAAATAAGATTTCTGGGGTACACGGTAGACGAACATGGAACGAAACCGCTCGCCGAAAAGGTTAAAGCGATTTTAGATTTCCCGAAGCCGGATACCGTAAGACAACTTCGTAGATTCCTGGGTATGATGAACTTCTACAGAAGATTCATACCCAGGGCCGCGAACCTACAAGCTCCGCTGAACCAGCTTTTAAAGGGTCGGAAGTTGAAACGTAACGCTCCGATCCAATGGTTCGCCGAAGCGGACACAGCATTTCAAGCGCTGAAAGACGCGCTATCAAACGCCGCGTTATTAGCGCATCCATCGAATCGTGCGAATCTCGCGATTATGGTGGATGCATCCGATTTCGCGTTAGGAGCGACTCTCCAGCAACAGGAGGAAGGTGCGTGGCGACCACTAGCCTTCTTCACAAAGTCTTTGTCGTCGGCACAGCGTAAATACAGCGCCTACGACAGAGAGTTGCTCGCCGTTTATTCCGCGATCAAACAGTTTCGGCACGCGGTGGAGGGACGATCGTTCGCTGTGTACACCGATCACAAACCATTAATATTCGCCTTCCAACAAAAACCAGAAAAGAGTACTCCACGACAGTTCCGATATCTAGACTTTATCAGTCAGTTTACCACCGATATACGACATATCAGTGGGAAGGACAACGAAGTGGCAGACGCCCTATCTCGAGTAGAAGCAGTGACCGCGGCACTAGATTATAATCGTCTAGCCGAGTCACAAAGTTCGGACGAAGAGTTGAAACAATTCCTCACCGCGTCTGACACTTCGCTCCAACTCAAAAAGATTAAACCCATAGGCAGCGATACCGCCGTATACTGCGACATATCAACCGACGCATGCAGGCCGTACGTAACACCTGCATATCGCAGACAGGCATTTCAAGCAGTACATGGTATAGCGCACCCGGGAATAAAAACGACAGTCAGACTGGTTAAGCAACGCTTCGTCTGGCCGTCGATCGACCGCGATTGTAGGAAATGGGCACGAAGCTGCGTACAATGTCAGCGTGCAAAGGTAAGCAGGCATGTGATAAGCCCTACCGCGAACTTTTCGCCGCCGTCCGCTAGGTTCGAGCACGTGCATATCGACCTAGTGGGCCCGCTACCAAGTTCAGAAGGGAAAAGATACTGCCTCACTTGCGTAGACAGGTACACGCGCTGGCCCGAAGCTTTCCCAATCGAAAATATCGAAGCAGAAACGGTCGCGAAAACATTCATAAAAGGTTGGATATCCCGATTCGGCACGCCTGCCCGCGTCACCACTGACCAAGGCAGACAGTTCGAGTCCAAACTATTCAATGAACTCAGCGCAATGCTCGGGACACAACATTTACGAACGACAGCATACCACCCGGCCGCGAACGGCATGGTGGAACGGTTTCACCGGCAATTAAAAGCCGCGATAAAGTGTCACGCCAACGATCGTTGGACAGAAATCCTCCCGACGGTCCTCCTTGGCATACGAGCAGCGCATCGCGAAGATCTGCGCGCATCCTCCGCGGAATTAGTTTATGGCCAGACGATACGTTTACCGGCTGACTTCTTCGCGGAGAGCAAAGCGAACGACGGGAACAGCATGGAACCGGCCGACATGGTTAGGCAGCTAAGGGCGACGTTTAATAAAATCCGACCTACGGATGGGTCACGACACGGAACGCGAAAAACGTTCCTGTTTAAAGACTTAAACACGGCATCGCACGTATTCATACGCGTTGACCAGGTAAAAACCCCGCTGCAAAACCCGTACGAAGGCCCGTTCCCAGTTGTTTCCCGAAACGAAAAAACGTACGTAGTCAGGGTAAGAGGAAAAGACACACACGTGTCTATTGAACGCCTCAAGCCTGCCTACATACTCGACGAAAACAATAACCACGGGTATGACGACACTCACGAAGAAGTACGTCCGTGCGTAATGCGCGAACCCGCGATTCGAGACACGCAAGTATACACGCGATCAGGACGTCGTGTCAGGTTCCCAGACCGCCTTCAGGTCCGCTGGTGAACCAAATATAAAAACTTTGTAAATAATTGTATATAGTAGAATTAAGATTAGATTAGTAGCGTTTACACTGGCAAGGGGGTGATGTAGCGGCTAGCAGATGTCGAAAGAGAAAACGTCTTCTGAGATAAGAAGTTAGGAGAATTTACGACTCACGTGGCGCCTGGGCTATCGAATTGCGAAGGCCAAAGTTTAGTTTTTACAGTGCGTAAGACCAAACGTCCGCACTTATAGTTTATAGAATTTCGGCCTACAATAGCATCTCTGCGAAGCGTCGTAAACTCTAGGTCCTATGGGCCACCCAGATCGTCATCTGGAAAACATTTGAAGAAAGCGAGGCCCAGAGGAGACCCTGCTACATCGCCACAATTCCGGGAAATCGGCCTTGGCGAGATTGCAGCCCCACTCTCAGGAAAAGCGCGTCACGGACGCAAGGAGTAGGCGGCGCAATTTCGTGACGACCTAATTGGCTAAAGCAAAAATCGAGTCAGCCAATTAGGGATGTCCGAAACGGGGACCGAGTTTTCCTGGCAGCAAAAAAGCGACGAACTAGAGAGAAAGTCACGGGACAGAGGAAAGTGTAGAGTCGAGTTCGAAAGAAAGGCGAAAAGAAAAAATCGAGAAAGAGACGCACGGATACTCTCGCGACGTGTACTCTAGCAAAGTGCTATACATTCACCGCGTCTTCCGCGTCCTTCGCGCCGCAGTGTATTTGTTTAAATAATAAAGTCATTCATATACAATACGCCGTTATTAATCCGAAGATACCTGCACCTCACACCAGAACATCCCCTAAACAGTATTCTATGAAAAAGCACCAAATGGTCAAAAATAGCAGTGCTTTTTTAATACTGATCTTTATAACTAAAAAATAGTATATATATATATATACATATATATATATATATATGTGGGATAGGCAGTTCTGGGAAAGGGTCCAAGACTCTCCCTGGTGCTCGACTCTAGATGTCCCGAGTCGTATTACATAAACAATAAAGAAAGTTAGGCCGGGATCTTGAGACTGTTTATGGCCAACGTCTAAGACTAAGAGTATAGATGCGTTTGCGTGTATGTGTGTATGTGTGTACGAGTGATGAATTTTGTGCAGAAGAAAGGGAGTGCGTGTAGAGAAGTCAGAGAGTACGTATCGAGAAGTCAGAGAGTGAGTGTCGAGAAGTCGAGACGTAAGAGAGAACAGAGTGAGAGTTGTGAGAAAAAGAACAGAGTGTATCGAGAGTTGCGAGAATTAAGAACTCAGTGTACATCGTTATTCATTATTTAATATTACTAAACCAATCTTATTCATTATTCAATTCCAAATAAACAACCATTTAATAAAATTCCTACAAATTATATATATACTAACATATATATATAAGTTAGTATATATCTAGTATATTGTATAAGTTATATTAGTTATATTTAGTATTGTATGTAATAGAACTTCTTGTTCTTCAATATCCTTCACCCTTTTAACATGTCATTTTTTCCACCTTTTAGTAATCCAACCTATTATTTAATTGTTTCGAGTCAATTGACATTATGGAATTTTTACATAAATGTACCGAAATTGTAAAAATCTCGTTAGATTCTAAATTTTCGTATTTTTCACTTTCCTAGTTCATTCTACTTCCAATTTCTTTCATTTAACGAGAATCGTAAATCTATATTTGAATTGAAATTTATTGAAAAAATTAAAACCATAAGCTTTACATTTTTAGCTCATAGGTTTGGTTGTTACATATTTAGAGTGTTAGTGTGGGTCGGTGATTGGGTCTTTTTTGTGTTAATTGTGTGAGAGTTTTTAATTATGTATGCGTGCACGTGATATAAGAGGGGATGTTTAGTATGGTTGTTTTGAGTAGGTTGCGTGTGTGTTTTTTATGGTGTATTTCGTGTTCGAGTGTCCGTTATATAGATGTTCTGTTGGCGAAGAAATGCGCTGATTGTGAAGATGTTTCTGGGTTTTAGATTGGCGATGATGCAGTTTATTGTTAAAAGGAGCTGCCATTCATTTTGTTGAAGGCGGTTGGTCATGGTGTTTCTTCCTCGTTCGTAGAGATGGCACTGCCAGAGTATGTGGTTCAGGTCCTGGTTGTCTAAGCCGCACTGGCAGTTGGGTGTCGGTGTTAACTTGGATTTGAAGAGAGAAGCGTTTAGCCTAGTGCGCTCTGTTTATTCAGGTTATAAGTGATCAGAATAGTTCGAGGTAGTGGAACCAAGGTTTGTTTTGGAGAGAGAGGAAGATTTCGAAGTATTTTTTCCCTGTGGAGGTGTTGTGGGTGGGTGACACTTTTGCTTCCATGTGTGGTACGAGTCTTCCCACATTTCTTTTTTGAATGTGTCTAAGAAGTCTGTTTCTGGGATCTTCCAGTATGGTGGGGTGGTAGGTTTGTGGCTTCTTTTGAAAGTTGGTCTGTCGTTTCGTTCCCTGTTAGTCTTTTATGGGAGCGTACCCATAGGAACTGTGACTTCTGGTGCGGTGGATAGCTGTTATTTTTTTTCTGGTCCGTTGGATGTAGGCGTTTTTGGATTTTGAGTGTTGGGTTGTGATAGCTTGGAGAGCGCTGAGTGTGTTGGAGCATACTAAGGATGGATTAGTCTGGAAGTTTGTTGGCTGCTTCTTGTGCCTTGTCAATTGCGATGCATTCTGCTGTGTAGCTGGAGATTTTATAGTTCATGCTGATTGATTCTGCGATGTTGAGAGTTGGGCAGTACCAGGATGCTCTCACTTCCGGTTTGTCTAGGATTTTTGATCCATCTGTGTAAATTATGGTTTGGTCCGGGTATTTGGTTGCGATTAGGCTGTCGAAGTCAGCATTGATGTTCCTTAGATCCTGTCCTGAGTAGGTGTCAAGTGATGCTGGGTTGAATGAGGGCATGAGATCGGAGTTGATAGTGGCGAGATGGCTTTGTAGGTTAGCTGTTTGAAGTGTGAGGTTTGGGTTAGTAGAATGAAGTGTGCTCTTAGATGTCTCTTGGATAATTTGGTGTTCTTGTAGCTTGTGATTATTTTTGACAAGAGGTACCTGTGTGCAGATGATGCTTCTACGAGGTACTTGAGGCCTAGGTATTTGGCGCGGAGAATTAGCGGTGGGAGTTTAGTTTCTGCTAGAGTTTGTGGGAGTGGTCTTCCTTAGTCCTAGTGCTAGTCTTGCTGCTGAGTTTTGAATGTTTTCTATTTTTTTCTGTAGAAGTTGCTGAGAGAGTAGTAAATATAATGCCTCATTCGATTCTAAAACGGATCAGGTTTTTGTAAAGTAGAAGGAGCATGGAGGGATTCGCTTCCCACCAGGTTCCTCCGAGAATTTTTATGATGTTTAAGATTTTCCTTGCTGCTGTGTGTACGGAGTTGATGTATGGGTGGAAGTTTAGTTTATGGTCTATGAGAATGCCTAAGAATTTAGCTGTGTCTTTGTTGGTTATGCTGTGCTGATCTATTTGAAGATTTACTGTGCCTGGTGGATTGTGTTTTCCGTTTAGGATTATTAGTTCTGATTTCGTGGGTAAGAGTTCGAGTCCGAGTTGTTGTAGGTTGGCTGAAAGTGTGGAAACTGTTGATTTTATGTTGGTGATAGTTGAATTTAGGGTGCCTGCGGCTATGTAAATGGCGATGTCGTCTGCATATTGTAGAACGGAGACTGTGGGAGAGATGTTGTTTGTAATGTTTGCGATGTATATGGAAAAGAGTGTTGGGCTGAGAATCGCACCTTGTGTTGTAGTCGAGTAAGGTATTGTATGTTGCTGTTTGCGTTTGGGATATAAAAGTGGGCTTTTCTGTTAAATATGAGTGCTTGTACGAGTGGGCTTTTGGATATTCCTGCCTTTTTCAATTTGCTGATTAGTAGGTTGGGTAAGACGTTGTCGAATGCTGCATTTACGTCTAAGAGGGTGACGGCTGGATACTTTTTTCTTTTTTGGTTTTCTTCAGTTTTGATGAATAGGCCAGCAATGTTGTCCGTAGTCGATCTGTTTTTTCGGAATCCGGACTGAGCAGGTGGAAATGTCTGTTTTTGCTCGAGCCATGGCTGAATTCTTTGGCTGACGAGTCTTTCAGCTATTTTGCAGATGTTGGATGTGAGTGCTATTGATCTCAGGGCTCGTTTGTTTGGTTTGAGAATTAATTTTACGTTGCTTTCTGTCCATTCGACTGGGTGTGTTGAGTAGCAGTCATTTATGCAGGAGAGTAAGAGTTTCTTCCAGGTGGCTAGTAGGTGTAGGATCATGTGGTTGTCGATTTGATTTGGTCCGGGTGCCAAGTTTGGGTTAAGGTTTCGTAATGTGTGGTTGAGTTCTCCCCATGTGAAAAAGTCGTCTAGGTGTGGTATGTGGAGGTCGTAGTCATTTGGTGGAGGGGCAGGAGCCACCCAGGCTGGACAAAGCTTTTGGATGGCTTCTGTGTAGATGTTGGAATCAGAAGGTAGGGTTTCCGAGGTGCCAGTTCTGATCCATCTATTTTTCAGAGTGTTTACCTGCTGCCATATCTGTTTTATATCTGTGTTTCGGTTGATTCTTGCGGCTAATTGCTTGAAGTTGGCTATTTTTTCCTGTTTAATGAGATGTTTTGCTAGTGCCGTTTGTTTTTGATAGGCTTGCCAGTCGTGGGATTGCCCTGTGTATTTCCATTTCTTTAGAAGGGCTTTTCGGCATCAAAGTGCTCTCTCGCAGTCCTGGTCCCACCAGAATACTGGGTTCCGGTGAAAGGCGGGAGGTACTTCTTTCCTGTGTGGCGTGACCATGATGACGCCTTGTTTCATGGTTTGAGTAATGGTTTCATATTGTTCAAGTGAGTCTAGAGTTGAAAGGTGGTTATGTAAAGTGGTGGAATATAATTCATTTAGCAGGTTTGAGTATTCTTTTCAGTTGGTTTTTTTTGATGATATTTTATCTGAGTGTTTCCTGTAGATAGTCTTGGTGGTTTGTATTGTGGTGATGATGGGGGGAGGGGGGGGGTCAGATTCCCATGTGTCGTCGATGTGTTGAACCTGGAATTTGTGTATTAAGTGGCAGGGTGCTATTATTATGTCCAGATTACTGCTCTGATCCCAGTTTGATCTTAGGTAGGAGAACGTATTTGTGTTTATGATGGCGAAGTCCGTTTCTTTGACTACGCCCAATAGCCGTTCTCCTGGAAAGTCTGTGCGAGGACAGTTCCAGTATGTCTGGTGAGCATTGAGATCGCCTGCAAGAAGGAAGTTCCCGGTATTATTTAATTCGATTAAGTATTTTTTCCACCTGATTGGGTCAAACGGCGAGCTTGGCGTTCTATAGACAGCTGCTACGGTAAGTGATTCTGTGTTCATCTAGAGTTGAATTGTGAGAGTTTCTGTATGTTGGTCTTGAAGGGTTATGCTAGGTAGGATGTTCCATGATGTATGTTTTTTGACGGCGATGAGGATTCCACCTCTGGAATGAGTTCGGTATTTTCTTATTAGGTCGAATCCTGGTAGGGTGAAGTTCATGTTGGGTTTCAGCCAGGTTTCGGTGCAGATTATTACGTTGTAATATGTGGTGATTCCACGCTGTGGAATGTGTGGTGAGTTCGTCTGATTTGTTTTTTAATTGTCTGCAGTTCCAAGTTAGTATTCTGTAGTCGCTGGTTTGTGGGTTGTGCATTGCTCTAACTTCCAAGTGTTAAGATTGAAAATGATTTGGTTGGGTTTTATTTGGTTTGGGTGTTGTTTCCGTGGCAGACTAGTTGGAAGTTGGCACGTTGTCTGCTTGTTTTGGATTGGGTGTTGATGGGAGTTTGTTTTTCGATGGGGGGATTTGGGTGTGCGGTGTAGGTTTTGTGTTGTTTTGGCAGTTAGAGGTTGATGGTTCAGTTGTGGGTGTTCTTGTTGTTGTGCCTGGAGGGCTGTTTTTGGAATAAGTTCTGAGTATGTTGCTAAGCCATGAGTTGGTTTGGTTTGTTTGCTGAGTTCGTTGGCAGTTTTGAGAAGTTTTTGTTGTTATTTATGGTTTATGTGTTGTCGTTTTGCGTTTTTTTGGAATTTCCATCTTGTCTTTAGCCATGGTTACCAAGACCTCATACACGCTTACGTCGCTGTGGGCTAGGATAGTGTTAACTTCTTTGTTGGTACGCATTCGTATACAGTTATTGTCGAAGGTTGGATGGTCTTCTGGGCAGTGTAGGCATTTTTTTGCTGGTTCTTGGCAGTTATGTGGATTATCTCCTGTTGGTTGGCCGCAGTTAATGCAGATTTTCGGGCTGCAAAATTTTGTGACGTTTCTATATCTGAAACAATTTCTGCACACCGTTTTTCGCTCTCTCTCTTGCTTGTTTTTCCCTCGATTTTTCGTTCTTCGGTTCTCTCTGTCTTGCTTCTTTCTCCTTCGGTTCTGTCTCTCTCGATTCTTTCTTCCTCGTATCCGGCATTTACTACTTCATCGCCGTTAATTTCGTCCCGTCTTCCGCCTTCTTCGTCCCTTGATATTTCGTATCGAAATACTCACGTTTTGGCGTTTTCGAATTTCCTGATAATTTTTTCCTTTCATCTCTGGTACGAAGAAAGTCACCATTCCAAACGAGATAAATGAACATATCGCGAAGATAAAATACGTCACATACGGTCTCGTATGATCGTTAATAACTTGATACAATTTTGATGTGAATTCAAATATACCATCAGAAATCATAACGATGACTCCTGCAATACTTTTTGCTTCCGTGAAAAATAAATTTCCGTGGGAAATAATTCAATAATTCACCTAGAAGGGTGTTAGTTAGCATGCCCAAATCAAGTTGATACGATACTTGATAACAAATCATGTCGATAATAGCCAGAATGTCGATGGCTAAATAGTCGGGGAAAGTCTTGATAAGACTGAAGTAACCTGAATAGATAACCAATGTAATCCACAATCCAAACGTGGATGTTATCAGTAGCTTTCGTCTTCCAACTTTTTCCACCATCGTTGTGACTATACTGCCAGATAATAATCCAACGATTAAAGCTATAATCGTCGCTGCGTTCAAATCAATAATCTTTATTTTCGTAAAGAGTGATTCCAGATACTGCATAATGCTGAAGTTCCCGCTAAGTTGTTGCGCCGTGGTTAACCCAATGACAATGCACAGAGCTTTTCTGTTGCTGGGCTGTTCTATCAGTCGCAGCTTGTCCAACACGTTTGCCTATTCATCTCCGACTACTCAGTTTAAGCGAATTATCTCTGCCGAGTATTTTGTAAATGAACTCCATTTCCGTCTTCAGCTCATTGCGACTGGTTCCTTTTTGAAGTACACTATCGATTTGTACGCTTCCTTCTTTCGGCCGACTGCCACCAGAAGATTTTCGAGGAACCATATGAGTATTGCGACGAATACCATTCGCAGTATTAGAAGAATGCTTGCCAACGTTTCGTAAGACACCCAGAGTCCTATGCAGCAAGTAAAAAGCGACCCAATAAATACGTTCACGACGGTCAAAGTGCCTAGAGTCCGATTTCCGTATTTGCCACTTCTGAGAGGTATATCGGACTCGTTGTACAGGCGATGCCAACGCCTATGACGAAAATTACGCGAGAAGCGTACAGGACTCCGACGTTTGCTATCAGAACGAAAGACCAGCTCAGGATGAAAAATCTACTGCACCCTATTAGGCAGAGTTTACGACCGTAACGATCGGCGAAACTGGCACCCATGAATGACCTATCGTTGAACCGATTATTGTCAGAGAGACGAGCCACGAACCTTCGTCGGTTAATTTCAACGGCATATTATCTCCGGAGGGTAAACGGGAAAGAGAAATCGTTATACATTAGTAGACTGTGCCGAATGCTATCGTGGAAATGGTTGCGGAAATACATAACGCATTTCTTGTCCAGAAAAAATTAAATAATAATAAAACGACATATAAAAAGTTTTTGCTTAGCATTGCAATAGCATTGCTAGAAGGGCACGAAATTCAAGATTTAGGCACTGAAGAGGCAGAACTTTCGATTACGATAGAAAAAACAAGAGCAGCATCGAGATTCACAAGGCTATTGCAAGATTTTAAAAAACATAAACTTGTACCAATTGTAATGAGTGGCAAAAATATATATATCCTCACCAGAAATGTAGAATATGCTCCACTAATGAAAAAAGTGGTTATACGCGACATATTTGCCAGTATTGTAAGGTACCATTACATAAACTGATCTGTTTCGAACGTTTCGACTACACTTTACAAAAATACTAAAATACATTATTAATTTTTAATTTTACGTTTGAATTATGTTAATCTTTAATTATCTTTAATGTTATTTATCTTCAATATCTATTATATATCTTTTTTGCGTAAACTACAAAAAATTGGTCTATTGGTGAAATATTGATAGATATCTCAAGACTTCATTAAAATATATTTTTGAAAACATTCAGTCTCGGTTTAACCGTCGTAACGTTCGATACAGTCTCGCTTACGAGTTTCAATCCACATTGTTATAGTGTTAGTGTTTGTGAAAACAAACGCCAATCTCGTACATCACACAAAGGAATACCATACGAATGAATACACCGACTAACCAACACCAACCTGCGGGGACCTCTGAGTACAGGGGTTCCCAATTTTCCAACCAAACTGAAAGTAACAACTCCATTAAATCATACTCCCACGCTGCACAATTCGACACATCACCTACAAAAGACCAAGCTATCATCATCCACGCAATAGACGACACAAGCCTCCAAGACTATGCCCTTGCAATAGGGAAATTAATCGGCCCCAAATCAATAAGGTCTCCAAAATCTCAAACAATGGAATTTGCGCATATCTTGATAAAAAAGAAACCGTACTACACTTAACAGATCTGCATAAAACAATAACGGTCAACAACAATACGCTAAACTTAAGACCAATGTTAACTCCGGCCCAAAGAATAATTCTACCAAACGTCGCCCCGGTTATACCCAACTCAGAATTTGAAAAAATTTTCAAAAGAAACAACGTCAAGCTATGCTCCAGAATATCAACTCTAGAAGCAGGAATGACCGACCTGGAATACGCCCACATCCTCAGTTTCAGAAGACAGGCATACATTGATCCCGATAACATTGGAAAAACCTCATCCACCTTCCTAATAACTTTTGAAGATACATCGTACATCGTATTTTCACCTCCATTGACAGCCTTCTTTGCTTCCGATGTAAACAAGGTCACTTAGCGAAAGATTACCCGCTAACCCAAAATTCAAACATAACCGATACGACAATCCCAAATACAAATACAACGATCCCCACACCAACTCAATCCCCCAAATTGCCGGTTAAGAAGATTCCTATCACTACCAAGGCAAACATCGACAATCCTAAACAAGCAACGAATAAATTACCTACAGAGCAACCACCAATCCCCTTCAGTTCCAAAAGACCACTGTCACAATCATCAACTGACGACAAACCGGACTATGCTAACTTAAACGACACAGACTCCATGCCCCCACCAATCCACATAAAAAAAAATCGCAATAACCAAACTAAAAACACTTCCTCCACAATCTCCTGTTTTCGATTCCGCCAAACTAGAGGAAATGTTAGCCCCAGCAAGAGAAATAATAAATAAAAAAAATCCTTCACACTCCCAGCTAAATTATTCCCAGATCAAGAGCTTCCTCCAAGACACCTTCGGATCAGCACACCCATTGCAAATCGCAAGAAACTACACCGACACTTGTTCAAACTCTCGAAGAAATCTACCCCCATCTAAACGAAAGAAACATAAAAAACAGAATACATCGACTCTGCAAAAAGTTCTCCAAACCGACTGACACACCTGAATCGTCATTTAGCTGCTCATCTGAATCGGACATAGAATTTTCATGAGAACCGAAATCGCAATAAAATCCAAATTCAAAGCCCCACCAAACAACTTTATGAAAACAATAATACAGTGGAATATAAACGGTTATTATACCCATTACATACAACTCCAAATTCTCATAAACAATTTCAGTCCAGACATTATCTGCCTTCAAGAAACAAATTTAAAAAAAAAACCAGCCTACACTTCAACACTTCAACACCTTCGTCAAAAACCGGGTAAACGAAAATCACGCCAGCGGAGGAGTGGTCATTGTAATTTCGGACAAATATGATTCTACTGAAATCCCATTAAATTCAAGCTTAGAAGCCGTTGCAATATCTATTTCATTTCCAAAAGAATCCACATATGCAATATCTACATTCCTAATAGCTTCCCCCTTGAATTACAAGACCTTGAAGATTTAATAGCTCAACTTCCAGCTCCACTGATCCTGTCCGGAGACTTTAACAGCCATCACACTCTCTGGGGATCGACCAAAACTGACAGAAGAGGAAAGACTATCGAAAATCTGCTTAACAACCAGGATTTAATCTTGCTGAACACAGGTTCTCCAACGCACTTCAGCACTAGAAACGGCAAAGCAACTGCAATAGACTTAACCTTTTCCAGTCCACAGATAGCTCAACACCTAAACTGGGATACCTTAAAAGAACTATATGACAGCGACCACTTTCCCATAAAAATCACCTACGGAGACAATAGCACAACAACTCAAAACTATCTCCAACCAAAATGGCATATAAGAAAAAAAAACTGACCAGTATATCAAGAAAATATAAACGCTTCAACTCACTGAGAAAGAAACTGAACCTGAACTCGATCCAGCCCGGATTAACGAAACAATAAACAATTTCCAACAAATCATAACCTCAGCCGCAGACAAATCCTTTGGAATTCCTAGACTACAAAAAATTAGGAAAAGACCGGTACCGTGGTGGAACGAAGAATGTAAAATCACCATGCAAGAGAGTCATCACGCTTTCAATAGAGCAAAAAAAAAACATCCCACAAACGAAAACCTAACCGAGTTCAAAGGAAACGCGCTAACTTCCGTAGAATAATTAAAGAAAATAAAAAACGATCATGGAGAAACTACATAACATCAATAAATCCACAAACACCAACATCTGCAATATGGAAAAAAATCAAATGCATAAATGGATCCAAACCCTCTACGAATATCCAATTCTTGGAATCTGATGACGGTCAAACCGTAACCCACGACATTGCTAACACATTAGCTGAAAAATTCCAAGAAAATTCAAATAACATAAACTCACCACATCCTACAATAATCTACAATAATATACACCATGATCTGATTCACAACGATAACAACTCATCACTAAACTCACCTTTGATACTCAAAGAAATAAATTCCATCCTTACATCAACAAAAAACTCCGCCCCAGGACCAGATAATATCCCCAACTCACTGCTAAAAATGCTCCCAAAAACTGGAATAAAAATCTTCAACTGTATATGGATCCATAAAGTTTTTCCCGGAAATTGGCAAAAAGCAATTGTAGTTCCAATTCCTAAGCCAAACAAATGCAAACAAAACCCTGACAGCTATCGCCCAATTGCATTAACAAATACCATGTGCAAACTACTAGAAAAAAATCGTAAACCGTAGGCTTAGATGGTACCTCGAAGTAAAAAAACTTCTTAACCCAAATCAATACGGTTTCCGACACTACCATTCAACCATAGATGTCCTAACGAACTTGAAACAAAATATCTGCGACGAAGAATACATAGCCGCTGTATGCCTCGATATCGAAAAAGCCTTCGACACAATCTCGAAAACCAAAATTATTAACGCTCTCATCGAGCTAAAAGTAAATGGCAATATGCTATCTTTCATAACCAACTTCCTATCCAATAGATCAATCCAAGTCAGAGCAAATGGATCTCTGTCACATCCAGTTATAATCAAAAACGGAGTCCCACAAAGATCAGTAATGAGCACCACACTATTTTTAATTGGAATCAACATCACCACCAACCTCAAGCCACCAATAAATAATAAAACCAATAATAAAAACCCAGCTATTTGCGGACGACATAACAATCACATGTAGCGGGAAAAATATGAATTCCATTTACGAACGAAACATATGAACGAAAAATATGAACGAACATTTACAAACAGTCATCAATACCTTTCAAGACTGGTCAAAAACAACGGGCTTAAAATTTTCTCCCAAAAAAACCCAAGGCATCCTATTCACTAGGAAAACCAAACTCAATCCCCCACCTAAACTATATCTGAACAATCTTGAAATACTGACACCATCAAAATATTAGGCCTTATTTTCGACAAAAAATTATCTTAGGGCGCCACACCTAAAAACCTTAAAAGAGTCCTGCATAAAAAGACTTAATATTATTAAAACCCTTTCCAATAATAACTGGGGGCAGATAAAGACACTCTTCTAGTAACATATAGAGCGTTAATCAGATCCAGAATAGACTACGGCTCTATCGTTTACAACTCAGCCAAAAGCTCCATCAAAAAAATAATAGGTCCAATCTCCCACTCAGCTCTTAGACTAGCCACAGGTGCATACCGAACATGCCCTATAAACAGCCTACTATTCGAAGCCAAAGAAGTGGCACTTGAATCCAGAAGGAAGTTCCTAACTCTTAAATACGCACTAAAAATCTCATCCACTCCAAATAACCCTTCCTACAACAACATCTTCTCCAATAGATACAAAGCTTTCTACACCAATAAACCCAAAATTCTCTGCCCTTTCCATATCAGACTTAACAAAATCCTTCAATCCACCACTTTCAAAATCCACCCCACCATTGAACGTAAACTACCACAAATCCCTCATGGACAATAAAAAACATTCCCAACAAACACCAGTCCTGCCGAATTTCCTCAGAAAATCCTCAGTTCAACTGACCACTCGATTCCTAGAACTAAATAACAACTACGCTCAACACAGCAAGATCTACACTGATGGGTCAAACGGACACTGGAGTTGGATACGCCATTATCTCAGAAAAAACCAAAAAAACAAAAAATCTCCCTTCTTCATCATCCATCTTCACAGCCGAAACTTATGCCATCCTGGAAGCCATCAAATATGCACACTCAAATAACGAAGCCCAGATCGTCATATACACCGACTCCATGAGCGTTACAAAATCTCTAATGAAATCATACGATCAAGAAAACCATCTAATACCACTATCCAAGAACTAAACCACAACCAACCTAACACAAACGCCACAGTCATCTGGATTCCAGCTCACCAAGGAATCGAAAGAAACGAAAAAGCCGACGCAGCAGCGAAAGAAGCCACAGTCCCCCCACTTATCAACAACGACAACCATCTCCCAACCCCCTGCGACAACCAAATAATCCACTGCAAAAAAGTAACAAAAAATGAATGGAACAATACATGGAAAACAACTAAAAGCATTCAACTACACAAAAGTATCCAAGACTTTTACCAGCAAACACCGAAATTTAACAATAGAAAAGAAGGAATAATTACTACACGCCTAAGAACCGGTCATACCAGGCTAACACATGAACACAAAATCGAAAAAACTATATCACCCACCTGCACTCATTGCAATAACCATCCATTAACAATAACACACATACTGCACGAATGCCACACCACAGAAACTCAAAGATAGAAATACGGAATCAACGCAAACATAAACCTGACTTCTCAAAATGACATACAAAGAGTATTAATATATCTAAAAAACATAAACTACTTCTCACACATTTAATGGTGCCGTCGTCGCTAATGACCTAGCTGTCGATGCGACATTAAAAAAAAAAAAAATATTTTTGAAAACATAAAGACAACGCTTACATTTACTAATTTCCAAAATTTTCCTACTGTGAAGTATTTTCTTGCACGTAGAATTTATTTATTTACATTCTTGAACAAGTAAAATTGAACTTTATTCTTATATATCTATATCTTATATTTTATGTCTCAAATTTTATTGAAATTATATTGAATATATGAAAATTAGACAATAAAATATTTTTAATTCTTTAAATATTTTTACAATAATTATAATATATATCGTCATATGTATAGTATTAAAATTGTAATGTTTATAGTATTATTATAAAATACTCAAACAAAATTATTGTATTCATTATTTATTTCAATATCAGGTATATGTTATTTGAAGATATTAATATAACATTTATGTGTATATTATTTGAACAAATAACATTTTCAATTACAGATATACGTATTTATGTATCATTTATCAAAATTTTTAAGGAAGAAATGGAAATATTTTCAATGCCTCTAGTTTTAAATTTTTTCTTAAAATCAAAATTATTTGAATTTTTGTTTCTTTCTTTTTTATTTATATATAAATAAACTTTTTTATTTGAAATATAGATAAACTTTTATTTGAAATAAGATTACACTTGTTAAAAAGTAAAAACGAAAGAAAAATAATTTAGTTAAATGTATCATAATATATTATTGAAAATGGGATATTTTAGGATCTAGAACAAAAGTGAAAAAAATTTTCTCAAATAAAAATTATAAAACATAATTCTTTAGTAATATTAAAGATAAAAAATGAATCAGTAAGATTTATTTCTTATAAACAAAAATCTAGTGTTTCATAAGATACGCATGTAGCCATAATTCACTTGAATTAATAGATACATAATACAATCCATGTAGGTATTGTCAGATTAATCTATGAAATGACATCCGATATAAAATGTATATATATATTATATATTGTATCTCTTATTATATATTGGTTCTCATAAGGAGCTGATAACGAATCTCGATATTTGAAATATCAGAGAACAAGTTTTATTTGATTTTCTATTATCAAAAACCGATAAATCAACATAGTTTTGGAAACTTTAAGTTTATATTTAAAAATATTAAAAATTAAATGACCTTGTGAATTCTATAAGTTCATCAGATATATTTCAATATACAACTTCTTAATTTGTTTAATTTACAAGAAATATTTTTTTTCGTACATGACGAAAAATAACTTTCATTTTACATTAGGTTAGATTGTTTATATTTATTAGCAACAATTTTATAACATTTGATGAAAACATTTTGTTCTGTGTCTACAATTAGTAATATGATATCATTTGCCTTTAAATATTTCTGTTATAAATATGAAAATTATAAAGGGGTTGAATTATCAGCAGGGGATTGTAATAGCATCCTTTCCTTTATAAAATATAGTACACAATGCACTTATCAACTAAACAAAGCAGAATGCAAAAGACGCGAGGCGCAGAATGTGTTTAAACCGTGATCTTTTTGTGAAAATAATATAAATTATTGAAAAAAGTGAAATGATATTTCATCTTTTTTTTTTGAGTGAAACAAAAACTTTAACAATAAATTAAAAGATTAAACAATTGAAAGTTGAACTTTGTTGAATGAATTCCAGAATTTCATTCTGTGATAAATGATCGGTTACTTCTATATGAAATTGAATATTGTGTACATTGTATGTATTTCCATGTACAGATTTTTTAGAAAATCTAAAATGTATGCAAGATATTAGATTTTAGAAAATCTAAATCGAATGCAAGAACATTAGTCTTGTTCTTCTTCGTTTTCCATATGATAGATTTTATAAAATTAAAATTAAAGTATGTATCTCCTAAACTAATAACTTTCCGATATACGTAGGTTACTTTTTTTTTTATAAAAAATGACCTGTTGCGTCGACTGACCTAAACAAAATTATATAATTATACTTGAAAAAATAATTTTCATACCTCCTACATGTGTCCATCTAGAGACAAACTAAATATACTAAATTACTGCCTTCTGAAAACAGAAAAAAATGCATTTGAGATATTTTTTAAATAACAAGTAGTTTCAAAGATAATTGCATTTATAGATTAGAAAATAGGACACCCTGTATGTACATACAGCGAAGAACACAACTGTATCAATGACAATGAAATATTGTCGATAATTTAAACTAATATAATTTTGCAAAAAAAAAAGATATAACTCTTAATTTGAAACGTAAAGCTTTTATGAAAATGACTTTATCATGTAGTAGATAGTAAAGATAGTTTTTTTTCGAAAATTGTGAAAATTCAAACGTATGTAAGAACATTAAAAAATTGTTTTCGCAACTAGATGTACTATCATTTTGAAGATTAAAGTTTTCTCTTTACAAAGACTTTTTAAAATTTGTACAATTTTATTTTCTCTATTTTATTATATGTTGAATATTAGAGTTAAACCATAAAAAATTTAGGAAATCTTAACATTTCATCATTTAACCCTAATGTTTCAAGTTCAATAAAATGATAAAAAAAAATCGTACACTTTTAAGAAGTTGTAAAAAAAATTTCAATCATTAAGATTATAGCAGATTTAGTCATGAAACAGATTTTTTAAAATGTTTTTACACGTTTTTTTTTTTGAATTTTTACAATTTTTGGAATCCTTAATTTCCCAATTGTTACATGATATAAAAAAATCTTTAAAAAAGATGAACTTATAATCATTATAATATAAACTTTAAAATAAGACTAAGTAAATAATTATATGATCTTTTCTTCCGAAGTTATATTAGTTTAATTTATCAACAATTTTTCATTGTCATAATTATTTCATTGGTATAATTATGTTCTTCACTGTATGTAGAGTGGCAAACAGAAGAAAATTTAGAATAATTTTATAATAATTACTGCAAGTGTTAATAACTATTTAATATCACATTCTTTACTATATTGTGATTTACTATATATAGTGACAGTAATTTATTCTGAAGTATATTTTAGTCTTATTCATTGGTCTTTTCAAGTACGAGTATAATTCAGTTTTTTTGAAAATGTTTACCATTTGGTATCTGTTTCTTAAATTATCTTTTGTCCGTTATATAGTCACTTCAGTAAATGATTACATTAACCTCTTAGATTAATCGATTTTTGGTGCGAAAGGGTTATCACATGAGATTATTCCAGTGATAAATTTTAGATTATCGACTGTAACTACAATTCAGAATCACAGACGAGGTATATAAATAGACATTGCATCTTACGAATTTTCGTGGCCCGTGATCTGAAATACCAACATACTAACAATCATTGATTTTTTAGCGCACTCTACGTTTAAACAATGGTGAGTTGGGGAACTAGTAAATGCGTCAGCAACGATTTTTGAGACCCATTACAGCGTTGTCAAACTTTCAATACCGAAATGTGAAGCTAGTATCTAATCGAAATCATTCTACTGCATGTCAGAAAGAGTTCTATTCATGTTTTACGAATTTATCACAACTTTTTTCAATATACAGTAAATTAAAATTTAAAAATTATTAATACATAGTTTGATGTGTATTTTACTAGACTTAAAAATAATTTTTAACTAAATAATTTTCAACCAGTTTAAATTATTATTAATATTAAAATATTAAAATTATTATATTTTCTTATTATTTACATATTCCTTATGTTATATATTCAAATTTAAATTTTTAACAACTTTATTATAACTATGCAGTGCATTGGTTATGACAAATAATAACATAAATCCTATAATTCAGTAATTAAAACTTACTTATTAATCAAAATATTATTTGAAGTATTTTTATAAACTACTTTACCTATTAATATTATGATAATAACAGAACTTTGTTATTTATTTAATATTTTTGTGATATAAATATCTTTAATTTTTAATTATAAATATCTTTCTCTGTATAAATCTTTAATAATTCATGAAGATTTAATGAAAAATACAAACATATCCATAGAATATATCCTTATATATCTCGTAAAGTTGACCAATATTGAATGAGTTTACAAATTTGGTGCAGAGGCGTACATTATGTGATGCAAATTATATTTTTGTAGATCAAGGGATAAGGGGAAAACTTATACTTCACTTTTCAAAAATATGGATTAAATTATTTTTGATATCATTTAAATGATTTTATTTAATACTATTTAAATTTTATTTAAATAAAAATTATACTTTTAATTATTGTTTATTACTTATTGTTTAAATAAAAATTTGGTCAAATGATTCGAATGCTGGTAATCGATATTTTCGGGTCGAATCGGATAATTTTGGTTGAATTTAAGCGGATGCGGGACCATACGAAAAATCTTCTAACGCGCCTGTTTCGCTAGTTTAACAATTTCATCGTCTCGACAGAATAGTAACAGAAATGTGGTAACTATGTGAGATTTTTGGGTTTTGGCAACTATGCTTTCGTTAGGGAAACCGAAACTTACCTGTGTCCCTTTAACTCACTTTCCTTTTGTCATTACGTACAATAACGTTATATAATATAAATACAAAATGAGTAAAAGTGTAGACTAACTACTCTCTCACCAATTTCAGTGATTATTGAATGTATTGTGAAGGTAAATAATATTTAGAAATCGTCGAAATCAGTGAAGAAGTGGTTAATTTACAAATTCACCGGCAATCAGAATGGAAGAAAATACGAATGAGGAATGTTTTAAACTCATAAAATATTAATATTAACATATATCATACTTTGTATCATTTTTACTAACAATTATAATAATAATAAATGATTTCGGTCGTTGAAAATGCAATTCGGTGAATTCGTTTTAACGAGTAATATCGTACTAAAAAAAGAAAATATAAGTAATACCGTAGAATAATATCGTAGTAAAAAAAGAAAATAAATTTTATTTCGAAATTTCGAAATGGACGAGTTTTGCAAAAGATAATTTACAACACACAATGTTCTTCTTTATTCCAAACAATATTTGTACAAATATTTTATTAATAAGTTCAGTCTTTCATAAAATCGAGTTTACGATATAAAAATAATTCATTCAGGTTGTGAATTTACAGATTTGTAAATAAAAAAACGTCATGTCTAATTATATTGTTCATAATAATATCATATTTCGATCAATTTTTTCTAATACTTTTAAATAGATGTTAATAGTCAAATGTACATTAAATTTTTCATCCCAATTTTCATCAGTTCCTGTTTTAAATCGTTATATTCCTTCATTGATAAAGTACTACCACGTTCAATTCAATAATAATTGAATGTTCAATGAATAATTCTCGAGACAAATCTGGCAACACTATCCATATTTTTTTATTTTAATTCTCACCACTAGTAGTGCTGCGGTGCAAAACTTACCTGAATCGGTACGACAGGACGTGACACGAAAATGGTAATGGGGCATCGGATGTTCCGAAATCGTGGCCGAAAAAATACATTGTATGCAATGTCTATTCATGCACCTCGTCTATGACCTCGTCTGTGCTTTAGTCGATCGAAAAGATAATGGTGAAAAGATCGATAAAGCAGAAATCCAAGCTCTCTAAGTAACTTGATATAAATCGTCGAACCCTGCAGAGGCGCTTCGACCTTCGTGGCGGACCTGAAAGGATTAAGAATCCTCTTGTTCGCCTTAAACCTTGCCTGTAGCTCACAGGTGGGGTGAGCTAGGCGTAGAGAAGAGAGAGGAGGATGGTCATTCCCGGTACCTACCTGGCGTTTCACCTGAGGCTCACGCCAAGTGCTACGTTGCTGTTCGAACGAGCTGCCTCCTATGGAATAGCAAGAGTTAAAGTTGTGAAAATGAGGTTTCTTTCGTTTGAAAACCGGCAGCACGCGCAACGCGATCTAAATCCATCGAAATAATCTTGTCGTACACTACGATCGAATCGATAGCCTAAGTTTCCAAGTGGTTTAAATGTGAAAAACGATAACTCTAACTTACCGATGGCGTATACGTACTTGTCAAGAAAAGAATCGATTTCTTGTAAATCATCGAACATCGTATTCGGTAGCATCGTTTTCGATTTCAAGACAATTTTATATTACTTTAATCTAGCATAAAGTTAAATAGAATTTATTGTTGGATTCGTTCATTTCACCGATAGAGTAGTGGTTTTCTTCGTGTTGTCCGTGGTGTGAACATTTCACGGACATAGCAAACGTGCAATTTTCAAAGGTGCCTTAAAGTACACGCGCATTTGGAACGAGTGAAAGGTATTGTGACTTTTCAATCTACCTCTGAAAAGAGCATTAATTTCTTGTTATTCCATGTTTCTTTTTCTTAAAATTTTTATTAGTCCTTGGATTTTCTACAGTTTCGAAGCGTTTTAGTCAACGTTCCACAACAAGTAACTGAAATTAATATAACATAAGAAATATTTCAACATTAAAATCAAAGGGTTTGAAAGTACAAGAATGAAGTGCCTTAATAATAAAGATTAAAACAAGGTTTTAAATTCTTTGCTTCAACAGTTAAAACCAACGTATTGCCATACAAATTAATATATAAAATAATAGAAGCGAACTCAATATAAACATTATATAAAATGCTTATATTAAAATTAGTTACTGGAAATTTTGTCAAAAGGTTATCGAATAACAAAATGCTAAGTGCCATTTAATGAAAAATAATATGAAATAGAAATATAAAATACATATATCAAATGATATGAAACTAACAAATCGGTTACTATGAATCTTTCGAGTAAAAGCATTCGCATCGTCAATATTGAATTACAATTTCTACTAAATGTAACTCGCATTGACGTTGTGTCGATTTTTAATAAATGGGATACTTCCGAAATGTGAATAAAATACGTATATATACATAGAAAGAAATTGAGCTACGTGGGAAGGAGAAAGTGGAAAGTGACGAAAAAAGTATCGTAAAAGTTTATGCGTGAAAAGGAGTGGAAGGGCAGTAGTTAGTCATTTATAGTTATATCGAAAGGTTGGAATCGGATATAGAGAAGATTGGAAGATGCGTGTTCGATGAGAATGCGTGATCCTGAGTGGCGTGTAAATACTAGGTGCTGCCGCTTGTTAGGGCGCTGGGACACTGCATGCGTATGTCTCGTCTTAAAGGAATTCTCCCCTTTGGAATCTTGATTTTTGTATGTGAAGTGCTGCTACAGTGGCACTAAAAGGGGGACACATGTGCTAGCTTGAAAATATCTTCTGCTACGCTATTCTTATGCGATCACCGTGGGATACCTCTGAGAGGTAAAATAACTTACTTGAAAATAAGTCTAACACTAATGGCATATTTTTTATTGATCTATATTCGATAAATTTCAATTGAATCAATTTCGGTATACAGGTATTATATGTGCTGTATCTCTTCGTAAATATGAATTTGAATGTGAATTCTTGTAATCAATAATTGACAACGTACCCAAACGTACAATCTGCAACTATCAAATCGATATCCAATGGTTTTCTATAAATTTTTTTTCTTAATCAAGGAATAGTTTAATCGACTAACATGTATAGCTTTTCCAAACTAATTTTGTATATAACGTAATGTAAAAGTTTACTACTTTCAATTTATGCGCTAATTTTTTAACAAGCGGTTTTTCGATAAAGTGCAAATAGGAATTTATTAGCACGTTCATAGTCAATGCTCCGACTATTATTAGAAATTAAATGATTCTATTGATTTTTCGAAGCACTACAGCTTCGTTAATTATACAAATCTTTATCCTAGAGCAAAACCTGTTTTACTCATGATGCTGTAGCTGTGACGCAAACAAAACGGCTATGACAAGTTGTTTCTAATGTTAGCCAATTAATATCGATGGCAGTCTCAATTTAATCATTTAACACAATTTAATTATATTCTAATTAGATTTACAATACTGAATAAAAAATAACATTCGACTAAGATTTATTTAAAAAATAGAAATGAAATTCATTAGAAATTATTTAAGACTATTTTTTTATTAAAGACTATTAAGTCTAATATAATTGAAGATTAAAATTTTCTTTTTATAACGATCTTTTAAAATTTCATGTACAATTGTTGTGCTGTTTTTTCTTTTTTTATTATGTTATAATAATTTCAAATATGGATAATTTTTTATTGATTGCACAATTTTGTGAGTACTTAAATTCTGCATCATGCAATAGTTATATTAATCTTCTCTGTTTTCTTACACATTTTAAACATTAGCAAATACATTATCTGTTGTACATTAATAATTTCTTAAAATATTTATTTTTTTGATTAGAGTATTATTATATTATAAACAAATAATTTTAATGTTCATAAACAACTAATTTCAATATTATAATATTTGAATAACAAAATATATGCCATATACGGGACAAGACGAAGCATTTTTATTGTTTGTAAAATTATTTTCTTATAAATTTGTAAGTTTTAATATATTTATAGAGAAATTTTTCCTTAATATTTCTATTTTGCGTTTTACTATGTAATTTCTAAACTCGAATTTCTCGGAAATAAATCCTTAAATGAAAAAATATTACTCTCTTTTCTTCAACTTGATTTTTTCAACTGAATTTTTACATGCAGAATGATCATTTGACCGCTTACACTATGATTTCAGAGACACGCTGTATACATACAATAATAAAAAGACATTTTCAAACATCAGTAACAGTCAAAAAATACTATCATTAGAATTAAAAATCAGATTCAACACCCAGTTATTTTACAATATAATTGATTTATTTTTCTTAAAATCATTATGAACAAGTTTATAATTGATTTCTGCTATAATATGATAGATAATTGGATCGTCAGAAAGTAGACAATCAAGTTAGAGAATAAAAATGAAGTGTTAAATAACTACCTATATGAGCGTCGAAAATAAAAATTTATTTATACAGTATACAATTGTAGATAGCCTAGTTCGATGAATAACTATAGTAATCTAGATACTGAAATTGTTGGAACATTAAAATTGTTCCATATGCCGACAGAAATTTTTTAAAAATAAATAATGTATAATTCTCAACCAATTAATATCATAAATTAATCATGACTGCAGAATTTGCAGTTTCTGATAGAAATTGATCGATACAAAATTTGTCATTGAAACAAAATGTAGCTTTATGATAGAAGAAAACGAAGAATGTACATTTCACAATAAAATGGATATTTTAAATAATTTAATCTAAACTATTTCCATTCGTATCATTGAATTGAAATTTCTATTTATAATGAAAAAATTACATCTTTTCACGTGAGCTAACTAAACTTTAAAATTCTACTAAATTTTAAAATCTTTCATATAAAACTGTCTGTTGTGACAATTTAAACGTTAATTATATGTTCCATTATAATGAAACGATATACTGCTACTGAACTTTAAAATCTTTGATACGGAACTGTTTGTTGTTGACAAAATGTTAACTATACGTTCCATTATAATTAAACGATATTATGTGGTGCAGTAGAGAAGGATGTTGAATAAACATTGCGTAGTTTATACGAAATACATATACAGGATGTTCCAAATCTCAGTCTTTGTCAATATATTGAGAGGTTATTTTAAGTAAAAAATGTTTTATATAAAATAGATCGATGCATCTTTGTTTTCGAGAAATAGACAGAACTATTGATAATTATCAAATTATTCTCATTATAACATTTTTTACTCAAAATGATTTTTCAAAGATGTCGACAAAGTCTGATGGTTGAAATCTGGAATATTACACATATACATATACTGACTTATGGGATGTCTCATCTAACTTGAGCATCTTGAGTATTTTCGTTTTTTGGGGGTATAAAAAAGCTTTGCTACTAAAAGTTATTCAGTATAGAAGGGACCATAATATAGCAATAATTAATAATTAATTTTTTGTAAGGAAAGCTTTTGAAAATATTACCTCTACTTTTTAAAATGAAATTATATAGTTTTTAATTCATTAATTGATGTAGCTTGACATTCTTTATAAAAGAAAAGTATTAACCTATTCATGTCGAACAATTATTCTCCCCCTAGGGAGATATTTTAATTCTGTTATCATATGAAAAATGAGGAAAGTGAGGAACAGTATTCTTGTGTTCAAACTGTCCTTGTCTTTTATATATAAATTTTATAAAGTTAAAGTTAAAATATCTTCTACTAAAACTAACAGTTTTTTGGTACACATAAATGATTACTGTTTAAAGAATATCGTACATTGATTAACGCATCAAAATATATATCATTTCATCTGAAAAAATGGAGGTGATCTTGAAATGATCATTTCCAAAACCGCTTCCCATTTTTCCATCTTCCCAAAACTGCTTCATCTAAAATAAATCAATTACTGCCATATTATGGCTGTCTCTGTACTAAATAACTTTCGTTAATAAAGTTATTTTCTATCTCCAAAAACAACGGAAATATTTAATATGCCCAAGTTAGATGAGACACTGGCAATGCATTCTACTCTGTATAGAAACAACAGAATTTAATACTAGTAATGCAATCAAATTTTCGACGATATTCAACAAAGTTTATTTAAAAATAAAACGCGACAATACTGCGTGCAATTATGTTATGTTTCGACAATAACAATTTTATTCGAGTAGTTACACATTTCAACCAGTCTTTTACATAATTAATTGTGACTCGCACAGCCAGAACATGTAACGTGTCCTTCGTTACTCGAAAATAACTAAACTAACTATACAATATACTTTTGCATGGTTATGAATAAATAGTGTTTTGCTTTATAATCATAACTCATAATTTGACTGATTTCACATGATCTTTATTAATCGTTTGTTTAATTCAGCAATTAATACATTCATTAATAGGAACAATTCATTAATAACATATGTGAGATGAAAATAATTTAAACAGACGGTTGAGTTCGAACACAGATATCTAACATGCTATTTTTCTGTTGTTTTAACCGATTTCACGTAGTATAATATCTAATAGAATTAATATGTACATACTTAATCTTAATTAAGAAAAATGAAGGAAGATATGTAAGACGTTATTGTAACTGGTAATACAATGTTCGCTAAAGAACGAGTCTGCATTCGAAAATAAATTGAAAAGAAAAAATAATATTTGAGAATTTTGAGTTTTAAAATTTATCGTGTTTATATACTTAATTTTAGATTGGACAAGAAAGTCTGACAATAAATAAAAAATATAAAATAAAATTTTTCCACTTAAGGCCTCGATTTTAAAAGCATAGATTTTGTATGTTTGAATATTTAGTAAAAATTAGTTTAGTATGCGTATGTAATAAATTTTCAAATTTAATTTTTCCAAAATCATCTTATTATAACTTTATTTTACGTTTTTGACTTACACTTTTGTAGTACATGCTCCTGTTAAGTGTTCACTTTTGTCCATTAATCAAATTTAACTATACATAACAAATTTTCAAATACGACTTTCCAGAAAACAATTTTATTTTTTTTCCGACTTATTTTTCCATCGCAATATATTGCATGCATAATTATTTCTTTCCCAATTCTAGTTACTTGACACTCTGAATAATTCTTATTCGCATACCGATTATAATCTTTATTCAAATAATTATAATAATTATAACAATTAATCGATGTAGTAGTTATATTTATTTTGTGTTATTTCTATATATCACTCTATTGCAGGATATATTTATTTATTAGTACCAGTAAACGAAATGTTTGAATATATTATACGACATTAGTAATTTAAAAAAATTTACAGTTTTGTTAAATTTCAACTGTGAAATAGTTTTTATTTGAATGAAGTTCGTACGCGATTATAAACGATAATCCAACACGAAAAGAATGTTGGACTACATATATGATTTTCTTTCGCGAATCTAGCGGGACATAGAGTGCGTTGGTTCACCATTCGACGAGTGTACTGTACTTTTATTTTATCTCGGTAGGCCGATAGATAGTCATAGTACAGTTAACCACGAACGCACGATATATATGGGAAGACGGTGGCAAAACAACAGATGTTCGTACCGTTTGTACGTTTCGAGTCCTCGATTCTGGAGAGAAAATTATTGGAACGTGACAGATTCCTCAAAGCGATTTCTTCGGGAAGGAAGATCGCAGAGTACCCATTCAATCGAATAAATTATCCAATGAGATGCAAAGATAAAATCGATCGTTCATTATAGCGCAGAAATAATGATTTTTGCGATTAGAAATGAATCAACTCTGCGATATAAGGTCATCAACAAGAAAACGGGTACAACAAAGAAATGGAAGCTTGTATAACTGATACAGAGACGTTTTGCTTTTTGTTTGATGCTAATATTAAGTTAATCAAATAACTTGACTGTATCATTGACTGCTTGTTCGGATTTATATTAATAATGAAATATATTTCCTAGATCGTCGTTGGCGCAATTTTGGTTTTCGATTTCAATTTTATTATTGCGATTTGATTTATCGAAGAGTCTAAAACTTTTAAAAAATTTTTTAAATATAAAAAATTCTTCTTTTTCTTTAGATAAATTCGAAGTTTTTACACCTTGGACAGGATAAAATTCAGGTATTGCTGTTGCTAATTGTACAAAAGATTTAGATAATTACGTACTGTGTAGCTGAATTTATCGCAAATCGATATACAAAAATAAACCAAAATTAAAAGAGTAGAAAGAATATTAAAAAAATGTAAAATTTTTAGGCATGCTTGATACAAGCAATTTCTAAATAAAGTTAAACAAAATCCATCTAAATAACATCGTACAAACTAAATTGATTATTTCAGTAGTGAAATAAACGTTGATAGATCGTTAGTGACCCAATTTAATATTCGATGTTGTTTCGTAAACGATGTTTATTGTGCGTACTAAACGACGATGTGCTTCTTTTAAAAAAAAAATTTTCTTGCAACCAGTTTTTTAATGCACCTCTTTTATTCACTTATTTTTGTGCAACTTTTTCTATAGATTTTCAGAGATAGAGAATTCAATTCTTAATCTGTTTATTGATTCTTTTTTGTATGCATATGCATATTATTGGTTTTTTATACGTTACACGCATGTTATTATCTCATTATCTCATTATTCGTTAATTTTTATCACTTAAATAATTATTTAATAAAAGTGTTTGTTTAATAATTTACAATTAAATAAATTTAAATATGCATACATATTATATTATATATTTAAATATGCGTGCAAAAAGATGAGAAAGCAAGATGAAATCAGTTTTATTTCGCATGAAAAAATACCAAATATGTTCTAAAAATTTGTATCTAATGTTAGATTTTCTTATAGATAGAATATTTACATACTTAGTTCTAACTAGGCATTTATTATTTTAGTTATCAGTCAATTAAATATTGGAGTTCAAAAATTAGTTTCATTAGTTTCTAAAGTGAAAAAGAGACAATCATATTTCGAGATTGAAATATTGAAAACCGAAGCATTCGAGCTATGATTCGAATGATATAGGGAAGAGGTTATAGCAAGGGTTATAGGGGACGTAATGACAATTTTATGCATTTTTGTTTCTCTCTCTCTCTCTCTCTCTCTCTCATTATTTTATATCGAGGAGAATTTTCATTCTCACGGTAGTGGAGTACTGACAGGAAAAGAGAACGAGCGACACGGCTTCGATAGAGCAGAATGAAAACCTCCGGTAAAACTAGTTGCCTGGCAAAAACTAGACGCTATTCAAAAGCCGTTTGTAGAAAGGTGGATGGCGCGGTGCAGCGTGGCGATGCGTCGGTAGTCGGTGGTCTCGACATGCAGCGCGGTGAACTGGGGAAACAGAAACAACATGAGAAAGAAGTGCGAGGAAGCGCCTCTTGCAAAAGGGACGGCTGAAAAGAAGAATGAACCAAGACGAACAACATGAGATGATTTCGTCAGCGGAATTTGCGTCGTTGTGAATTTTTACTACCGATATGCTCCTCCTTCGAATATTATCCAGTTCATGTACTTGAAAAATATTATCCTTTAACGTTTAATACGATGTTATCATGCTAGCGTGAATGAGATTGTTCAAGGACTAAGACGCAGAGTACTTTTTCGATCATTTTTCGTCACGTCGATATCTTTTCTTCCAAGAAGAAATTTCTTTTAATTTTACACAGGATTTAGTTTGTTCATAAAACGATCAATCAGTCGAAGTAAGAAGCAAATATTGTATAAACAAACAGATCTTTAAATAAATTCTTTATTAAAAAGTTGAAAGAAAAATGCAATATAATAAAGAACTGGTTTTTCATTTAATGTAATGATTGAACAAAAATTAATTCATAGGTTGAGAGGACATTTGGCTCCTACAGTTATCAAATGTCTAATACAATTTACGTATGAAGGGAAAGAGGTTTATGAAGAGTTTATCCCTCTCCTTAAAAAAAAAAAATATTACTTATCGAAAAGTTATTGAGAAATTCTTTGAAGCTCTAAAAGGGCGTTTTTCGAGATATGTTCCTTTCAAATGTTAAATTTTTACAGATTTCACTATATATGTTTCTAAATTGACAATGTTGTACTGTATAGTTGTACTGTAGAGTTCTTCGAAAAAAAACATTTCTCAAGATGTGTCCTTTTTTGAATTAATATTAGGAGAAGGTTTTCTTTCTTAAGAAATACTTATAGAGAATTTTTATCAATATTTATCTTAGTTCTAAACAAACATGTAATATTTTAAATCTATTTCTTCTATTTTTAATATTATCAATAATAATTATATAAAGTGTTGAAGCGTACATGAGAATGTTCAAAATCAGTCGAAGAAATTCTGATTCTAATCCTGATTTAGAAGTAATTCATAGAACACATTTGGTTTATATTTGGAAAAGTGCATTCAGAAGTATGTGTTATTAAAACTATTAAGACTATTAACTCTGAAATCAAAATTAACTCTAAAATCGAAATTTTTCAAACATAGCATTCAATAATAAAATGATAATATATAAACTTAATAATTTTTATACATATACATGTATGTACTTTGAAGAAATACACGAAATTCGATGAACATTTTTCGTATAAAATAAAAATAAAAGAAATATTCTTTGTAGAATCTTTTTTGAAACCTGTTAATTTACAGTTATATTAAAAAAAGTCAAAATTCATGATATTAAACGCATATTTCTACATAATGTTATAAAATTGGGGAACTATTAAAAACTAAATTTTAATACGCAAAAAATGATTTTGCAAATATTTTTTATCATTAATATATAATTTGACATAGATTTGACGTAATTCAAATATAATTTTTGTCCCATGTGTATTTTCCATTTAACAAACGTTAAAAAAATTTATATCTGTTTTTATTGCTTTATATTTACTTATGTGCTACCTAAACGTGCATTTAATTAGATATTCTACATATGCAATTATAGGCACGTATAATGTAATTATTCGGGAAAGGGTGCCAAAAATTATTTTTTTAACTTCTGTTATTTTTTATTAAAAGAAAAATAATCGATTTTTTCGATGTCAGCATATTAAAAATAAAGTTTGTATCAATTTTAAAAAATATGATTTTTTCGAAATGACTTTAATATTTTTATAAGTATTTGTTTAAACGTATATCTAAAAAAATTCGGTCAGAAATATGAGAGATGACCGAAATAAAAGTTACAATAAAAATTATTTCTGATACTGATATCATACGATCACTCTAATTCTACTTTTGCGTTTTTTCAAACATTTTCGAATGAAAATGATAATTAAAATTTTGAATGACTTGATAATTAAAAAAGAAGGAATTTATACAGAATAATTTTCTTCCGACTCAAGGTTACAAGTGATGAAACTTTTTTAGATACAACCAAAATATATATTATGTTGTACTTATTATAACACGTCTAAAATACTATTTCTGCGCTTCTTAAATATAATTTTAAGTATTGCTATTTCCATGAGAATGTGTCAATTGACCTCGAACATAATTATGTAGTTAAAATACTACTACAATATGACTTTTAAGTATAATACAAAAGAATAATAACCTTGAGTTTTGTTAGTTTTAATAACTTCTTCCATTTTTAATTCTAAATTATATATGATAAATTTATAATGTTGCATAATTTAATTTATTTTCCAAATTTTGATCCTATTATTATACACTCTAGTAAAATTTGTAATGATAGTATCTAATAGTATCTAATAATATCTAGTAATCCTTCCAAAATTAAAATAAAATTAAAATATTTACTACAAAATAAAAATATAATCATAAAATACTTATTTTGAAAAACTAGCAATGAGCAAAAATGATTTTCATTGATTTTTCTAATTTTCATTAAAAAATTTAGTGTTTCCATTTACGTATCCTTTCGTGCATGTTGCAATATACTGTGTGAAATTTACAATACCTGGAAGGTAAAATTATGAAAGTGTGAAGTGAACAGGAATTTCATACGTAGTTGGCAAAACTTGTTTGGTAATATGTACACATATCGTGGATCGTATATCGTGGAAAAGCAATAATGCTTTCCGTTCTGATATACAAGAATTTTTATGGTATTTAAATACACATACTCATACACTAATCCTAATTTAATTTACAGATTTGATTAACATAATTAGCATATAAAAAATACTAAAAATACTGAAAAATAAAAATATATTGAAATAACTGAGAGATTGAAATATCAAGAATGAAAATTCTAATGCACTTTGAGATTTTAAGTAAAAACCATTTATTATTTGTATATAATACTAATTTAGTTATAAGAACTTTTTTTTCTTCTAATTAAAAGTTATTAACTATTATTCTGTAATTATTAACTATCTACTATCTACTGAGCGATTGTTTATGTTAATATGAAATTTTGATATCTTTATACTGTAATCAACTTGCTGATACCAATTTTCAAAATATTCATTAATAAAAGATAGAAATATTATAATATAATGTAATATGCACATGTAACGAAAAACAATGTACTGGTATTAACAGTTAATCAATAAAATTTTAACACGTTCTACGGAAAGCAATAAAATTTCACCGAAAGAATTCTTATATTTCCATTTTATGTTCCTTTCTTCGTATTCTAAAGGCAAGTATAAGATACGTTTTTTTTTCCGTATTCTGAAGGTGAGCATAGGATACCAGTTGCAACTGACTGGGTTATTAACTATTCTATAGAAATATTAAGAATTCATATTTAGGCAATTAATAACAGGCCAAGAAAGTTTTTATAATAGCAATATTATATTCCGTTTCTTTTGATTTTGTGTTGAAGAATATTCCCTTGTATTATAAGAATTCAGAGAGATTTATTTTCTTACACGTTGCACTCAAAACATCCTGACCTAACATTTTTGTTCTAAGTCAGAATTTTTATTGCCTTTAAATATTACTATTTAATGTTTTTTTTATATATTAACACGATATTAAAAATAATGAAATTGTTATAAAAAATTATTTTTTATTGATACATTGTGCCATCGCTTTATATTCGACACGTTTTTAATTAATTAGCTAATTATATTATTTACATATTTAAATTTATTTACATACATAATATTATTCCTACAAGTCAAATATAAGATGTTACGACATTTAAGATGTTATTTTATTTGTGAAAGTTTATTAAAATCTAGTCATATTTAAAATATTTTAAATATGATTCATATTTTGCGTTTGTATTTTTCTATTTTTTTTATTTTCAAATAGTATAAATTATGTTCAAGTAATTAGTAAAATTAATTGAATAAAAATAATAAGAAATCGTCTATATGTACGTAAAAGTAAAAAAAAAACTTATTAGTAAAAAAAAATCAAAATATTAAAATCTGTAATAACAGATTGAACAGTTTAACTCATGAATGTTGAGTGTTAAAAAAGCTTTACATAGTGATAAAAGCTTTACATATCTACGTTCGCTCTTTCTAATACTGTTTGTTCTTTTTATCCAGTTTTCTCGTTATACGCTCGAAAAAATCTTCGTTTCGTGGTTACTTCAGTTCACCTGTAACGCTCGCGAATATGAGGAAGCACGCATGGTTGAATCGCTTAAGTGGTCTTCGTGCTCGAGTCTAGTCTTTAGTTCTTTTCAATCCACCTACCGTCTTCCTAGACCTTTCTTTCCAACGTGCTTCTTCCTCAACGTATTTTCTCACGGACCCGTAGTATGTACGTATGTAAGTACCGTACATCATCCAAAAGAGGGTGTCAACGGCACCCTCTTTTCTCAAATAGATGGCCTGATTTCCTTCAACGTAGTAGGAACAACATACTTTCAATCAAATTTAGTAGACCTACATACATACTAGTGAAGAACCGAGCGTACATCTCCAAGTACTTTGTTTCACGCTTTCTCCTACAACTTCTTTTTTCTAGTTCTTTTCGCAACGTCTAATATATCCTAATGGTTTATTTTATTTATAGTGATTGATTTAATATTAGATTTATAACCCGAATAGAATTTAGAGACATATTATAAAACGGATCGATGTTAAACTCAGCGTAGTGTAAAGACAGTAAATCAATATGATTATTCGATTATTGAAAACATGTGAAATTACATAACAAAATACAGCCTGGGACAAAAAGATAGCATACTCTAAAAATTATTAAATTTCTTTTTATTAAACAAATGATAGAAAATCTTTTTTATGTTTCTTATTTTTCTTAGTGCTTTTACTAATATAAGTAACATAAATTAAACTTTTTGCAATACATTTTGTAATACTAAAAAAAAGAAAAATAGAAATATGATAATATTTAGCGGGTTATATAGCGGATAGCACATTTCATGAAAAGCAATGGATAGAAACAAAAGAAACGAGTTTAATAATTGTTTAATCCTTAGTGTGACCTCGTATTTAATAATGGCAGTCATTCTTTGAGACAAAGATTTATTTAGTTTTTTAATGATGTTTTTGCTTAGCTCCTTCTTCTTCACAATATATTTTTTTCATTCATCAATATTTGTGATTTGTCTTCAATTCTAAGGCTTCGCCATATCCCCTAACAATTTTCTATAATATTTGAGTCCGGAGGTTGGCCATTCTAAACGACAAATTTCTTTTTTTGCAAAGTATTGTTTTATTGTTTTCGCGGTGTGCATAGTTAGTCAGCGTTATGTTGAAAAACGTATTTATTTGAAACAGCTTATACTTTTGCTTTAATCAAAGTTTTTGTTACAATTTCGTCGTTTCAGATATTCACAATTTTTTAAAAGACGTCGATATTTATCGTAACTTCAATTTTTACTGCAATTTGTTTCGTAGTCAAGTTCCAATTTGACGCTATACATATTATAGCATATTTATTCCGAGATACTGTGGTGTCGTCCATAACTTTTCCTTTTTCCATAATTCTTTTAATAAATCTTTTTAATAAATCCATTATTACTTTACGACTTCTATTCTTTTTGACTATTTTCATCACAGATAATGTTCTTCCTTTAATTTCAATGTATTTCAGCTGGATTTAACTTTTTCCTGCGACCCATTTTTACAAATTTATTTATTTATTATGTTAATATACACTTACAAACTGATTCTTTCATATGAATATTGTGCTTTCGATAGCTTTTGTATGACTGAGAAAATATTAAGTTTGTGCTATTTTTCTGTACTCACGACCGCACAATATTTACATTTTCGTATGTCTCTTTAGGAAATTGCGTCTCGGTAATGACATTCAATACATACATGCATACATATACACACACGCGCGCGCGCGCACATACACATACACATGCATACACATCCACGCTTAAAAGAATACGATGTAGATGTAACAATCTACATTCTCGCTAATACATAATGTAAGAAAATATAGTATGTGCTATCTTTTTTCTTCGAGTATATTAAGTACAGGAAAAGGCTCCATGCTTTGAATTTTATATTTTATATACTTTTGTAAGTAATAGCCTACAAGAACAGTAGCTAGATAGGAACACTCTATAATTTTATATTTACACACATCAACGTATCAATCTTTATTTATCAGAATATATTAAAATAAATTTGTAAAATTGAATGGAAAAACTAGAAAAGATAGTAAAAATGTTCTAACTTACTTCATTTTTAGGACAAGATAAAACGACATTTATTTATGCATATGTACGTATCACACATGATTTTTGTCTCAGACATTTTTGTCTTCGAATTTTTCTATAACACATGCACTATGAGCACAATCTTTACATTTTAAACATATAATCCGTTTTCTATATTTCGATAGAGAATCACTTTTATCTCTAATGTAATCTTGGGTACATTAAAAACTAAAATTGTACTACAGTTTTTACTTTTTCTGTATAAATGCTTGCATGGTTTTTCAACTTTATCTTTATGTCTTTTTTTGTAACATTTTTATTCGTGTATATTTTATTCGAATAATATCCATGAGCAGATAAATAAATATCTACTTTAAGAAATTGTCTATCTGATAATATTCAAAAGATAATGTAGGTATTAAAAAATTACCTGCTAATCACAGAATGTAGTGAAATAATACTTATTTATAAATAAAAGAATCACAATCATAAGAGACACAAATATGGCTAGTAAATGTTATATACAGGGTGTTTCGTAACTTGTGGGACCCATTTCAGAAGCTGATTGTACGCCTAAAAATAATGGAAAAAAGTCCGGAAAATATATGTCCTATGTGTCTTCGTTTATGAGATATGAATTTTCTGTTTTAATTACTTTTTTCTCATTATTTTTAAGCGTACAATCAGCTCCCGAAGTGGGTCCCACTTACGAAACACCCTATATATAAGAATAAATTGACTCTTAGTAACGTATCCTATAATACAAAATTCATGTTTATTTCGTTTGTAGTATTATGTGGAAGCACAACAGTACGAAATAAACAATAATTCTGCTTTGTCCCCCTCCCACCCTTCTTTTATAACATTAAAAGATAAATACAAAAATGTAGTATAAAATATACATAAAATAAATTAATAATAAATTATTTTATTTTGTTCACAATCAAATTATCTTCTTTTAAGTATTTACTTATGAAGGATCTGCGTGGAAAATGTACTTGCATTTCGTTACATTTCACAATTGTAGCTTGTAAATTCATATGCATTTTTTATACAAATGAATACGATCGAGCATGTTTTTTTTTTCATATACAAATATTAAAGTAATAATTCTGAAACTGTTTCATCGTTGCGGTTACTGCAAGAACCGTTTCTTTATATTCTTCAACCAAGCATTAATGCGTTCGTTACTGATATTTGAAGAGTATTACTTATTATTTTTCTAAGTAAATTAGTCACATACATAGTTACAGAATCTAATTAAATATGCTGAACTTTTTATCAATATCTATATGTAATATTGCGTAATCGAGTTTTACTCATATATGTTTAATTTTTATCATAGATACAAACTTCAAAGATTTTCCGGAAATGTAGTTGTTGAAATAAAGAAACATAATGATGAAATAAAGAACAATGTTTTATTTATATAGTTTTCAGAATTCATAATGTTATTTGGCAATGAATGGATAAATTTAAACATACTGATGTATAAAATAAAAGGAACATTTAATTTTAAATAAATAATCGTTCATTTTTAAATTGTTGTAATTTAAATCGTACAACATTTTACTTAGGCTAATTTTAAAACGTGAAGTCTTTGTTTTTATAATTCACAATTCTTCCCTTTCTTCTCAAAAATTTTACAAATTCAAATAAACTCTTTGTGGATATTGCAACAAAATCTACCATAAACCATTGTTACTATATACAGTGTAATTCACTTTTTTTTACGCGTACATTTTAGTATCCTGAATCAAACAAGTAATACAATTGGTTTCACAGGCATTATTCATTCTTTATATTTCAAACAGTTTGCTTAACTTTACATGAATTTTCATAAATAAAATTACATAAATTCTCAAGCTTTCTAGATTGATATCCGATTTTATTTTTCAGATTTTTCATCTGCACTATGCTTTTCATCTACATAAAATACTTTTTTTTCTTGCGTAGCAATTCATGTCTCTACTTAGATCTCTTAAACTATTTCTTAATAAGATTTGAAAAATTATTAGTTATATTATTTAAAATCTTTATTTAATCTACATTATTTATTAAATAGGATATATTAAATTATATATTAAAAAATATATGTATATATTAAATTAATATATGTATAAATATATGTTAAATAGCATATAAATAACATATAAATTCTAATCATATTTTAAATATTTTTTTTGATTGATAATTAGGTAATATTCAACAGAATAACAATTCTATTTTGCACCAGTAATTTGATCTATCAATTTATTATCTATTAATTTAAGTCTGTATGCTATTCGAATATTATCAATTGTAAGTGGCATAAATATGTTTAATACTTTTATTATACTTTTATTATTATTATTCAGCATTTTAAAAGAAATATTGAAATCGTAAAAAGTAGAAAGTACTTATCATACTATATTTGCTCAACTGATCGGTCGATGTTATTCACGTTTCTTCACCATATGCTATTTATGCTCAAGTAAATAACAAGTTTAGATAACAAGTTTTGCCTTACTGTAGAATATTCCTATTATGTATGTATACACAGTAGGCATATATAACGAACACTTGCAAATTATAATTCTTTTTCTATAGTTTTCTGTAGTTTTTCTAAATATAAGTACATACGTTTCAATTCTATGGTATATGTTGAAGATCACTAAAATTCTACATGCTACAAATAAATATTTATTAATATTTTTCTTATTCTTACGGAATTTTAGCATATTGCTTGAAACAGATTGAGAGTCTGCTCAGAATGATTGAAAAATGATTATTTCTCGAGCACACTTTACAAAAAAATTCTTAAGTGATGGACGTTGCAAACGCGAAAGAACGCGACATTGAAAATTGATGAGGGTTTCGATAATACCGCGTAACACACGACGTTATGGTAGATTCACACTGTGAAAAATCAGAAATATATTCGAGAAATATATTTTTACGCGATAATCAATCATTAACTAATTTTGCGATTCTTGTTGTGTTCACTGAAATATTTGTTACATTGACAACGGCGACATGACAATGTAGCTAAATATAATGTAAAACAATTTTTGTTTCTAGAAAAATGTCAAATATCATTACGATATGGTGGTTCTTTCTCATATGAAATGGATATGTCGCGATTGAGCATAAATAGCATATGATAAGAAACGTGAATAACATCAACCGATCAGTTGAGCAAATATAGTATGATAAGTACTTTCTATTTTTTACAATTTCTATGTTTATAGAGCTATAATCTATAGAATATTTTTTTTACTATTTTGATAGTACATACTTTACACATTTAATCTGCGAGTCGAGGGTCGATTGCATTCGTGCTACGTAAATGCGAGTGACATTTTTGCACTTATTAATGGTGTTTTATTAAAATATTTCTAGCGCCTTCAATTTACATCGAATTTAAATGATTTTTTTCTTATTTTTACTCATTTTTTACTGGAAAATTCGTATCTGGTAAAATTTTAATTTTGAGGCACAGAATAATCCGTGGTCCGCAATTTTAAAAAAGGAAAATTTCGTTTCCCACAGATAACCAACGAAAATATTAAACCGAAAAAACGGAACTTTCCGTGATTTGACACTTAATAATATCTATTAACCTTAAAGGGTAATTATATCTTTTATTTCTCAATAACCAAAACAGGAAATATCGTTCCACACAATCAATTCAAGGAAAATTTGAAAGAAAATGATTGGTTTTATGATTCTTTTCTTACTAATAGTAAATACTTGCAGATCCAGTTCGAACAGAAGTTAAACTACAAAAAGAAAAACAGAAATAATATAACCAATTTAGTAACCTTGCCGAATAATCGATCTTTAACGTATAAGACACTTTAATAAACATTAGTATGAAAAATATGTTTAATATAAATGTTCACTATATCAAAAGTATACAAAATAATATCATTAAAATAACATCATAGGTGAAAATAATAGAGGCCTATTATGATTTTAACTTACCATTAGAAGAAAACTTTTTGGCAATCATTGTATTCATCTATCTTGTATAAGTTGTTATTTATTAAAGACGCGTTTATATAACGACTCGAAAAAGAGAATTGAAACTTGCTACTAGAATTTTAGGTTAAGCGCCTATAAAATCCATGATTGCACTAAATGTTTGTATGAGGGGGTATTCCGGTTTTTCGGCTTCAAAATATCGTCTTGTTCGGGATTTTTTTGTGAGAATACCATGATACATTTTGGAATGGAGTTTTCGCACGCAGATTTATTCATACTTAAGTAGTATTTACAATTTTCTTTAACCAAATTAATGAATGTTGTTAAAATTATGTGGCATTATGTAAAGTATGTTTTTGAAAACGGGCTCGAATGGTTCACGTGATTCCAATCCACCTGGTTATGTGAAACGGAAAAATCAAAATGCATCTTAATTAGCATAAATATGGCTATCGCATGAACTACGGAAAAAGCGAGATTTCGAAAATTAAAAAAATGGCAGCATTTTGAATTTAAAATATCGATTTTTCTTGTATTTTTCGTCGTTTGGATGGTAAAAAAAAAAATAGAAAAAAACATTAAATTTTGAAAACCGTAGTTCATGCGATAAAGGTACATCCGTTGAAGATCTCCTCCAAATTTCAAGTCAATCGGTCAACTAGAACTTGAGATATCACCTGAACCAGTTTGAAAAATACGGATTCGAGAAAAACGCATTTGAAGATTTTGTAACATGCTGTACAAAAATATTCATACATACAATCAATCGGCCAGTCCAGTGGACTTTTCTCGTGTTCATAGAAACCTTGTAGGGCAGATTTCTCTTCTCTACTAGTACTTCTGGCCCTCTTTGCGATTTCAATGGACCGACGCGTTGAATACGCTCTATACGACTTTCATCTCGAAAGTTTGCATCTACTTCCATCTTTCCTGCACTACCTACGTGGTTAATCGTACACTGTTCTTTATGGTCTTCATACCAATCGCTGTAATCGTCAATTGTTCCTTTCTTTTTTGTTTTCCATAAATTACAGCCTTAGCAGAAACTTGACTTGACGACAGTGTCAAGAACTCTTTTATTGTACATTCCGATGAGTGTAGAAATTCCGAAAAAAGAAGAAAACCCTCGCTTTTTCCATGTTCCGTCTCCCGAAACAGTCAAATGAACTGATAGATACGCAGCTTCTTCATTCTTCATTCTTCTTTCATTCTTCTTTTAAGATACAGTAACCGTGCGTACTCGAAATAATTATGTCGAGATTTTCCTTGTGTTGTAACTTCTCGTCCGATGTACTCGAAATATCAACATCATTCTCGACACTAAATTGATTTCTGTGAAATCTTCTTCGTTTGGAAATCTTCTTCTTTTGATCCTTTTCTATCCATTTTAATATAAAATGAATACTCGAACTCTGGATGTTAATGTTGTAAACACGTTTTACTAATTGATCGAAAGAAAACTGACTGCCGAAAGCTTAAAAATGTATCTAAAAAGTTCAAAAGGGACCAGCAGGAATCTCACTTTAAAACAATTGGCCTTCGACAACAAATTTCGAGTGAATTTGAGGGAACGATATACATGTGGCTGCGGTACGGTTGTGCGCCACACGTTGCCAGCAGGACACCGTCTCCTTTAAACATCTATAACTTCGCTAATTTTACGAATTCAAACCAATCCTTTTACGTAAACATTCTAGAAAATATGCACTTTGAGAAAATGTAAAAAAAACAAAAATCGATTTTTTGAAGCCAAAAAACAGGAATACCCCCATAAGTACGATTCTACCGATATGACCGATGTTTCTCGTTAACCATGATTTATTCGTGACAATTTCGTGGAAAACAAGTTTAAACCAAGCGATAAAAAGTACGAGAGGAGGATACTATGTACATCATGTCACGATCGTGACTAGTTTCACGAATTTCAATTGTTATTCAAACTTGAAAGAAATAGTAATTGGGACGACTTCACGCATGATAAATGTCAAGTTGCATGTGATTGCGTAGGACATGGATATTATAATTCGATTCTCGAACGTAGCATTAATTCGACAAAAATGCATGCACAATACTTATTACATGACACGAATATTAAACACGCTATTGCTTATCGTTAGAAGAAGATACTTAGGACATATAAATTTACGAATTCATTTATTTACTCTTTGACATAAAATATTTGGAAATAAATAAATAAATAGCTAAACTATAAGTGTATATCAGAAATTTTTAATTTATCATTAAATCTAGTCAAGGTTGTTATTTGAGAATTTTTTTAACATCCAGCAGTAAAATATGAAATATGTTCGTACGAAACAAGGGTAATTTAGAGAAATATGAAGAACAAACTAGTAATCGGGAAAAGTGTGCATTTAATTCATGTTTTCGTACAATAGATATCTGGATTCCTTCTGGATTATTCACAACCGCTAATTAATCAAATTACTTTTCGCTTATCATATTATAGATATTTTTAATTATTTTCTGCGGATATGGTATGAACTTTTTTATGCTATGAACTGATATCGAATATCAGAGAAGATCATGCAATTCTGCATTTAACAATATAATATTCATATTTTTGTGAAATATAGAAGTAAATTAATTTATAAATATGATTTTAGACATTCTATAGAAACAAAAGTGTTGGTTTATAGTTGGTTGGGATATTGTAACATTTGCATTCGATCGATAACGAATTGGCAAAGGTTTGTAGGGCAAAAACGGATTATCAATAAATCTGAGAATTAATGACAGAAGTGTCGTCAGAAATCAAACGAAAATGTACAAACGGAGAAGTGTCGTCGCGGCAATCGACAACTATCAGAGATCGAAGAGATCGAGCAGCCAGCTTGATATTCGTCGGACGTGCGCCACAGAGTCCGTCGGCGTATGTACGTGGAATAAATTATCTGGAAGTCTTCTCCTTCCCTTTTCTTGATCATACTTTTCTCTCTCTTTCTCTCTCTTTCTCGTTATCTTTCTATGATCTTTCTTCTCTGTTCCCTTAACAACTATCTCTTTCTCCTACGAATCATTCTCCCACCAGCATGGCATGGCGTCTATAATGATTTCTCATTTGTAGTGGTGGGACGATACCGGAAGTGAAGTCAGAACGGCGGAACCAGACGTTCACTCAATGGAAAGTTTGAGTTCTTTCAGTGCGTCTAAGAAGGGCCGAGCGTAGATCAGAGTTCCCCGCTCGCGTGGAAAATCCGTTTCTTTTGCCGGGTATGCAGCATTCTCGCTTGCGACTCGCGCGTGCACGGTGCACAATACACGGAACAAACTCGAATAACTAGAGAAATTACGTTCGCTCTATTTTGCAGTTGTTTCTTTCCTCTTCTCGTGTATTGATTAATGTGATAAATCTTTCTTTTGTCGAATTTCCTGTGTAAAGATGAAATTGGGGTGGACATATACTCCGGCATTCGTTTCGATTCCTCCAAAGAAACGTCAAAGAGGAGACGGCAGAAACAACGAACAAGTGAAACGACATTTGGCTTTGAAGAGTTGCAACATGATGGATGATAAATTGAAATTTGAAGAATGAATTTTTCTTGTTAAAATGTTTTACTCACAAAAGAATTTTGAAAAGATAGCAAGAGAACAGAATTGCGAACTGTACAAAGAGAACAATTGTTACGTTACAATATCTTTAACAACGAAAGAAAGAGTGACAGTATTCATGTACGTTATCTGAAAGGTATTCAATGCGAACACATGAATACGAGAAAATTGAAGTAATTTTGATGGAAAATTTGATTTACAACACGCAAATACAAAACTCTTTAGACTAAAAAGTGACAACTAAATGGAACTTCAATTACTTGAACGAAGGAATTAAATAAATATAGGATAAATCAATAAAATCTCATTTCACTAATTAGTTTCATGGTTAGCATTGATTTTCAACGAATTCTCAACGAAACAAGAAAGAAGATACTTCCACTATCACGCATATTTCTCGATTACTCAGAAATGAACGCATCGTGAAAAAAGATTGTTGAACTTTTATTGGAACTTTGTTGAACTTTTATTGGTTTATTATAGAATGTATTAGTGAGGTGTTCGTAAATGATGTAAAAAGGGTTTTGGTGTATTCGCGGCAATATACTTCAGAGATGGTCAGCCAACACGCAATGGCCACTACAGTTCGCAAAGTTAAGCAGGAGAATCGTCTGAGGCGACAAAATCAAAATCAAGGTATAGGGACTGCGCAACAATAATTCTTAACTTGCGCAACATATAGTAATGTCCATTGATATTTAGATTCTTAAATATTCAGATACTAAATATTTAAACTGTAATATAAATTTTGTAAAAAGAAATCGTACAGCAATAAACCTGAACTTATTTTAAAATTCGAAGCACTTTCCAAATGTGGTTCATTTTATTCTAAGATATTTTTACGTAGCGAGTGGGAAAGTAAAAGCATTTCTCGAAAATGTTATAAATTATAGTATGTAAAATGTTATAATATCATAATATGTAAAAAACCATTGAAAAATATTTTTCATTATTTCTCCCTACACTGTGGCTTCTGGTGCAAGAAAATGCACGAGAAACACAATAAAACTTAAATTAACGAATGTAGATTAATTCAGTTACGGTAATACCAATTAATTTTCTAGGAGAGAAGATATCTAACACAAACTAATTTTCTATAGTAAATACGTGGAACTTTGCTTCAACTATTTCAATAGAACTTTACGCGCAGCTGCACATCCTTCAATTATAATTTATTTGCTCGTTAATTTATCAGGAACTAGCACTATTTATCCTATATTTTTTGTATCTTTTGTAGAATAAAAGGATTAATTATACTTACGATACACATTAGCGAATAAAAGAAAGTTTCTAATATAAACATTATAAGATTTATTAAATATTGTATTCTTGCTATCGAGTTTATCGATTGCGAAGAATAACCAGAAATGTATGTATTCCAGATGAAGAAGGACTTTACAAACCTGTACCGCCACCGAAACCGGTGCCGAACAACCAAAAGAACCAGAACGGACAACAGGAGAGCAGCAGGCTGCAGACGATAGCTGAACAATCGTCCCGGCTGATTTCTAATACAGAGAGGAACAGCACATTAGACGATAACCAGATTCCAAATTCCGAGCAAAATTTTGCACCGGAATACAGGATGTCACCGCTTTACGGAGAGGAACAGAGTTCGAGTCAGACTCAACAAGCAGCTAACTTGCAGACACACAGCAGTAAATTTCCGGTAAATTTTTTTAAAACTATTCTATTATAGTTGCGATAGTGTTTTGTATGATCAAGGAAAAGAGTTCGACCAAGAGAACAAGATGAAGAATGATATAAAAATAATAGAAATATAGGAAGACTAATGTATATGGTATGCGATGCAACCACGTCACGGATAGTGGTTGTGTGTTAATTTCACGTGTGCGAAAAATATGTGTTCTCTATCCGTTCACTATCCGTGGACTGGCACGATACATATGTATGTACATACTATATAGATAGTAGTGCACAGTTTCATGCCACGTACAAGTGGTCGCGGGCTGAAAACTTTTGTTATAGGCATGCTGTGCATAGGCGTGCTGATGAATTTTTACTAGCTCTGATAACGAAACGAGTTCTGAGGCATAATGAGCTGAATATGGCGATTCTACTCACGGACTTTGAAGCGATGCGGTGACTGGACTCGCTTCGAAGTTGATGGAAAAAGGAAACACCATGGTTAGAAATCAAGGCACTTTATTCAGTATGATCTCTGCCATCGACTTTCTAGTGTTCTCCTTTTATCTCTTTTTCTACAACATTGCTATTACTACTGTTGTTGCTATTGCTGCTGTTGCTGTCGAGTCAGCGCGCAATTTCTCTTAATTGCGGTTTTTTCCTAGTGACACATGTAGAACTTACGAATCCGTAAATAAGAATTATATTCACGCACCAGATAAAATTCTCTTCGGACACCTGTGAATTCAAGATTGAAACGAAACGAGTATCTATTTACTTACATAGTAAATAAATATATATTTGTTAATCAAACAAAAAATATATGTATATCAAGTAGGTACATATACATACATGTAACATATGCATAATTAATTTATTGTATTTTTAAAAAAATTAAAAATAACGTTAATATAAAAAATTTGGGAGATAATGTTTTGTCAAAACGTTTCGTAGTATATATATACGTATTGTGTACTAATAAATTTTGTTAAGTTCAGACAATATAATTAGGATTTTTATTTCACAAGATTTTAGTATTGTAATGTTCTATTGAAAGGTACTTAGTAACTAGCTTTTTTCTGCTCAGTGTTGTTGATAAAAAACTTCATCATTAAGAACATGACGTAGAAAATTAAAAAAAAAACAATTGTTCAAAATATTATGCATTGCCAATTAATATAACACACGTACTATTCAACAAATTCGAAGAAATGTTTACAATTTATTAAAAATGATATACATGTGCTGAACATTTAATTCATATATCAAATTATAATGCTTTGTTTGGTGATAATAACCTTCCTATTCTGATCTTGATTGTATGGTAATTAACTATTATTAACTTTCTCTTGTAAAAAGAACGCGGTGAATTTTGCATTTTAATAAAAACATTTGATATGAATGGAGTGAAATCAAATTATAAAAAGTAATATAAAATTAATCAGAATTAAAGTAATAGCAAAATTTAAATAACGATTACTTAAGTTTAATTATACGAAAATTTTTTTAAAAATTAATTTCTGTTTAATTTGTATGTAATGCAAAGTTTTAATTAGATTAATATTTTGAAACAGATTTTAAGATAAAATACCAGAATTTTAAGAAAAAAGTTAAAAATAAAAATTAAAAATTTTTTTATTATAAAATATGATAAAATAGTTTTATTTTAATTATTTGGAATAGAGATTTAAAAGTGGTATGAATAATGCACTACCATGCAGGTTTAAGCACTAAACAAATAAGACATTTTTCGTACCATCATGCCTCAAAGAGTTAAATAAAAATATTTTAAACATTATTAAATAAAATTTCAATATTTTTGTCAATATAATATAAATTTACATATTTTTGAACATAGTATTTATTTTTATTTTTCTGCAATCATTTTTATCAAATTATTTCACAAGATATAACTGAATTTATACGAAAATATTATTCCACCTATTTTTGCAGTGATTTATTCCTTCTTCTTCTTTTTTTTTGTATTGAAACAGACGGTTTAATTGAGATAAATATTTTCAACATGAGCGTTGGAAATAGAAAAAAATTTATATCTTTGCTCTAGTCGTTAAATTTAATTGTAATCTTATTTAAAAAGAATTCAGAAAGAATAATCAAGATACCATTCCATAATATAAAAGTATACAATAAGTATTAAAATTACGCTATTGTAATCGTGGATAATTCAACAGCATTTAGAAGAAATATTGTAATATAATATATAAATATGAACATGAAATACGCAAAAAGTAACAAAATACACGGAATTATTAAGAACAAATTTAAATTGTTCAAGTAAATAAATTGATGAGTTCCATTGATATGATAATATATCTAGTAATAATTTAGCATCGATAAATAAAAAGATATAGGAAAAGAAGACAAAACATATTCAATTTTAATAGGAAGATTCAATGCCAAAATACTATAATTTTAGTATTGTTTATATCAGTATTTATATCAGTTATTTATAATAGGCTAATTGTTTACTTTATTTTTTTATCGATTTTGATGATCTTGAAATATAATATGTCGTCAAAATCATCATTCTGAAAAATAATTTATTTTTATTATATAAAAAAATAATATATTTTTTATTGTACAAATGTATGTTTAATAAATAGTCGCCACGTCGACCGGTTTTAGTTTCCGAGATATTCGCAAAAATACTTTTATCATCTTATGTCGTATCTTTAATGTTTGGGATTTGTTTATGTTACAAATTATTATTTTATAAACAGCATAAATGAGATAAGAATCAAGAATCTATTCTGTATTTATCTGTAATCTGTTTGGTTATTAATTTTCATTGAAATAAGATATATCATGTTATAAAATGGTTTCGTATTATAAAGTAAAACAAAATTATATAAACTTTTTGAACATGTGCAACAAATAATAAACTAATTTAATATAATGTCTAATGCGAAGTACTAATGTCTAATATGATAGTAATATTTCCTAAATTTAAACTCAACTTAAACTTAAAATTGAAATAAGAAATTTCAAGAATACTGGTATGATTATGGCGGTCGATTAAAAAAATCTACCTTAAACACTCATTTCAGAAAACTAATCAGTTTTTTTTAAAGTTTCAAACTGGTATTGGTTTGGATTTAAAAAATCATCAGCTGAATTCTTAATTTCTTATTATAATTTTAAAGTAATACACAAAAAATAATTCTTAATAAGTTTTCTATGAAATCCAGGAAAACATGTATCCGATGTAATACATATGCACATACAACATATTTGATAGTCATTGAAATCAGTCTAAAAGAAAACAAAATTCTAAATAATTAAGTGTATAATCATGAGCATTCTGTTACAAATCCAAAAATCATTGAAATCAATGAAGTTTGCTCTTCAAAATTTTTATACTTGTAAATTATATTTTTGCAAATATCTCAAAAACCGAGAGCGAGCGGCAGTAATGTATAAGAAAAAGTTATTCAAATAATGATCTTGATTTCATGATTATCGTAATAGATGAATACCTGAGTAATGTAGTAAATAATTATTCAAAACGGTTTTAATTTAACCTTTTAAATTTAATTAATTTTTATTTAATTAACTTTTAGTGTAGTTAATCCTTTCAATTTATGGAAAAGAAGTGATAATTTTTTCCTCAACTTTTTCGATTAGATGAAAGAAATCAAATATAAAAAAGAAGGAATTTCAAAAATATCTTATTTAGTACAAAAGTTACAATAATTCATTACGTACATGATATTTTCAATGATTTTTCATAAAACTTGCTGAAATTCTAAGTGTAACAGGGTTACATAAATATAAAGATATGTTTAGAAAAGATAATGTCAAAGATTGGACTAACGAAGAAGAAAAGAGTCAATTATGTATGATATATTTTGAATTTGAAGCAGCGACTGAGGAAATGATTGTTTGACACGATCACGTCTATTTGTGATAAGATTCTCATTGTAACAAAAAATTTACAGAACAAAAATGAAAAAAAAAATCATAAGATTTTAGTGAATTCAAATCGATACAAGTTCCTTGCAAGAAAACAGAGAATTATTTTGTTCTATTATCTTTGTCCTATTATAAAGATTTTAGTAAATATTACATATATTATATTATTTATATATTATATTATTTAGTAAATATTATAAATTTATAGAAACAACACATTTTTTAAATTAGAGATTCAAGAATTCCTGGATTATCTTTCGGACCGAAATGATTAAATTAAAATATCGACTGTTTAGACGAATTCAATTTGTTGGTCGGTATTATTTTAATATTTTTCTGAAATTTCTCTATAGAACTATCAATAAGTGTAATATTCCAAACAAAAGTATAATAATCCAACTTGAATAGGTGTCGATTAAATGATATACGACAGATATTTTCGACTATTTTCTTCTGAAAATATTCAGGATCATTGTTGTTTAAATGTTTGGGCGACAAGACTTCATCGCGGCATGAGGCTTTGCAAATAAATTTTGTCAAACGGAACGTAATAACAAGACAGGTATTAAATTCCATAAGGAAGGAACACAAGCAAAATGCGTGAATTTAATATCCTCCTTGATGTTCCGCGTTGATTGTGTAGAAGTATACCAAAGAGACGCTCTTAAGAGCGCTTTGACATTTTCCTTTCAAGAGGAATGAAAGCATTTTATTCTTCCCTTCGCCATCCATCCCCTTCTATCCTGTTCAATGCTTCATTTCTCCTCTGATATCAACTTCAATCTCAGTTCTTTTTTCTCTGAGGATAAGCAACGGCTTTGCCGGCTGCGCTGGATCCTTGTATTCCGAGTATCATGCGTATGAGAAAATGCGTTTTCTTTACAAATTGAACGAACATGGGAATATATGAAAACCGAACATTCGTATATAAACCCTATTTGGCATCAAAAGTAATGAAAATCAGATTATATGTTTATTAATTCAATATTTAACGTTTCCGTTACCAGGTCAGTTTAAGAACAGCATATATTATACAATAATATATAGGCTCCATCTGTTCCGATAAATAAACTTTGAATTAGCTCAGATTTTTATATTAAATATCTTTATGCTTTTCTTATTTATTTCTATCAAACAGAGAGTAATAAAGTGCATAGCTTTAAGAGAAAATATATTTCTCAAACATTTTGTTTGTCTGATTCTAAGCCAGTTCTTTTTAATTCTGATTGTTATATTACTCGATATTATTTTGAAGAAACAGTTGTGTACATAACAGTACGTATGTTTCCGTGTTGTAATAGTAGCATGAAATACTTTATACATTATATGTAAGTCTGAGAGAAATAATATAATATAACTTGAGAAAAATAGAGAATATTCGGTTTATCAAAATTTCACGTGTTCGAAAATTATTTAGCTATAAAATAAATTCTATTATAATGTTTGAAATTAATGTGCTCGATTATATTTCGCAGAAATGTAAATTATTGTCACAATGATCACCTGGTAATTAATTTTTATTTTCTTTATTAATTTAATTAATAAAAAATTGTCAATAAAACTGTAATATGATTAATCACAAATTTGTTCACAATTTACGTCAGACATTTGCATTGTAATAATATAACATATTTTTTAACATAAAATATAAAACATCGCTGATAGAATGTCTAGTCAATATTTTTGTTATATTTTCCATAAAATGATAGAAGATATAACTTATTATTATTATTATTAATAAGAATGTAACCTCATTAATTAAAAACAGCCTTATAAAGTTTAAATTCTAATTTCATTACGAATTATTTTACGTTGCGATTTATTTCTGAAAATATTTCCTTTAAACATGTAACGGTAATAAATATTGTTACCACTATTGTTGTCGATATGTAACAATCAGCAAGATGAAATAGATCGAAACAAGTTTAAATTGGATGTTAGAATACAATTATTTAAATCTTATTATATCTTATATGGATGTACCTTCGTTATTTCTTTAGCATAATCCCTCTTTCTTTTCATCATTAATTACTTAATAAGAAATGACGTGTTTTTGATTTTGTTTTCCATTGATTATACATACAATCAACATTATTTTCTTTTTCATCTTCATAATTAATATAAACGAATTCAATATTTTTCTTTCAATGGCATAATTATTGAAATGTAGCGTAATTTACATTTAGTTTTTTGCGTATATATATGTAATTTGCAAGACGAAAAATATTAAATATTTTTAACAATTTTACTTGTATTAAATCTTTATTCTTTAACGTATTTTATAGAAACGGAAAGCTATCGTACAATAGCATAATTTATTGCTTACTGTATCTTTCGATATGTGCAGTATTATCGAGATAATGCGGTATATTGTATCTTGGACAATATCTTCAGTGATCCATCATAATTTTTTCATTCAAGTACAACATGTTTGTCTCGTTAATTTGAAACGATCGAATTTAAATCGAATATTCAAATTCATTATTTAATTTTAACGAGTCTTGTACATGGTAGTATATGAAAATGAAAATATGCATTTGCATTGGCATTCACTATCTGTCAACTATAAATTAATAACTTGTTGTCTTTTAATTGAATAATTATTTTATAAAATAGCATTAGATGCCCACTATTTAATTCAGTAGCAATGTTCACATTGTTTAAAAGAACAAGAATTTTATATCGACTTAAAATTGAAAAATTTATATTATATTTAATTTAATATTAATAATATTTAATTTAATTAATATTTTAAAGATATTTCTTAATATATTATTAAGAAATAATAATGTATCTGTAAAAATGTCGAGATATTCAGTTTTAAAATTTTACTTTATTAAATTAAAGTTAATTTCGTAAGTTAAAATCGTAAAACCGTAATATTAATATCATATTTTGTATGACATAATGCCAAATAAAACTTATTGTTAGTAACGAATGAAATGACGACAAAATACACATTAGTTTTGGTTTTAATATAAAATGGCATAATGATAAAAAAAATTATTCTTTTTCTATTTATTAGATTTCCTTTCTACCGAAAGTATGTTATACATATATTCAAAAAAATATATACATATACGTATATGTATGATAAATATTCAATTATATAAATTATATAAATATAAAATAATTATATAAGATTAAAATAATTGATAAATATTAATACATATTTTAAAAAAATATGCATACGTATACATTATATTACATTTAATATACTATTACATATTGATATTACTATGAAAAACTATGAGAGATTTATTAAATTTTAATTATACAAAAATACATAAAATACGGTAGTTTTAAATTTGATTAATAAACAAATATAATATAAATTAAAATTTTTATATGGAATAAAATTCAAAACAACATTTTTCTATTCATTTGCAGGATATACTGTTTAATATTATTATCGTAAATATCTGTTGTTTTTGGAGACATAAATAAATTTTGATAACGGAAAATATTTAGTAGAAGCAGCCATAATATTAATTTTTTGTAAGTGGAAATTTCAATACTATCTTCATTTTTTTAAATGAAATAATATATGTTTTAATTTATTAATCGATGCAGCACATCTTTTATTAAAAAAAGAAGCATTGATCCGTGTATGTCGGAAAATTATCAGTTAAGGAAATATTTTAATAATCTTAATTCTGCAAACTCTATCATAAGAAGAACGAGAAAAAACAGGACAGTATTCTTTTGAACATACATCTTTCCTGCATAAATTTTGTAAAATTAAAGTTAAAACATCTCATAAATCATTAATTTTTTGACATACATATTTTTTATAAAAAATGTCGAATTGCATCAATTAATCGATCAAAAAATATATCATTCGATTTAAAAAACTGAAGATATCCGAAACCTTTCCACCTACAAAAAGATCATTATTGTCATTATTGTCAAAGATAATATTGCCATATTACCGTCTACTCTATACTGAATAACTTTCGTTAATAAAATTTTTTCATGGCTTAAAAAACAATAAAAATAGGAAATGATAAAATTACCTTTGAAAATTGTATAATACATCATGTATACTAGAAGACTTTCAACGTCTCCTTTACATTGACATCTTTGAGTGAAGAAACTCGTAAAGTCTTACTTTACTTTGATGTGTATAAAAATGCACTATGTATATGATAGCATCTTCTTAAACTTTAAATTCTTTATTTTCCTTTTTCGTTTTGAGATCGATAAACTAATGATTTTCAATGCACTTTGTTAGTAATAAATCAAAAATACTTTATGTTTTTGTCGATACATGTATTTAATAGACAACTAAACGAAAAAAAGACTTCCATTTAATTTATTATTTTTTAAATCTAATTATTACAATATAAATTTAGCGATTTATTGATGTACATTTATATAGTCGATCCAAAAATTCTAAAAATATGATAAACTTTATATTTCCAAAAATTCTTCAATTAATATAAATTAAAAGACCTAAAAAAGAATCGCAACTTCAAAGAAATACTACTTTAATAGTCACTTGTGAGAGAAAGGTAATGGAAAAGCAAAATGTATGTTCCACATTCTAGCTTACGCATTGAACAGAAGATAGTATTCGGTGAAATCTTCGGTAACAGTTGGTTGTTACATTCTTGGGAAAATTCTCAGAGATTCTTCAGCCAGACAAAGGAGGCATCATACCTGTGTACCGTTTACCGGAAGTTGGGAAGGGGATTGCGATAGCCGTTTAGATACATCACTTTTCCTCGTGAATCGGTCTCTCAAAGGCGAGAACAAATCGGAACAATTCTCAGTGACGACATTCTACTTTTGTACAAGTTCGCCATCTTCGTCATTTGACAAACTTGTCTTCTGCACCTTTGTTCCATCACCAACAATGATGTTATGTATCTTGCGCATTTAACTGCTTGCGAGTTACTCACCGGATCTTTCGTAAAATCTTGGAAATTCTCATCTCGTCTCGTATCAACTTGTTGTTAAGTTTCTCCTGGTGTCTCCTCTCCGTGAAACTGCTTCCGATAATTAAACACAATTATTGTCCAGTGTGCAATAATATTTTAATAGCTGGACTAATTTAGTGTAATTTAGTGAAAATATCAAATATTAATTTTTTTCCAAAATATTAAAATACTTAAATATTGATTCCATTTCGATAAAATTTAAAAGTATTTTAAATTGTTAAAACAAATATTTGCTGGAGCATAATGTTATGACATTGATATGTTGTTGATATGTCAACATATATTACATATGCAAAAGTTATATTTCAAGTAAGCCGTCATGGACAAAGTGAAATTAAGGATATTAGCTTAGAAAAAAGAACGAAAATCAAGAATGACAATGAAATTGCATTGGAGATCTCGTTCTCGAAAAGAGGATATTTAAATCAAGCACACATGTATGTGACTAATGATTGTGACATTTGTGACTCTCTTTATATATGATACAATATCAATATAGGATAAGGATAAGTTAAATACAATAGAATGTCCATTATCTGAACTAATTGGGAAACAAAATCCGTTCGGATAAACTATTTTTCGAATAATCAGTTTGAAAGAATCAAATTTCATAAATCAATTAGAAATTAAACAGTTTTAAAATGTAGCTGTTTATTATATAAAAGAATACATGTCTAGTAATCAGTAGATGCTTTAAAACTTTTATTATCTCTTAATTTGATATGCAAATCAAAAGCTTTCTTCTGAATTAATACATTAATACATTAAGATTCATTCGTACACAGCTCGATCTAATTTATCATCGTTTGTTATTTTCAAGCTTTCATATAAACGAAAATTCTTCTCATTACCGGTTATTTTAAAATTTCAATAATATTAATTTACTAGTTTTAATGTCGCTAATTGTAAATTTTTTAGTTAAATTAAACATTTTGCCTTTTTTTAAACATTCAATAATATTTCATTTATATTTTAATTTCAACATTACTACTTTTCTTTTAATACTTAATTTGTTATAATGGTATAAATGAAAGTACGTAAGCAGTTCAGTTATTGTTAGACGAAGCACTGAAATACGTTGCTAGATATATAATTTACATATACATACATAATGATTGTATTCGGATTGAATTGAAATTCGAATGATCGACGTTTTGAATAACCGATGTTATGCTATATGATCAATTGATTGTTCATATGAAAAAAATACTCAAAATACTGTTATAATATTTAATAGATAAATTTAAATATATTTTATTTTTATTTAAATTATCTTTATAAAAACGTGAATATGCATAAAGATCCGCAGTCTAATAATTAATAATTATAATAAAGTAAACATTATTATAGTTATTACTACTTTAATTTACAATCTATTTTTCTTAAAAACGAAATTTAATGCAATTTCATCATCTTTGATTTTCATCTTGTTGTGAACTATAGAATTTCCCCATTATTTGTGCTAGAATATTACTTAGACTACATCCAGTATAAAGTAAATAACTGTACAAATGCGAATAGACATCATCTTAAACATAATGTAAACATGCAAATAAAATATAAAAATACAATATGATCTAAAAAGGAGGAATTCTTTACCGAACTCAATGATCTTGAAATATGTGTCGTGGTCATTGTTCTGAACAACTTTTTTCTATACATGTTACCGCTACTCGCTCTTAATTTAAAATATACGTAAAAAATTTCGACGAAATTTATAAAAATGTGTTAGTTTGGTTAAAATTTTGAAGATAGCTTCATTCTGTATAAGAACAATTTATGGAAAGGAATTTAAAAATAAAAATAAACAATTATTTTGGTGCGTTTACGCCATACAAATGAATGCGCGTTCGCCCCCTATTCCGATCAAATTTGTGCTTACATTCATATTGTTATGTTCATTACGAATATTAATATAATAAATGAACGCAAATTTGTTGAACATTTGAACAAACATTCATCCATTTGGCGTAAACGCACTATTTGGAATAGAGTGAATACAGACGACTCCACTGGTTTCAGCTGCTGGCCACTTTACGATTCTGGTCTAACTCAAACACGATCTATAAAATATATACAACATGTAATATTGAAAGTACTTTTATGTACATATATTTGTATCGGAACAGGTTATCGACCGTCTAGTCGGTTTATACCGAATGAAGATATCATCTAAGACTAAAAATTGAAATATTTTCTAAATGATTAATTATATCCAAAATTTAGACATAAGTTGAATAGTTTCGAGAATGGGCGTTAATTGATATAATGTACATATATCCATCCATAAAAGGCATTTGAAGATCAAGTTTATTTTTTTAAGCGAAATTGTATATTTTTTAATACTTTCGCTGCCACAGTGGTCCGATGGGACCGGTGTCTTTTCATTTGGCCATGCCATCTTTTCATTGGGTCAGCGGTGACTACCATGAGTAAATTTTTAAAATCATTCATTTCAAGACAAATGTCGTCTTAATTTTTAAATAAATATTAATAATTTATTTTTAAATAAAAATTAGTGAATTATACATAACCTCATAAATTAAAAAATTACAAATTGTGGAAAAAATATAAAGTGGAAATAAAATGAAATTTAAAAAAAATTTTTTAAAAATGGAAATTAAAATTTTAAAAATAATATACCAATATTAAAATACTATAGTGATGTGGAAAGAATAGCACTCCCACAAAATATAAACTTCTGTTACAAGATTTACTTGAAATAATATTTCCGCAAATACAATATTTCAAGTAATAGCGTAACATTATAATCTTACTTCTTTGACGGATAAGCACAGACTGTCTCTAAATTATTCGAAATTGCCGTTCAAGCATCTTTTCTATCTCTCTCCATCATTTCTGAAATTTTTTGTAAAGATTAACTGCATCATGAGGACAAGTGAGAAAAATGTACTATTAGCAAGAGTATACTGTTACTTTATTGCGTATATTATATTGTGCAATTCTTTATCGTTACAGACTTGTTAAGATGAAATTTGTATTATATGGCCCCATACTGCAAGTTCAAAAATTCGCGTGGCAGTCAACGTATATTTATACTGAAGTATAAAAAATATGTCTTTTGTAAAAAAAAGTGATTTATTTATAAAAAAAAGGTATTAATTTGTTTAATACTATTTTTATCGAAAAACCTTTAGGTCAAAAGATATCTCAATTAAAATAATTCCGGAGTAATGCTCATAGATCGAATTTATCTGTAATAGCAACATTAATAATAACAGGAGATTGTGCAACTTTTATTAATTATTTATTATGATTAGAATAAAATAAATATTTATTTCACTATTTCAGATATTACAAAATGTGCCCAAAGTGATGACCATTGGCATCTAAATACTTTCGTAATTTAATTCTTAAAATATATATATAAAATATTATGTATAAAGTATGTATGTAAGTAGGCATATTAACACCAATGTAATGATATTTCTATATTCTTCGACAATTCGCTAACGCATATCTTTAGTGGTTGTTAGTACATGAACGTTGAAAGATAATAATTATAACAATTAATGCCCTTCTTGAAACCATTCAACTTTTATCTAAAACATTTGAATGTAATTAATCGTTTTAAAAATATTTCAGTTTCTGGTCTCTTATTATTATTAGGTATATTCATCTGATATATTTTAATTGAAAAATGCATTCTAGAATGTTCCTTTTAAAGAAAAATATCAGTATTGGCATTTGTTTGGGTAATGAAAGCTAGCAGTTAACGCTACCATAATTTTCACAATAATTTACAAAAATAAATGATTTTACGCACATTCGTAATCGGCTAAGTATGAAATGCTGAAAGTTTGAAGTTGATAATTATACTGCTATTTATTTATTAGATATGTGCGATCGGGTCGAATTCTTGAAAGTACAGATGTGCGAGAATCCGAAAATTTCGGGTATCTGATACTCAGATCGGATCATGAATTGTCGATTCCATTCTGATATTTTTAAATTTTCATACATCTCTAAAAAAAATTCCACAACAATGCAAGATCAGCATTCAATGTGTAAATGAATAAGTTGTTTGTGGCATCAAAAAAAGAAAATATGTCATTTATTAAAGTACATTTTATTACAAATCGAAGTATGATATTCCATTATAAATCATTAAGAATCATTGAAATCGATGACACTTGCTCCTTAAAAAGTATAAAATCTATGGATTAATAAAATAACATCCAAAAGAATTTCTCGAGGTTACATGATTATAACAATATCATTATGAATGTCGTTAAATTTGGTTTTTTATACATCATAAGATTATCGAAAAAAATATAGAGCTCCGTTTAAAGAGTTAACCAATGTTCTTGAAATCTTGTAAAAATGACGTTGAGAACGAATCGATTCTTCGTCAGACGTATCCTCTCGAAACAATGTAACTTTGTCAAACTTTCTTGTATAAAATAAAAAAAATATTTAAATGCTCCTCTAATATACTACTTTGTATATTTACATTTATATTTATATTATACAAGATGTACAGAAAGCTTTATATTATAAATTATTTAGAGAAAAGGAAGTAATATTATATTATACAGACATAGAATTCATTATATAAAAATCAGCCGATACAGATTAACTAAAAGCAAGTTTAAATTTTTCATTATGAAAAAAAAATTCAGAATTTATTTTCGTTAATTATTTTGTAATGTTTTTGGAAATGATAATTATATTTACCATTTTCTTAGATAAGTATTTTTTTGTAATTTTTCACTTTGTGAAAACGATGAAACGCAAGAATTTTACATGCATAACTCGTAATTGAACTCGTTTCATGGACAACGAACTTATCCAGGATTTTTTTGTTTCTTTCCTGTGTTCGACCTGACAAATTATCTACAAACATAAGCATCTACAGAATTATTCATAAATAATGTACGCTACTCACAATCAGCGATAATAATTAGCCGTGTGCATTTTCTGTGCAATAACTCTAATTTTATCACGCTTGCTTTCTTCTGGCTAACGCGATGCAATGCGATGCGATTTCAGACGAGTTTAGTTTAGTGATTTTTTTTAGATACATTATTATATGCATGCAGAAAGTGGTTTGATCGTGAGTGGTATTCGTGAACTTCCAGATGTTGTTTAGAAAAATCGAATAGATACCGTGAAACTGAAATCGACAGGTTTACGATGATAAATGGTTAAAAATGAAAAAGCCGTGTCCTAATACGCATCGGTCAATCTTGTTTCCATTCTGACATCTTATCCAGTTTACATATTTATGATAACGTAATCGCTTTGTCAGATGTATACGATCGTTTGTTTCGACTTACCGGTTGCAGTTCAATTTTCTTATTTTTCGCGAGACTTGATAAGATGAGTTTAAAGGGTTGTAAAATTCTATAGAATTTATTGTTTGAAAAAATTAATCAGACACTTTGATTGTTTGAATAAGGAATTATTTTATACATTAATTAATAAATAATATTGTATAGATAATTGTTATATACACATATTATATATGAAATATTATGTGACTTCTTCAAAATATGCCATAGTTGTATTAAATTTAGAAAATTGTTAATTGTAATATTAATTATTATTATTAGTTACAATATTACCAAAGTAGTCGAAACGAATAATTAAAAGCAAAGGCAAAAATAAAAATAAAAGTTAATGATAAAAATTGTTTCACTTACAGATTGAACGTGAAGTTGTTTTGTCATCGGGAGACAAAAATTCCAAGATTCCCATTCTTCACGAGTACAAACAAAGAACTGCCGGAAGAGTCGCTATTGCACCGGATGCACCGATCAAACAACAGGCTTGGGTTCAAGAGGTGAGCTAATTCTGTTGTTAATCTTCCTTAAGACAATCAAATTTCTTATATAATTAACCGTTAGTTCTACATATGATAACATAAATATTGTTTATTTATTAACATGCACTATAGCACAATATGAATTAAGTTAAGTATTAAATACATAAGTAATTTTAAATTGTGGTTTTATATTCCTTAATTACTAAATTATAATTTATAATTTGAATAAAACTCTCTTAGCTATAACTAGCGTCATAGTTGAAAATAATTAATCATTTTTACAAGGTACGAAAACAAGACTTGTCTTTTTTAATGGAATATTATAAATATAGACCTCGATGTTTATATTTAGAAAATGTCAGCCGACCGTATGAAAATACAAAAAAAAAGCGAATGAATGTCTATTCGCATAGATGATCATTACGAAATCTTTTAATTGATCAGCGATTGACTCACGCAAGTGCAACTCTCTAGTGAACTATAGTGGTCGGACCTACGTAAATTGCTTGAGATAAGAGTAGGTGTCGGTAATGCACGTGCTATAATGATTCGATCATAGGATAAAAATGAATGTAAATACACATGTACAATGTATACAATGTATAAATAATGTGAAAAATTATCTTTGATTTATATTCACAATGTCACAATGTTTTCTATACAGCTGATGTTTAAATTATTTTATATTTGTTATATTATATTGTGCGAATAATTATAATTAATAATTGTATGAATAATTAAAATATTTGTTTGTATTAAGTCAATTAATGTAAGTCATTTTTCATTAAAAATAATATGCCGTACAAACATACTTTCATTGTCAAAATCGACAGTCAGTGGAACAGTTTAGTTATAATAATTACATTATAATAATTAAACTCTTCCACCAACTAAAGATTTTAACAATAAAGAAGTATTTACATAGTGCAAGTTATTTTTAACAAAAAGCGACTTACACCGAGTCCTCGAGAATGTAATACCATCAACAAAAGATTAAAAATTTGCGTAATTTTCATAGGATTTAATGTTTCTTCGTCATGATGTTATTAATATTGATATTATATATTTTTCAGTTCACTATAGCTATCAGAGCTACTGTTTTTGATGACATAGGTGTTTTGGATTATGTTGCAAATCTATTATTTATATACTTCTCTTAATTCGTACATAAATCTTTTTGTCTGTTTAGCTGTTACAGTTTAGAAAGCATTCATAGATATGGAAGACATTCATACGTATTATTATTATAATTATGATTTTTTTATTAATTATTTTATTAGTTATATTTTATTATTTATTAATACCTTGCATGCGAAACTTTTGATGGTTAGAAAGTTCACTTTTTTTTTTAAATTTAATACGGTGTAATCCTTAACATGGTAGCTGTGCAGCAAGTCAGAAAATCTTTTTTCGTATGCGCAAAGCGTGTGATGGAGCCCTACGAACAAAGCTCCACTCCATTCTCTTTTCCCTGCCTCTCTCTTTTTTTATTCTTTTGATTGTCAGTGTCAGTTGTTATTCCAACCGCATGCCTGCCTAAGAACCAAAAAGATTCAGTCCGACAACTTTGAAATTCCTTCTGTGGTTTAAACGGATACGTTCCATTAGCCGCCTACTGTTCTCTTCAATAGAGAATTGTTTTCGGTAGATTCTGACAAATTGCATCGAGAGAAATTGCACGCCTTCCCCTTTGCTGAGGAATGTTTTGTTTCAGTGGAATATTCAGTAAAATAAATAGTCGAAATAGCTTCCGATCATCAGTTTGGTATCGATAGCTAATAGCTATTAACTATTAACTCGATAGCTAACAGTCTACATCCTTATCATAAAAATAACTGAGAAATAATTACTTTATTTTGCTTTAAGATCATGTATATATGTCGATTACAAATTTATTTTGTTTGTATAATCATTACATTTATAATAATTAAACAAAAAAATTGAAATAAACGTTGCAAAATGTAGTATTAGTTGATGACGCAATGAATGAATGACGTAATAAAAATTCAAACAAGAATGGAAAAGATTCTTATTATCGTTAAAACGATACTGTTAAAACAAAATTAATTAATTCCTAGCATCATGATACCCTATTAAAACTAATAATTCCACATGCTCTTAAACTAAAAATTGTAGCACTTAAGCTGGATAATTTAATCGCAAATGAATCGCATACTTTTTTTTCCATCGTATTACATACGTATTAATTTATTACTTATTCGTGTCTCGTAGCAAAAATTTCAGGTGTTTCCCAATCATTTTGTCCGTCGCTACCAGAACTTTCCTCTGATACTAATTGCACTAAACTCCAAGCTTGACAATTGTACGTGGTTACAAATAAATTGATGCTTTGGTGTAAAATAATATAATTTATTAGCTTATTAGTTCATTGTTCGGTATTAAGCGTTTAGACATTTACCGCTATTTGTATAGTAACTATAATTCGCAAATATCAGGCAATTTGATTAAATTTATTTATTCGAGAATATTTAAATTGAATAAGAATCCAATATACAATAGGTATATAAAAGTCACGGCTAAATTTATAATAAAAAAATAATCTTTAATATCATCAAAGACATTATGCAATTAAATATTTTTATAATACTTTAAATACACAAAATATGTAAAATTAGTGATATTTTATATATGGTTAATTTTGAGTGACAGAAAAATCACTTTCGCAAGTTTGAATAACCATTTAAAATATTTATTAAATTATTATCAAATGCTACACAACTTTTAGCTTAATTATTTTTTTATCTCAGTTATTATTCATATTTCTTAAGTGGAATTACTATTTTTATAAGTTAATCTTACAGAAAAGTTATGAAGAAATCTTATGAAAGATCTTTTAGAAGAAAATTTCATTAAATAAAGAAATAAAGAAATTAAATAGAGAAATAGAAAAATTATATATTTTAAATATGATTTTTTTAATCGAAATTCAAAATCGTGAATTGGCACTAACGAAATGTACGAATTTCGTGAATACAAAACAATCGTAGATTAGACGATAATTGATGAAGAATAGCTTGAAACATGAAAAAAGAACAATGTGCCTAAACAATTTTTCAGGCAACTCAGATGCAAGAAGTGAGACAAGAGGGTCAAACAAGGAGTTATCAATCACCAGAGTCTTATGTGTAAATATCTCTTTCTATTGCACTGCACTCAGTGAATCCGAAAATTGATTTTCAAGATAAAGTCACAATTTCTTTAAAGGTCGACATCAGCTGCATCGCTGTTAAGAACAGCCAAAATCGATGAAGAGAAGAGCAAATCCATTTCAAAGACTTATCATACAATTAAGGATATGATATCAAGCCGTTTCGGACAGAGTCGTAAGGACGTTGAACCAGAACCGGAAGCGAGCTTGAACAATGTTGCAGACGAATTGAGAAAATCAAGCAAGAGCATCGATGAAGAGGAGACGAAGAAAAGGGAAGGGATTTATGGGAAACCACGAGTACAGGAACCTCCTATTAATATGCAACAATATCCAAAAAATGCTTGTGGTTAGTATTCTACACATATGCATACATACAAAGTATCCTATTAATCTATTGGCTTGTGATTTGTTAGATATACAGAATGTAATAGAAGAAATTTCACATGGCTGATGTTCTGTTGCTTGACTTTAATTTGTACATTTCTGAAAAAACTCTCGCACTACATTGCCACAAATCGACTAGTGTCTAGATTAAAGAACGACATATCTATCTGTATGTATGTAAAATTAAAATAGAAGTGCATAGAAGGTCTTTCAGTTGACCAACGAAAAAATCGCCTTTTCTAATCTCGAAACATGCTATCAGTTTTCGATATCAAGTATCATATGCGATATATGTACATGATTTTTACATATAACTATATAGCTAAGTATAATTAATTTTGGGGTATAGATCAATGCCTATAAGAAAATTAAAAAAAATTAACTACTATTAAATTCTTTTAATTTCGTAATTACAATTACCATAAATTTTTAAATTTAAATATTTTTCAATATATATTTTTTTGAATATAAAAAATACTCTTATGGTGCAAAGATGGTTGAAATATGTTACTATTTTGGTTAGTAGGTCGAAAACTAGCCAACCACTGAATTGGAAATTCAAAATCCTTTACCTGTAGCTAATAGGGTTGTGGCAGACTTCTTTATCAGAGTGAAATCATTCAGCTATGTTATCTTTTTGATTAATTTTTTTAGCGGTTCTTACATTTGCAAGAAATTTTTGAAATAAAATAGCATTTTAAATTTTTGAAATAAAATAGCTACAAACACTATTTATCTACGAAACGTAATAGAAATTCTTCTGAATTAAAAGTATAAAGAATGTAACTAAAATCGAGTTTATTTGAAATCATCCATTTACAACGTGATAAATACAATAACATTTATATAGCGCTTGAACCTGGTTTAGGTCAGTATGGACACTCATATAGTTACCTGAGCAATCAACAGAACGTATCACTTCCTGGACAACTTCAGCCTACATCTCAGATTCAACCCAATTTACCAGGTCAAAGTGCTCAGCTTCACGTAACACATCACACTCCACCTGCAGGAGTTCAAACAGTTCATCAAACTCAAGTTCCTGGATTTGGCCAATCAGCAACAGCTGGCCAGCAGGTGCAAAGTGTTGCGAGAGAATATGTTGTTCAAGGACCATCTGGATTGCCGAGTCAGCAATTGCATCAAGGACTTCATCAGAATCCTCAGAATCAGGTAATCTTTGATTTTCTTCCGCGCTTTATAGATCGCCTTTTAATGCACTTTCATTTCAAACAACTTTAAATTATTTGTTCGAGTCAAAAGTTTCATCGATGAATGTAAACCTAGAAAATAAATGTGAAAGTATTAGTTTCAATTTTATTAAATGAACAATAAATTGATACTTTCTTCTAAATCAATTATTTACAACATATATGTGCACATATACATATATATAAATTAAGTGGCGAAGTTATTACAACAAATTGTAAGAATAGTAATTATTATTTTTCGTACATTTGTTGGAAATGTAAAAATTTCAAGCAAATGAGTACTCGTTTCATATATATTTAACATGGGATATCTTATTGAGAATATATCTCGTTAATAAAATAATCAGTTTTAAACTAAACACATAATATATAATTATTAACTATAACATTATAGTATTAGCTTTTAATAAATTGAAAGATATTAATTTATTTTTTGACAGCTTTTCATTCCATTTTGTCAATTTATGATATAGTTTTTACATTTTTAAATGAAGTATTTTTAATCGCTTTCATATTTTTATATATTTTTATGCTTTTAATATTATCTTTTATGCTTTTTAAATGCACACGTTAAATCGAAATAGCGAATGAGGGTTTATTAAATATCGAAATAATGGCTCTATAAAAGAATGAAAAAATATATATACATATAAGAAAATTTCGTTTTTCTTTACTTTTAATTACACGATGAAAAATTTATTGCAAAAATTGTTTTCAATTTTTCTATGACATTTGAAAAATTTTTTTTATTATTCTGTGTTCGTTTCATTATATAGAGCATAGAATATATGATACGTTTCGAATATATTCAGTTGATACACTTTCTCGTATGTTTCTATCCATAACAGTTTGTTCACAAAGGAATTTTTAGATGTTCAATGTTCCATTTCTCCATCCGTACAAAAATTCTATTTCAAGCAAGAAGCGATTGAAATGTTTTCGATACACATCAAGTAAAATCGTTGATGGCTATTTCTGGCGTAACCAACGAAAAAGTTAATTTTATAGGCAAGGGAAGACAATCTTTCCCCCATATAAATTCTTAAGAAGGGATAATAACATGATACCTTCTATTCAAATAACTGATACTAAACACCGTGATATTCCATATTTATGCCATTTAAATTCGATCAATAGACAGCATAATGCACTAAACGTACATATGTACAACTCGAAATTTATTAACATCCCAACTTCATCCAATACATCATTTCATTAAATGATTTTCTTTTCGAGAAAAAAATTTTTCTAATCGATTCTTTGATATTTTTCAATGTTTTTCAAGGACTATTTTTTAATGAACTTCCAATACTTTTATGAATACCGTGACATAGTGAATACTTTTCCCGTTGCTCCTCAAGCCTATCAAGTTCATGCCGTCATTTTCTCAATAAACTTGAAAAGAATCACTTTTTTCTTCTCTTTTTCTTGTTAAGGGTAAGTTTTTTATTTTTCTTAGAAAGCATAATTTATTCGCTTCGAATACCTAAATTACTATAACGTATCATTAAAGACAATTCATTAGTGTAATTGCAGAAAAATCAACGAATCGCTGCGTTTTAATTAATATGTAAGATAATTAATGAGAATGCAAATTGCTTGAAAGAGCAGGTAAAAATAAATGTGGAAATGCTTGCGTTTTGTTCACTTCCGTGCTCAAGATACAACTAAATTACTCATTTACAAGTGCTGATATCCTGAAAGAGTTGTTAGCTTAGTTATTACGACAATTCATCTTTGATACAGTTATTTATTTTTAAGATACTGTAATCAGATATCTAGAGAATTTCTTTGTTATACATATCTAGATGTAAGCATAGATATTTACATAATTATCTATACTGGAGATGTTGTAAGTAGATATTACAAAAATCTCTGTGATTTAATTATTATTTTTCCTACGATTGTTAAATATCGTAATATATACTTTTCTTAACATCACTTTATTAACATATACTTTATATCAGTTTTTTAAATATTTTTTGCTACAATTCTTGTTATCAATTTTTCAGTTTGATGTAGTTTTCATGCTTTGACAATAATAGTAAAACGTACCATTATTTTGATCTGTAAAGCATCCATTCTTTTATTTATATTACGTTTTATTATGGTTTGGTCTTCTCTGTATATTATAATGGAATAGAAGATTTTTTTGAATAATCTATTACAAACAAATGATATTTTTAAATGTATAAAATTTTATGCATGATATAAAATGCACGATATTTAGGTACTATGTGATGCGACGAATTTCCCGGGATTAATAGGAACGACTTTAAAATACAGGGCCACAGTATGCAGATACAGAAATCTCATGGTCTGGGAATGCAAACCCATCAAATAGGGAACACGGCGATGCAACCATCGAATCAAAATTTCCAAAGTGCCCAGCAACTGTTGCATCAAAATCATCAAAGCCCCAGATTCGCACAGCAGCACGTGCAGAACATACACCAACGACAACTGATCCAACAGATGCATCAGCAACAACTAGCCGGACAACAGAATAGTCAAACTGGCGGCGTGAGGAGCATGCAACAGCAAAACTATTTCTCGAACAACGTGTCTTATCGGCAGTACCAGCAAGCTCGACAAGTTATGTCAAGGTCTCAGATCGATCTACCTAGCACTTCCAGACAGGCTCAAGAGCTCAGATTGTCCGGACAGGAAGTGTACTACCATTATGCCCAAGGTCGACCAAGGTACGGTGTACCGCAAATCTACATGAAGACTGAAAGTAATCAAGAAGCGGAATTTCAACGACGAAACTCGACAAAAGGTATCGAGAAAGCCGTGTCTCAGCCGCAACTCTCTTACGAGGATGAAATATCTGGTTGCATTAACGAACAATCAAAAAATCCAGTCGATGGGATGAAAACTCTTACGGTGGATCCATTGGACAAAGAAAGATATGAGATTACAGTGGAAGATCATAGACAAGAAGAATTCGGGAAAACCGAGTCTCAAAGAAAAGACGAATATCGAGCAGAAACTGGCTTCGCTATTCGCAGAGACGATGCTGTTAGATGTTCTAAAAGAGAACAAGAGCAATTAGCGCCAGCTAGCTCCTGTCAAGAGAATCAAGAATCGGAAACATCTTTTATACAAAAGAAGATCGAAGAATTGCAGAAACGACCTGAGGAAAATCATTATAATGTAAAAGTGTCGGAGGAAAGCGTGGAAACAGATATGGGTAGAAGTTCGTCTGGCACAAAAATTGGAAACGGTGAACCTCTGAAGAAAATGGAGAATCAATACGCCAAAGATTCTGTAATGAAATCCGAACCAAGAAAAGACGAGCTTGAACATGGCATCAGCCGATTAAAAATCCAGAATCAGGGATCTGGATCGGATTACGATAAAGCAGGACAGAGTTCTTCCAATGTTGATTCGGGAAGAGGATCTGCTGTTTATTCCAGTGGAAGACGACCTCCGCCTGAAGACCAAACTCATCCTCCAGGTTTGTTTGTTAATGGATCTCTTTAAATCGCCACGATAAATATTTCATTTCAAAATATATATATGTAAGAAATAAGTTCTTTAGTTTTCTCAAACTTGTAGAGTATAGATCTATATCGTAAATACTTTGTTCATAACAATCTACGAATAATCGTGGATTAAAATATAAGTATACAATCAAAAATATGTTTATAGGTTTATTAATCCAGGTTTAGATTATTATTAATCTAATTGACGATTAAAAGACCATTTTATTCATTTTACATATATATGTCAAAAGTTTGGACGGACTTTCATTGCATTTGTATTATATCCTTTATTTAATTCTTTATTTAGTTTAATATTTTGCAATATATTATTTTCAGAGCAGATTTTTCAGCTACACTATACAGCAATAAACATTTCTGTTTATTACTTATGTATTAAAATACTATACATAATGTACTGTGTATTAAAGCACTATACGTATGTATTGAAAATACATACGTATGTATTTGAATATCAGAAAATCCAAGTATATATTTCACATACGCGTATCCAAAGCTTTTGTCAGTAGTAGACTATTTTTGTCATAATTATTTATTATAATTACGTAGATTTACTCGGACTTACAGTACAAGACTCCGAATGGGTGGACATAGTCGAATCAGAACTGCGAAGCATTTTAGAGCCAAGAGACGTGCCTGCGATGGCGCATTCTACCCTATCTGAAAGTGTATCATCGGTAACACCACCTCTGCCGCCGCTTTCACCCCATGAAAGTCCCAGAACACCGAGAAATCGATACTCAACGAGGTAACAAACAGATCTCTTCATTTCATAGCCGATGAATCACTTCCGGTCACTGCCCTAGAGCTGCTTCCGATTATTCATACCCTTCACGTAGATCGAAACACCGATATTGATAGATCAACCTAACCAACCGATCAAATTGTTGAGTGTAGGCAGACGAGTGCGCTCTTTTTAAGCCAATGTCGTATTGAGAAACCAGACTATGGAAACGACGAGTAAATTTAGGTTTTAAATCACCTTTTTTGTTATTTTGTATCACCATATAAAAAGTTTTATTACTAGCAATAATAAACACGAAAAATAATATTCAAAAGAATTAATTGAGTAATCGTTCCAAACGATTATGTTCAAGTATCTAATGATCGATTGATTTTCGACGATCGTATGTAGTGATATTACTATTGTAATAACTGATCTATGATTACTTTACTTATTATATATTATATATATATTATATATACACACATATATATACAATATATTATATATACACACATATATATAAAACCAATCTATTATTACTTTATGTATTGATCAATATTAACTCTACTCCAGTAATATTCATAGTAGTAGTAGTTATAGATAATAATAATTATTTACATTACATTTGAGGATTACATTGGGTTTTAAGTTTGTAAGTTAGAAGACCCTAAATTATTTTAAATTTTAAAAAAATTAGTATTTTAAAATTAATCTGCAATTTAACGATACCAATTAACAGTTAACTAAATATTAACCAAATACTAATATTAACGATAAAGTATCTAATTAAGCTTACTAACCTTTTCCTGTTATCTTTGATAATTAATTATTCTTTTATCATCAGTTTCTTGGCAACCATAATATGTTGCATATTTGTGGACCTTTTAGTTTGCCATACGGATCAAAACCTATTTACAGCGATTACAGCAAAGCCATTGAAAAAAGAGGAGGATTTTCGAGTAGTTCGAAGCATCGCGCTTCTACCTCAAAAAAAGATGCTGCAAAGAAATTTTCTCATCGTAAGTAATCTTCATTCTTCCCTTTTGCACACTTTTCTCTCATCTCTCCCTAACTTTGTTCTTTAAGGACTACACGAGTATCATTTATTTAGTTTTTGGTGTAGAAGCAGCCGATTTGACTTCAACTACAACTGGACTTGATTTAGACTCCATGTTAGACAGAAGTGATTCCGATTTAAGTACAAACGATGCAAGAACGATTAGGAAACAATTAGAAGGTTTAGAAAATATGTATAGCGAGGTGAGACACATAATCAACATCCTAATAATCTACCCTAAGTAGCTTTCAAAAATTTATATCGAAGATAGTAATCTTCAACAAATGGCGCCTAATGTTTAAATTAAATTTACTTATCCTCAATAATACATATACAATGATATTCAAATAATAATGACGTATACACTCCCGTCCATAAGTCACCGGACACTTGCTTATTTTGATCTAAACAGTTACTAGAGCACAGATATACTTTTCCGGATTAATTTTATTATACAATCTTGTTATATGTACTCTATTTACTCTATTTTATAATAATACTTGAAAACAAAACTGATATTTAACGTATATGGTCTAAATAAATATTTTAAAGTATATCAAAAATATGTATATATATTTAAAAGATCAAATCGATGTATTTTGGGATGAATTGAACAGAAGCCTTCAGAAATGTGTCCAAAATAAAAAAAAAAAGACTTATGGAAGAAACTAGAAGAAACCTGAAAAGAAATTCATTCCGAAATATTGTTAAAATTAAACGGAAATATGCCACAGTTTTTGGCCTTCATATTTGCACAGAGATATGAGATACATTATAAACAGTTTGACATATGTCATATTCTGTATGTCAAACTGTTTATATGTCAAAAATCTTACCAAGTTGTATATAATGTATCTTATAGCTTTGTGCAAATATAAAGGCCAGAATAACCGTAACATACTTTCGTTTAGTATTATTATAAAGTATTATCATAAAATAGAGTAAATAGAGTACGTATAATAAGATTGTATAATAAAATTAATCTGGAAAAGTATATCTGTGCTCTAGTAACTGTTTAGATCAAAATAAGCAAGTTCGGTGATTTACGAACGGGAGTGTACATATAAATTAAACATGAAATAGCTTGAATTGTGAACGAGAAGCTGTTTATTAGAAAGTGGAATTATCAATTATCGATGATCCTAGGTACTCAAGTTACTCGGCGGAAGTGTTAAAAAAAGGCGAAAGGCCAGAGGTCTTACCAGTTACGGTTCCGTCTCATCGTTGCCAACATCATCCGTTTCGTCGAGACCTGTCACAAGGCACCATGATAAACGTAGATCCCACGCTATCGACGATAGAATGAAGAAAGCCAAAGATATAAAAGTCAGTTCAATCTTGGAGTTTCCATAATTTTTTATTGACAATTTCTCACCATTCTTTGTTTTTTGCTCTATTAGTTAAATTGCATTTTATCTTTTCTACATGTCCCTCTTAAAGCTCCTTTTCATGTTATCTTCTTTATTGTTTTATATTATTCTATATTGTATATGAACAGTTATAGTTTTTACAAAGATCTTACGAATATTACGAATAAATGTCGAACAATTCGAAGAGAGGCATTCTTCCAAGTAAATAATATTTACTTATAGTTATATAATATGGAATCCCTCATATTTGCAGTTTGTTACTATTTAAAAAAAGAAGAATATATATGTAATTGTGAAAACGCGAATAAACAAAAGATTAACTTTTGATATAATCGTATTAAATAATTGATAATATTTCTATTTTTATACAAATTAAAGCTAGATAATGAAAATAATAATAGGTATTCTATTATTTATTATATTTTCACAATAAGGAAAATAAAATCGACTAAGGATTATTTTTGCGTTTTCAGAGCATTAATAAACGCTTCCAACGGCTAGAATCTCACGTAGTCACACTTGCCAGATCAGTGGCACACTTAAGTTCGGAAATGAGGACACAACATTTAATGATACAGGTGAGAGACAAACAACAACAACTTATTCAAAAGATAAACAACATTTAAAGAACACAACTTCAATTAGAAAAAATTTTAAAAACGGAAATCTTAAATAATATGATTAAACAGAAGTTAATAATATATCGTCTAGTACTTTATAAAGTTCATTTTTATATAATTTATCGTGTCTTTATTGTATACGGCAGTATTAATGCATACATTTTTAAATATTTAATTAAGTTTTAAAAGTAATTTCATTTCATAAATATTTTTCTATGCATCATTATTAATAAAGAACATTATTCGTTTTATATGGAATTCATTTGTCAATACACATTGAGTTTACTGAAGTTAAGTTAAAATTCAAGAAGCTTTCACATTAAATTAATAAAAATCAAATAAAAATCAACGATAATGAAATGAAATTAACAATTATGTTCAGTTTCTTTGGAAATATTTAAATAAATATTTAAATGATTGAAATATTTTAATTTGTCAAGACTCGGATCTTTTCGACAATTTTTTCAATTTGAAAAATGTTTATTATAATTAAAATAACATTCTATACAGGCTGGCCAGCTTTTTCCGGCCGAATATGGCTAGTAGATTTAGACACTTTATAGATTAAAGAAAGAAAAAAAATGTCATATAAAAATATTTCATTATTAAAGACTTCTAACCAAAAAAAAAAAAAAAAAACGATATTCAAAATGAATAATAATAAATGTACATTATTATGGTACAATATATAAATAAATCAGGAATACGAATAAATCAGATAGCCTAATAATAGTCATCTAATAATATTCAGGAATATTTACATCTAATAATAGAAATAAAATATCGTCATACTTCATCTTTAACTATAATTTCATTAAGATATTCTTTATTCCTGTAATACAAAATTTAAAGTTTATTTTGATTCTGTTTTAATTCAGCTAATGAATAATTTCTCCGATTAATTCATCATGTGTATTAATATTCATATTCTTTATTTTTCAACGTTCAAATAGTTTCATAATTAGTTTTATAGTTAAAATTCTAATGAAATGAAATGAGGCAATATTGGGAGTTGTTGAAATTCTAATGTAATGAAAAAATATTATGATATCTTGTGACTATCGTTGGAGATAAATATTCTTGGTTTATTCATTTATTGTATCATAATAATGCATATTTTTTTTACTGCTTATTTTATGTAACATTAATTCTTTAACTCCAACTTGTTATATGTTTATATGACTTTTTTTTATTTTACTTATAAAATATATCGGCAATGTTTGATTGGAAACTGGGTATTCTATACTTAAATTGAAATTTGTCTAATTCTGCAACGATGTTATTAAACAATTTAACAAAATTGAATAGAGCATAAGGAATAGAAAAGAGTCGAAAAGTAGGTGGAAAAGTAGATCAGAATTTCCGAAACTCACTACTACCAGGTATTCGCAGGAAATGGAGAACATAAGGGGCGAGATTGCTGCACTCCGGACGCAAACGAGCATGGCAATGGTGAGGTCACAGTCTCAACCATTGATCAAGGACTCCGAGCTGCCAGCCCTTTCCAATCCTTCGAGGGTGAAAAAACTCACCAAATTCTTTGGCACAGAACCACCACTCATCAGACTATTCCTCAGGGAACTTGGGTATGAGGTATGTAATTCAAATTACCTCCAATCTAATTCGTCAATTTATCTCTTCGCGCGAGAAAATATTCATTAATTTATTTATGCGAAAAAATTGCATAAATAATGGATTAATAATTAAATTAATGAAACGAAGCAAATTTCCAAAAATAATATTTTTTCTTAATCTTAATTGATGGATGAATGATAAATCGATTTTTCTTAATCTTGATTAATCTGACTTTGTATATTTGTTTAAATGTTGCATCCACTGTATAAGATATATAGAAGGTAAAAGTAAAAGTACCATGATTCTATAATACATCTCTGGTCGATGAAAATTTAAGAAAAAAATCCATGTAAAATTAATTTTGAGCGTGATTTTCAAAATCAAATTTTGTTGGTTGCATTGCATTTTACTCGTTATACAAAGAGAATATTTCTAAAAAATCATAGCTGGAAATTCACTCGTTTTCTTTGAAAAAAATATTAAAGTTTCATGGATTCTTGAATTTAGTTTATTTTTAATCTATAATAAAAATTACATTTGTTCCTACTAGACGTGATATTTACTTTTTATATATCCTATCCAAATTACCAAAAAATAAAAAATACCATCTTACAGCTACAACCTTTGAATTTTTATTACGTTATCATAACTGAAATTTCATTGCTTTCCTTTCTTTTGTTCAAATTGAACGTGTTTTAGAAATATGCAAATGTGTTCGAGAAAGAAAAGGTCGGTATGGTGGAGCTTCCTTATTTAAGCGAAGAGAGATTACAAAAAATGGGAGTTCCCTTGGGACCAAGGTTAAGGATTCTGCAAGAAGCGAGAATATCGGTGTGCAAAGATCCAATTTACGTCGTGTAAATGCTATAGACCGGCTTGTTTTCTGAAAAATTACCTAGGCAATTTCAAGTACATATATCCGCCGGTAGCCGGTAAAAGGCAATAAAATACATAATCAAATATTTTATCCACTCGAACGTTTTTAGAATTTTGAATTCGGTGGATTGTATAATATATTTGAATTCGTATCAAAAATAAATCAATTTTCTTAATAGATTTATGAATCAATAAACAATTGTTTACATTAGAAATAAATAAATGTTTGAAAAACAAAGAAATAATAACGAAATTAATTGAACGTTTATTGTACGTATATCGAATATATTGTATACGAATATAGTAAACAGAGCATGATGTATACGTCTATCAAACATATCCGTACAGGTTTTTATTTTACAAGTACTTTTAAATACTCAAGTACAAATATATATTAGCATGTTTTATTCTAAATTCTAACATTAGTAAATCACAAAAGATATGAATGCTAATTGGAAATATCTCGATGAGAAGTAATACCTGTCGATGAGAAAATGTTTCAGAAATGTATGTCACATATAGATTAAAGCTAAAGGAAGGAAGAATTATTCGATAACAATTGTTCATGACTCTAGAGATTTTGTCATTCATAAACTTATTTCATTTTCCTTCTGTAATTTATTATAAATTATTGATCGAAATACATATCTATGTGTAATATTTATATTATAATACAAATGATAACTGCCTCAGTCATTATATTATAGTTGAATATCTCACGCATCCTTAAAGTATTATACTAAGAGAACAGTTAGAAAGTTAAAACTAACTAGTTAAAAAGAACAGTTTAAAGTAGAAGAAATAATATCAATATCATTTAATGTTAATCAATATATAAATACCTTTTACGATATTGTCAATTCTAAGCATCGCCTTATACAACAAAAATATATTTATAATTACTAATTAACGATAAAAGCAATTTTTGATTGTACTGAAGTGTCAAGTAAACATCCAATTGTAATGAATATTAGCGTAACTTTATATTTATACAATTATAGCTAATTAATCATTTAGGATAGTTTGAATAAAATATATTTTGTTATACAGACGTATATAACGTGTACATGCTACATAGATTTGTATTTTTATGATTGATCGGTCTGAATCAATAGGTAGAAATCGATTCGACTGTCTCAATCGAGAATAAGCTCAAGTGAACATGTATTGAGAACGAGAAGCAAAAATTAATTTGCCAAAGAGACGGGAAAATATCGTCGACAAAGTGATGTTAATGGAGATTGTCATTTGAGAGGAATCAAGTGAAATTTTTCTCCTATATGTGCTATTGTTTTGACTTGTTATTACTACCGCTTCCAAAGGTTATTTCATTCATTTAATCGTTTTGTTTTGAATAATAAATAGATTAGATAGATTTTGTTTTGCTTACATTACATTTTGAAAAAATTTTGCAATCTATATCGATAACACTCCAAGAAATCGAAGAATCACTCAATTACAATTGAAAAATTATCGATTTTTGAATTCTTACAATATAATAGAACGTCGATAATCCAAACTAATTGGAAAACAAATCCGTTCAAATAAGCGATTTTTCAAATAATCGGTCAAATTTGTGATCATGTCATAAATCACCTTGCAAACAGTTAAATTAAATGGTTTTCAAATGTTGATGTTTATTATGTAAAAGAATACATGTCTAATAATCAATAGATGCTATAAAATTTTCATTATCTCTTCATCTGATATGTAATTTAAGAGCTTTCTCTTGACATGCAAGATTCATTTGTACGTATGCAGCTTGATTCAATTATCATCATTTGTTATTTTCAACTTTCTATACAGATGAAAATTTTTCTTATTATCTAAGATATTTTGAAATTTTAATAATATTGATTCACTATTTTTAATATAGCTAATTGCATATTGTCTAACATAATATTCTATGATTAAATTATATGTATTTTTTAAAAATATTGAATAATATTTAATAACTTTTAATTTTGGTATTACTTTTTTTCTTTTAATAGAAAATAATTAGTATTTTCATGGTATAAATGAAAGGGAATTCGCTTAAACAAGACAAATAGGGCATTTGAGGCAAAAATACGTATTCTAAAATATAAACATTGTTCGACATATTGTTCAAATGTGTATATAATTAGACTGCATTCGCATAATCAAAATTCGAATGATTGACGAATTCCAGACAATCAGCATTCCATTCTACTATATTAACTATGTACAAAAAAATCATACAATATTTTGTTTGAACTTATTTTATAATGTGAAGCTTCGTAATCCATAGTTGATTCTTTTCTGTGATGTTTGTACATTATGAATAATGTATTTGAACATATTTTCTCTTTTCGAAAATTTTATAAATTCAAATATCTTTACAGACATTGCAAATTTTTTTCATAACAAAACTTACTATGAATTTAAGGATTGATTTTTTTCTTTACAACAATCTCGCAAAATTTGATACACGACATTTTTCATCATTTTTTTCAAATTTTAAGTGAAAAGTACGCCGTTAGCATTAGAATAATCCAAGAAGATTGCATAGTCGAATTTATACTTTAAGTGTATATCTTTAGTGTGTTTTTAGTTTATTTAATGAGCGTTTAATATATGTTTAAGATATAACTTGTTTCTGAACATGCATACACATACAATATATATAAATTACCTCATTAAACGTACTGGCACTAGACATACACCCATCTAACACCCACCAAAACATATACGTGCTCTAAAGCCTCACATTAAACAAGCTGAACACATACTAAACATGTATACATACTAAACACTCATACTAAGTACGTACTGTGCTTTCCATTAAAAGTACAATAAAACCGTGAAAAATTATTGCAGATCAACTTTTTAGAGATTATTGTAAAACTTCTCTTTGTAAAAATATATTTTATATTGAAAGAAATATAAAAAAAAATTTTTCTTTAACTCTGTAGAATTTAAATTTAGAAAAAAAGAGTAACCTCGGTTTTTCAATCTGCTTTATAACAAAAAAGAGATAGTTTGAAAAAACTATTTCAAGTATGTGAAAATAAAGACAGAATGTTATATGATCTTTTAGATTTGAAGTTGCAAGACTTCAAAAATTTTCCAGCAATTTTCCGGTAATAATTTAACGATCCTTTAATTTCTTGAAATAGTGTATGTTGAAATCGCGAACTCTCAACAATAATATATATTTCGATACTTCTATATATGACTATTTTCTAATTTCTAGCTGCAGTCTTCACTAAGTACTTCTTTCTATTTTCTTTTTGTAGCTCGAAAGAAATTACGTTCTGTAACGTGTGTACGATTATAAATCGATGATTATAAATCACCAGCTATATTAGATTGTCATTCAAATCCAAAATTAATTAAGTATTCAGAATACTATTGAAACTTGCATTTATGTCTCGATAATTCAAAAAATTTTTGTGGAATTTCATTAATTAATTTGCTATGAATTTCTTGAAATTGGCTTCTTATTCTATAAAACAATCTCACACAGAAAAGTAAAAAAAAAGTCCGAAATATTTAATTTTGAATGAAAAATCGTCGATATACTGAATACCTATATGTTTCAATATCGTTCAAATATCGATTTGCTGAATATAAATATATCACGTTTGCCCAAAAAGCCTGCTTTGTTTATATATTTTTGCCAACTTGGTAAATGATATCTTTCCGTGAACTGACCAATTTATAGATATTTTCTTTGTATATTAAAAATTTCAAAAAAATTCTTAGTTTGCTCAAAAAATAATTTCAACGATGAATATAATTACATATTACGCGTAGTAACGCGTCATATTATCTCAAATCTGTTTTCTGCGTTTTGCTATGCTGATTATTATCAAAAAATTAAACTTCTCATTTATTATGTCCAGAAGAAAAATGATAAAAATTATTTTCTGATGGAAATTATTTTTCGATAAAGGATTTTCAATAGAAAACATATGTTTTAATAAAAATATTATTCGTGTAACTTGGCAAAAATTGTTCCATTTGAATAATTAAAATTAAAAGATAGATCTGTTAAAAAAAATCTATTACATAACTAAAGTTATAAACTTTAAACCAATAGCTTAACGAATTCATGACTAATCATTTTACATCTATAATTAAAATTCATTGTTTCAATTAATAATATTATATTACATTAGTGGTCGATATATTAATATCATAATGAAACATAGCTAGGTTTTTAATAAAATTATGCACGATTATTAGCTTTAATTTTTAAAATTGGTAGTTTGAAAGAAATAAAACTATTTTCGAACGTGCGAAGAACTTTTGTTTCGTTAAAAATTTCATTTTCAAAACAATCAATCGATTAAATAAATTAAATGTGTTGTCGTGTGGAAAGGCAGAAAAACAAGCAGTTTCGATTCAAGCGTTACATACAAGCGCGCGTGACCACGCATAATGTTAATACCAAATCTTAATTAATTACAATCTCACTGTCAATGATGCTGATTATGTAAAAAAATGAAACGCTGCTTCGGTTTTCAATCTGATACATATTAATTTTTGCTATTCAATTTATGTTAGACGTGATTATTAAGTATAAATTCCACATTAATTTACTAATATGCATAGTTGTCAATATTTAAGCATCGTTACATATGGCACCTTCTTAACAGTTATTCGTCTAAAAATATCTCTATGTTATTAAATTCATTTTTTAATTGGTGTTATTCAACATTGCCCGAATTTTTTCGTTGTATTAATAATCACACTGAATTTTGTACAGTTAAGTATTTGTAGGAATGTTTTAGTAATGTTACATTGGATATTTGTATTATGATAAATATTATTATCTTGTTAAATTTTATATTTAATAAATAAATGGAGAGAACCATGCGATGGTTAAATAAATCATAAACATTTATTTAACAAATTATTCACACAGGTTTTTAATTCGATAATTTGAACGAAACATACAATTCAAATCAAATATTTTCTAAAACGAAACAACATGTACGAATAAAAGAAAATGAAAAATAAAACAAGAAATACATTTATGAAAAATTATAAATATTACGAAAATTATAAATATCATTACTGAAACTATTATTGACTTTATGAAAAAATGAAATACAATTTTACTTTTAAAATGTGATATTTTAATCCTTTTCAAAAGTTATTTAATCAAATTATAAATCTTAATACTTGCTCCTCTGTTGAAAATTCGAACACAAAGTTTATACATATTAGCTACTATTTGTAAATTACAATTTGTCTGCGAATTCTATGTATCGTCTATATAACTAAATATTTTTATCTAACATACATAGAAAAATATATATTTTTATCTAACGTAGAAAAATATTATTCTTGTATTTTTTGATAAAGCGCTGCAATCATATAAATATATGCAATAATTTTTTTAAGTTATTTAAATCCTCTTAGGCATAATTTTCTGTGAAAATAAAACTGGAAGAATAAACTTGTAAAAAAATATGCACAACGAAATTTAAAGATTGTAATATAGAATAACAATTTGGTAATAAAAACAAAGCGGATAATCTCATTGATTTTGATAATTTTTGGATATATTGTTAAAAACATTTTGAATTATTTTTTCCCATGTAAGTTTTTTTCTTCATGTCGCTTTGTGATGTTTAAGTCAGGTTTATTTTTACATACGTTGCATACTCGTGCCACGATAAGTTTATATCCTTTACATTTCAATTTTTTAAATATTTCTGCACCATGATGGTGGAATTTTCAACAATTTGCTTCAGTATCGGCATAATAATCTAGTTATTCACATCGTACTTGTGAATAGTGAATATGTTTAAAATAAAATAAAATAAAATAAAATAAAATAAAATAAAATAAAATAAAATAAAATAAAATAAAATAAAATTAAATTAAATTAAATTAAATTAAATTAAATTAAATTAAATTAAATTAAATTAAATTAAAATAAAATAAAATAAAATAAAATAAAATAAAATTGTACAACTAGATGTTTAAATATATAATACATATAAAACATATTCAATAATTACGGCAAGTTATTTTTCTCTGCTTTTTTTTTTGTTTCATTGTAACAAACGGTCGCCTCACGGCCGCAATTTAATCTAGTCTAACCAAATTCAATTCAATAAAAGATGAAATCTGGCATAAAATCTGAGATCTGGCATAAAACCTTTTGTTTCATCTTTCCATAAGTTTTAATTGGCTTAAGTTGCGGTTGCTTACGTCACGAACAAACCAAAAAACTTATCTCTTAATTTTGTAATACACATGATAACACGCATGTAAATAATATTAGAACCGTGTGTGTACTATGAAACAGTTCCAGTCAAAAAGAACGAAAAGTCCACGAAAACGTTTTCTAAACTAGTTCCTTGTGAATCAACCGACTCTTTCAATTGAATAATTGCATATTAACTGTTATAACGCATGGTGTATGGGCCACCAAGTGATCTAGTATTATAGCTCCAGACCTCAGACTGGTTTTAATCAACACAAAATAATTATTCCATTTATTTTATTTATTTGCATCATTGTTCTCAACGACACTGTTTCTTTTTTAATTACACCAACTAATCGCATTAGCTAAATAATCTCTTATAAACGATAAAAATGATCTATAGTAAACATTTTGTTCGTTTATCATTTAATTCTCTGTAAACATTCATACATTGTTTCATTTCAATCGCCAATAATTTCTTTTGAATAAAAGATTTATTATATATAAAATAAGATTTATTATTTATGATAGAGATTTTGAATAAAAGATTAATTTAATAATTAAAGAGGCAACCGAAAACATACCAGTTATCGAATATTGATAAAGAATGATTGAAATTGTTTACTTTAAATAAAAAAAATATGTATGCGACTTTATGAATGATATATCTCTGTTTATTTAAGATGTTTCGATTATAAAATATAAATATAATGGTTATGAAATGTATGATTTTGTAATGTAATGGTTTTGATTTACTTCCGTATTTCCATTTTTTTCTTTATCGTATCATTAATGTGAACTCTGTTATTTTTATTTCTAATGATTCAAACTTCTATAAAAAGTGCATTTGTTAGTGTCTGAAGAATCACTATCTTATATGCGCTGAACGGATATAAAGTATTACATACATTTAAGCACGTAAAGTATTATTTTCATCATTTCAGTATTTCTTTTTTATTTTGTTGTTCTGTTCCAACTTTTTATTTTGTTACAATTATACGGACATTATTTGTTTTTAATATTTCGATTTTACTAACGACAACGATAAATATTTATTTCCAAGCACAATGATTCGGTAGATTTGCTAAATCAACGTTAAGCAAAATTACAAGATGCCAATAAAAACTGTAAATCGCATTCTGACAACAAGAAACATTGGTTTATTTATTACAAGATTGCGTGATATTTTTGACACGAAAAAATTAAAATTAAGGAATTAGGTGAAACTTTGTTTGAAATAACTAACAACGCAAAACTTCGCCTTCGAGAGAACTTTTCAAACGTTAATGGACGAACTTAAATAGTTTTATCATAGGATATAGACATATCTCTATCAAAGTTTGTTACACATTTCATAGAGTAATATCCAAAACTTCCTTTAACGAATCTACTTTATTATATTTTTAGTTATAATTTACTTATAATCTTTTACAAATGTAAAAGAAAATTTTTATTCTTTTCAATTTTTCATCAAAAAGATTATTTAATTGATTTTAGAATATATGTTAATTAAAAGTTTTCTATAAAACTTACAAACTTTTAGATTCTTTAGTTTCTAGCACCCTATATGAAATATAGACATACAAAATATAAATATAGATGTGTCTATATAGTCTATATTTTTACAATTTTTTATCATGTAACTGTCCTTAACTATATGAGTTATTTTAACTTTCGAAGAACTTGTAAATTATAATCTTGAAACTATATAAATATTAATACAGTTACAGAATAACTGTAAAATATAATTTCATGAGTTTTTAATTTATAACATAAGTTAGAAAATAAATTAAGTACCATAATTAATCGGAACATAAATAATCAATTATTACTTTAACCAACCGAAACGTTCTGTCTAGCTATGATATTTTACATTTGATTCTCTTAATAAATCATTATCTAATTAAAACATACTTAAAAATTTAATAAGATTGAATGGAAAATTGACCGTTCACTTGTCATTTCGAGTAAGTTCCTAACGTCATAGTGGGATCTAAATCAGAAATAATAAATGAACATTAAGAGGATAAGATGGATCACATATTTGAGATTTCGGCAGAATCGGCAATGAGACTGAGTTCCGGCATGACCGGGCTACTTTTATCAGGAAATGCACAATTTAACAATTGTGTCCAATTATTTTTCCAGAGGTTTGATTGACCATCCGAGGTCGGACCTCGGGTCGCGGCAACCCTTTGCTGGCTTCTATGCTTGATTCGTATAATGGCCGTATTCCACCGATTCTCGAACTCTTATTTCTAACTTTGACAATTCAAATATGTCTTATACATATGCAATGACGACAAGATACGATATAATATGATATGGTATGATGTGATATAATATGATACGATACGATATAATATAATATGATAATGCAACACGTACCTGTGTATGTTCGGTCGAATGTAATCCCTGATAGTCGAAGCATCCTAAAAAAATGTGGCGCAATTTACTCCATAATGGAACAGAAGTTGTAAAGGCATCAAGCACAACGAATTTAGAAAATTGTGAGTATCTTATAATATTTATAGTACAATTCCATCCAATAGTAACCTTCATAGAAAGTAAATACAATTTACTAATCAATTTATCAATAACTTTACATAATCACAAATAAATAACAAATTATTTTCATAACACAACATAATATATTATTTTATAACAAATATCAGGATAAATTTATTATTCTTAAAGAATTTATCATCCTGTGCCATCTAAAGATAAGTAAAATTTATAAATCTTTTTCGTAAATAATTGAATAGTAAAAACATAAATTGTGATTTTTATTACATGCTTCATGTTCCAAACTTTTCAAGTAAAAATATTATAAAATAGTGAAATTATTTACTAATAATTACTAACTACTATTTTGAAAAATTTCAAAATTTCATTTTCCAGAACAGACTGCTGGCTGTGATTATTGCAAAAGACCATCTAAAATACAAAAATTCTTATTGATTTACAAATAGAAATGTATTATTTAAAAATTTTCAGAAATTTCAATTATTATAGAAACGGCAACAGTTTGAAACGAAATTGTTTCACCATCGAAAACTGACCTTAATTTCAAACATAATTAAATAATTAATATAAAATAATTGAGAAAAAATTGTACTCTGTATTTTCAATAATACATTTCAATTTATAAATCAATACAAATTTTTTATTTTAGATATACCCGAACAGTCGATATTCTAGAGATATACATTTTGATATGAGTGTGATATTTTGCAGTATTTTTGATTTAAAAAAAGATTGAAGTATAAAGTTGAAAGTCACATTTATATATACAAAAGAAATGAGAATTTTATATCTAGTAATTATTCATAAAAAGAATTCGGAAACTTCATTTATCTTTGAATGGTCCAATGTGAACCTCTTAAAGTTATTATGTACTATTTGATAAATAAATAGATATCAAGTTTGAATAACTGATGACCAGAAAAAAAAAATATGAAAGATCGATATGATATATATATATGTTTTTAATACGACATTTTAGATGAGACAGGAAAATAAATATGTATGTTTGTGTGCGTATGTCTGTCTCCTTTCAAACTGAAAATATTTAACATATATCTCGTCATAATCTGAAATATCGTATTAAAAACTTATGTTAATAATTTCATTCAAAATATATACAAAATTTATAAATTATAAGATTTATATAAAATCAGAAGTAGTTACTTATTTTCTTACAAAATTTTTTGTTGAATATATAAATGAGCTATCTATAAATAAACTTCCAATAATTATATTGATTTCGAAGTTACTTACGCGATCGTAGACAATAAATTATAGTTGTTTTATTTTCTGTAAAAATGTAAGTTCAATAAAAAAGATGATATCTATCTTTCGTTTAATTGATTTATATCATGTAGAAACAAGATAGTTATTACGTGTATACTTTCTTTATTCTTTAGATCAATGAATCTGCCTCCATTAAATATTCAGTTTGTTACGTAGTACGTAGAGCAGAACTGAAAAACTACTGACAAATATTAAACCGTAATATTTGGTAGATAATGATTAATCGACAAATGATTGTAAAAATTAAGTTCAACGATTATGCAAACGCGATAACCAATAAATCAAGTGAACAACAGTATAGCGTGATAACAGTATAGCATGGAACTGTCTCAGCAAGAAATAAAACAAGCATATATAGCTTTCGTAGTTAAAGCATTCTATATTATGATACTTTGAAAACATTTGCGATATGACGTAGACTCCTTCAGAGATTTTTTACAAGATTTCGAAGTAGTATCGCATTGTTTACTCGCCTTCCTCGCTTCCTCTATACCTTCTCACAGTATCTCATTATCTAACAATTGTTAATAAGTTGTCAATTTACTTATTTTACTTATCTTACGATAGAGATGAAAAATCTAGTTAATTCAGAAATTTATAAATTTTTCATTTAAAATATTAATTGCTGATAGGTGTATGCTTATAAATACATTTGTATTTGCTTATATATACATTTGTAATATATTCGATCGTCGTGAATCGGCGAATGGCGCAGCCAATTCGATCACTACTAGAAATATAAAGAAAAATGGATTTAATTTAAGATGTTATATGAATTCATAGAATAGATTAATAAGAACTACTAATGGTAACTAGTAAAGCTATAGATATTTATATCAAAAATTTTTACCTACGCTTCATGATATTTACATCAAAAATATATGATATTTGGCCACATTCTGCGAGACAAGTTTCATCGTGTGTAGACAACTTAAGATGCAATTACAATTGACCTATGGCCCCACTCTTTAACCTCCTCCTGAACAGTCGTATTTACATGTTCTGTTCATAGAGTAGAGTCGTCTTTCGTTCACTTCGCAACAATCATCCGTCGAGGATGGACCGAAACGATACGATGTTCCTCTTCGCCTTCTTCCTCCTGGTCTTGTCCACGGTCTATGCGGAACTCGTACCGTGGCGACAGTGTCATTCTGATCGTAAGTATCGATCATACAATTCTACACATACATAATTGCACTAACATACGATTCGATGAATATAAAATAAATTTCAGTTTTTTAGGGAACACCATATAAAATTTTTGATTCTCATACGAAATGGTAAAATTTTTGAAATTTGAATTTATTCGAAATTCTCTTTAAAAATGATAAGTTATCGTGCAATAATAATAAGTTTAATTACATAATAATAAAATACGTAAAATTTTACAAGTAAATTGTACTATTATATAAGAGTTCTATTTTTTAGTTCTATAAAAATTGGAAAAAATCTGTGTAACACAAGTAAATAATTTACAAGTTGTTATTTGTTACTTCTCTAACATTATGAAATAGAGTCTAAAGGCTATATTAAAAAATGATATAAAAAGGATGATATTAATCCATTTTTGTTAATTTTTATACGATACGTAAAGAAAGTATTTTAATAGCTGAAAAAAAGAACTTGTTAGATCAGAATATATTTATGTTTTTTTTAATATTATTTAAAACTAGATAATAAATCCATCAAATTTTACAAAATTTACAAGGAACTAACGATACAATTAATAATCAATATCTATAAAAAATTCAAGAAAATTATGGAAACGCTCAAAATAGAAAACACGACAATGGGGAAATTTAAGAAATATAGAATGGTTGATATCTATTGAATTTTTAAATCATAAAAATTTTTCAAAATAAGAAAGGAAAATATAATATGTTTGTTTTAAAGCCATTTAAGTGCAGTATATTTATTTTAAATAATAATTGCTAATAATCATTTATATATATTAGTGCAGTTTATATATTACAAATTATTCACAATACATTAATATCTTTAAATCCGTCTATAAACTCCAAGTCAATCCAAGATCAACCAATTGTAATATTTTCATATTTAGAGTAATATATTTTTATTTTTTTCATTGAATTTCATCGTGTAATTTCTGTAGTTAGATAGAGAAAAGCTAATAGACAGGTTTTTTAAATTTCAATATAAAATTTGCTCCACTAAAAGAAATTACATTATTTTTAAAAATATTATAGTTTTAATTAAATAAATATTTATAAATGATAGGAATTTTTACATACTACGTTTCTTTTTACATTGGAAGATTTACAAACAATATAGCAAGAAAAATTTTCAAAATTAATGGTATATCAGGTCATGCCATTTAATATTTATGGACAATGCTATTATAAGAAGTGTATCTATTGTAATACTATATATATAAGAAGATATGAATATGCACATACATATGTACATGTATGCAAATATACAGTCGTTTATGAAAGTATTCGAACATCAAATTTTTGACGAAAATTATAGAATTATCGAAAAATTATCAATATTTAAACTATTATAATTTCGTAAAAAGAAATCGTAAGAACAATTAAGCTAAGCTTATTTTAAAACTTGAAGTTTCTATTTTCAAAATGTATTATTCGTGTTATTCTAAGATATCTTTACACTATGTAACAGATGGAAAAATGAAGACACTTTTTTCTGGAAAATGTTACAAATTACCATAATATGTAAAAGTAATGAAATTTTTTTCAATACTAAATTATGGATTTAAAGATAGTTTTCAAAGCTTGCAATACAGTTTTTTTCGCTATTTTATTAAATTTTGAATATTAATCCTAGAGGACGAGAATTCAAGAATTCAAGAAATACATATGTATCCACGAATGTATTAAATTTCTTGACTATATCACGAAGACATATAATACGAAGAGATAATGAGATGGATGAGAAGCAAAAGTTATTTATAAACGTAGTAGAAGGATCAATCACTCACCAGTTTAAACATGCACTCATGTTCTCAATTTCTCATATTCTACTAAACCTTTTGCTTGATATTTGATAAAAGTTAACATTATTTTTTTTCAGCTGATATTCAGACAAATTGTACTATTCATGAAGTATACATAGATCCCTGTAAAGAAATTGGGGAAGGAAAACCATGTAAAATAAAAAGAGGAGTTATTGGGAATATGACATTTCATTATACACCTGGTAAATATTTACTACTACTTTATGTATCGTTATTTGTCATAACAAATGAAAATAATAATATATATTCGATGGAAGAGATATAATATAATTTCAACAATTTTATAATTTTTATAATGGAATATGGAATGTATTGCAAATTTTTATCTTTGCTGAATTTAATATTACAAAGCAACAAATTTTGAGAGTTCATTTTCAAATAGCCTAGACTGACACGAGAACGGACGAAACAATTTTTTTACAGATTTGATAGTAATATTATATGAAAACTTTATTTAGAATATCTTGAAGAAATAAAATGTTTCACCTTTTATTTTCCAGCCTTCTCGTCAGAAAAGGTACAAGGTAGAATTTTTTGGGCAAGTCAAGTAATGGATATTCCATTCTTGGGAATGAGTCCTGATGCCTGTGTATCAACTTTCTGTCCAATCGAAGCAGGACAAAGAAATACGTATCACGTAGAAATACCAATTTTAAAGAAATATCCTGTTGTAAGTACTTAGATATATATATATATATATATATATATATATATATATATATATATATATATATATATATATGTATGTATGAACTTCCTTTAGTTCATTTATTTCTAACTTAATATAATTAAATTTTATTGCAAATATATTTCTTAACTAGATACACTTAGGAAATTATCAAATTCTATCTTCCTATAATTTATTACAATAACTTCATACTAATATTTTTTTTATTTTCAAAATTATTTCGAATTCTTGTCATAGAAAAATTTTTATGTATATATGTGTCATACATATGTGTATCATGTAAAATATTCTGAAATTTCATTAACGTAACGGAAGACGATTATTATGATTATATTAATCAAATTTGACACCAATCTAAAAAATTATAATGGACTGTGATTGTTTAAATACTTTTGTAATCTCTGCGAAATGCCTACATCTATACATGTATCAAATATCTTACAATTTCTATATATATGTAAAACTGGATTTATAAAATTTGGTTTCCGTTTCCTTCGAACAATTTCCAAAAGCTTTGACTTCATTTTTGAAAAGAAGTTATATAAGATCAAAGGTAGATTCAACAAAAAAAATAAAATCGTCTTTTATTTGATTCATTTTGATTAAATATCAGGAGATAGAGAAATTTCAAAACCATCGTCAAATTACAAGATGTTCATACTTCAATTATTTTTAGCATATATTAAGATGGTAGTTGGCAAGATTATAGACTAGTAATTCGTAAAACCACTGAACATTGTCTGATGCTGGTACTAAGATAAAGTCTGATTACTTTTTGATGACATCTCGTATTTTTACATTTGTTTCAAACTTGACCAATATAATCATGATAGACGGTTTATTAATTACAATGTTAATAATTATCTAGATTACGGATATCTTATCGATTTTGATGATTTTTTAATATACTGTAGAACTTAATATTTTGAACAATTTTTCTTAGCGACTCTCAAGGCACCAACAATTATTGTTACTGATTCTCCCTAATATAATAAATTTGCTGCTTGATTTGTTTACATTTGTCAGATACTGACTTCCTTTGTATCATATTTTATAAATTTAAATTACATTATAGTTTTCAAGAAAAATCCTGTACCGAATTCTAAGATTCTAGATTTGATGAATAATATTGTCGACCAACATAATAAACTAATATTAATACTCCTCTTTCAAAAAAGCTACATAGTGGTTTCTCGGTTAAACTTCAATCAATATTTTATCAGCATTATCGGTTAAGTCTGGCTTCTTACAGTTTCATATATATATAGTTGTATGTGAGATTTTGTATTGTTTTTTATGAATATTTCGGAAACTAAGAAAATCCATTCAAAATATTGAATTTTACAATATATTTAAAAGTCAGCGAAATCAATGAGTCTATAATCTAAATAATAATTATTCAAAATATTTGGACATTTATAGGAACTTTTTATGAATATATCTTATATATAAAAGTTCCTATATGTGTTCGAATAGTTTCGTGAACAACTGTATGTAAATATAATAAACAAGTTCTAGTCTAGATATTATATTTTCTGCCTATATATATTATTACTATTACATTATATTATTAATGTAAAATATATTATTACTGTACGTTAATTGGAATCTATTTTTACTTCAGCGAACGTACGATCTTAAATGGAAAATCTGGAACGAGGAAGAGCAAGAATGTTGTTTTATGTTTCAAATTAAGATAACAAAATGACATGTTAATTATATATGATTCATCATTTCATCATGCTCAATTAAAATTTACGATTCGCTAATTTAATAAAATAAACGAACACTTATTAATAAGAGTTTCCTTATTCTTTTCCGTTTAATAATATCTATATATGTATATATGTATAATATATATATGTTTATATATGTTTATACATATTCATCTATTAAGTTTTTTTTTATTTTTTTACAATATAAGACGCTATTATATAATCTTTTGAGCTTTTCAATATCTAAGTTACTTTAATACTAGCTTAAAAAAGAGATATAATTTCGAAAAATAATCGAAAATTTAATAGATTGAAAGTTAAAATTTCAATAAGACTTTCAAACATTGTTTGGAAAAACCACTATTGATTGGCCACTCTAATTTTTTTATTTTGTTTTTTCTTTTTTAATGAATAATTATATTCTACTTTATTGATACATACATATATTTAAGAAACAAGATTACAAAAAAGTTTTAATTTATGAAAGAATGTGTTGAACAAATAAGTAAATATGATATTCATTAAGTGTAAATATGCTATACTTTCTTATAATTATGTATGTTGAATTGCCTTATTCAATTCTAGTACACATCAGGTTAAATACTATTCAATTAAGCAATATAATTTTTTATTAAAAAGTCAGTTCTTAATGCTAATGTTATATTATGATAATATTAATTTATAATAGTGAAGTTTATAAATGAACAATTAAGCCACAAATATTTATAAATTAACTTAAATATTTAAAAGAAAATATATAGCCATAAAAATATATAAAACATGTATAAAAATATAATATGAAATAAAATATAATATATTATAAAGAATATAAAAATATATAACCATATCATATGCAAAATCTTTTGTAAAAAAAACATGTGACTTTTGAGTCATTTTCATTACTGATTTCTTTTATACAATTGTTATGTTTTATACATGTATTAGTAAAAAAAATATTGGAGAAAAAAAAAAAGAGTACCGCTGCGGATAGGATTCGAACCTATGCGGGAAAAACCCATTGGATTTCGAGTCCAACTCCTTAACCACTCGGACACCGCAGCTTATGTAAATTTGTCTTTAAACTGTATTTCATTGCACAATTATAATATTAATAAATTATATAAATACAATTTTAAAGATACGTACCAAATAATAATCGACTATATATAAATAAAATTTCATGAATTAATAAATATTTATTCAAATTTGAAAAATCTTACAGTTTTCAAAAATATTTATACAGTTCTAGAAGAATCAATCTTATAGAAAAAATATTACTTTTGTAATTTTCATACAATGTTGAAAAATAAGATCAATTTAATATACAATGCTTTCTTGCATTGTACATTGCTCATCATACCTATAATTCAAACACAGACGAAGTATGTATAGAATGGACCTAAGAGAAATAGAATTGTTGATAATTGAACAAATGGCAGTCAGTTATGCTTATAGGTATTTTTTTGTCATATATTTGTGGAATCTCATTCTGTATCATACTATTCACATTTTGTCATATTGATTTGGTTAGGTATTAATTTACAGTTCTATTGATTATAAAAATTAAAATCAGAAAATATGATGTTGCCGATTTCATACCGTTCGTAATTTTGTTATTTATATTGAAATTGAATGTAGTGACACTATTTATTTGGAACAGTGATTAATAGAAATTATATTTGCATTTATTCTATATTTATTATATATTTGTATTAAATATTGGAAAAATTGATTGAAATGTAACATTTATATTAATAATATAACTAAATATGAATTAAATATAACGTTTTTTACTTTATTTTAGTGTGTAGATTCATCCCTTGATTATACATTTATAAATTATCCAACACAGGGTGCCATATAATCTGTATCTAGAGATTAAGAAAAAATATTATAAATTAAAATTAAATGATATTCAATGATGCACAATGTGAAAAATTTTATATATTTTTATCCATTGATATAAGTATTTGAAAAATACAATCATAATTTCTTCTTAAATAAAGTTTTGATAGGTTCAGTTGATATATGTTTTTAATTTCAAAATATCTTATAAGTCATAAAGAGGTTTTGGACCTCAAAATCATGTTTTTACAAATGTTTTTTTTTTATCCGGAGTTTAAAGTCACATCAATCATTGAGTGGATTGTTAGCGACTCAAGGTCGTGTTTATAATTTGTTGTACAATTGGGTCTGTTTTAAATAATGCAGTAGATTCTCAAGGATTGTTCCTTCGTCCTTCAGGATGTTTTCTAAAAGGGCTTTTATGTTATATTGTTGTCTTTCTGTAGAGTGTTCTCTGCAATGGAAGATGTTCCACTGTCAGGGGAGTGTTGCATGGTCCACAGGTTGGTGGTTCTTCTCTGTTGAGGAGATATCGATGAGTAAGCTTCGTGTGTCCTAGTATAATCCTTGAGACCACGACCTGCTCACGTCTTGGGACGATGTGAGATATGCTTTTTTTAAAAAAAGTTTTCTTTTATTGTAACTAATCGTGGGGGGAGGGAGGAGGATGAATTTTTCCATTTGTTCCATTCATCTTCAATCTTTTGTTTCAAGATAGGAGTTAGAGTTTCTAGAGGTAGGTTGTTGTGAAGCTAGTTAGAGGATAGGGAGTTGGCTGCCTCTGGTCACTTTGTCGGCTGTTTCATTTCCGATAATACCGACGTGGGAGGAGCCCCTGATTATTGTTACCGAATTATTTCTTACAATTAGGGTAGCTTCTGTGTAGAATTTTTGACAGTCTTGGATGACTGCGTCGTTGATCCAGCGGTTTTGAATTGCTGTAATGGCGTTTATAGAATCGCAAAAATGGTAAAGTTCTTGTTTCAATAGGAGATAGTAATTTCCATGGTATGTTTTAATGCGTTGAATTCGCAGAAAAAGCTTGATGCTTCTTGGTGCAGTTTAATTTTTTGAATCGCTTGACCATTAACGACTGCATATCCATAGCCGAAAGGAGTTTTGGAATCGTCAGTGTATAATTGGGTATGGGTTAGTAGTTTGTTTTGTAGTTCTTGAAATAGGGACTTTAGTATGATATAATTGGTCTTCTTATAGCTATCTAGTAGCGAGATATTGGTCTCGATTTTTGGGATGTTCCAAGGAGGGATGCTATGGATTGATCTTTTTGTAGTGGTCTAGATTTCTATATTAAGTTCTTTCAAATAATTATCTGTTCTGTCGTAGAAAGGAAAGGGGATTTTTCTTTTCCTCGGTTGCGTAGGTAAAGTGTAGTTCTGTTTGAAGATGTTTTGGTATACAAGGTTTTTTGGAAAGGAGGCCGCTTTGATTGCAAATTTAACACTTAGATACTTTCTTCTGGTCTGTAACGGTGGTTTGGATACTTCGCTAAGGATACCATTTATTGGACTGGTGCGAAAAGCACCTACGGTTATTCTATTCTGCGGTATTGTGAATTGTGTTTTTTGAATATCCTAGGGCTAGCGGAGTTATAGACGATTGATCCGTAGTCCAGTTTTGATCTTATTAATTTTTTATATGACAGTAGCAGTGTATTTAAATCTGCCCCCAGTTGTTTGTAGCGATTGTTTTAAATATGTTGCAGTCTGTTTTCAGTTTATCGTTGTGTGGCTTCCATGTAAGTTGGCGATCGAAGGTTAGTCCAAGTAGCTTAATAGAGAATGTTTCCTTTAGTATCACGTTATTAAGTGTTAGTATTTGGGCGTTGCCGGTTTCTGCTAAAGGTAATTATTTCCGATTTAGTGTCAGAGAATTTAAAGCCAGAAATGAGTGCCAATTTCTGTAGTTTATCAAGAATTTCTTGAAGTAATGTCTGTATGACATGGGAATTTGTTCCTCTACAGATAACGGTCAAGTCATCGGTATATAAGAATTCTTTGACCGGGTTCGTTACGGTATTCAGAATATCGTTTATGGTTATCAGGAACAGGAATACGCTGAGGACAGAGCCTCGTGGAACGCCATTTTCCAGGGTTTTTGAGGCTAAGAGAGTGTTATTGGCATATAACTTGAATTGATCTTGTGGTCAGGAAATTACCAATAAAATTTGCGATTTTAGGATTTAGGAAGCTTAGGATATTATGGCCTTTAAGCCATGTTTTTAGAGAATGTTGATGATTCGGTTTCTCCATGTCATTTTGTAAACCTTTTCGATATCTAGATATACTGTAATTGCATATTGTTTGCTGGTAAAAGCCTCGCGTATGTGTGACTCTAAGTTAATTAACTAGGTTAATTAACTTTCATGATTCTAGTCAGTGACTGAGTGCGTTTGGATTTTTTTCTCTTTGGGTTGTTTGATGTGGTTGAGTTCATCAGGTTCAAGTCCTCAGTATTTGAACTTGCGGTTGTCAAGTTAAATTCTTTTTCTACCTGGCTCTTCGAGAAGATTGATAATGGCTTTTTGTTGGGAATGGAAGTTTGAGGATTATTTGACTCGCAGGGAGTGTCGTCGTTTGTATAGGAGTAGTTCATGGATGTATCAATGGCGTTGGTGGTAGCGATTTCATTGATTTCTCTATTTCCAGATTTAGTAAGGTTTTTGGTTGAACTACTTGTAGTTTCCTGGGTATTGATAGAATGCCTTGACTGTTCTGGTATTTTTGGTGATTAGTCACTATTGGTTGGATTTGGTACAATTGGTTTTGATGAGTTATTGCATTGTTTTGCAATATGGTCTTTTTGCTTGCATATGAAACAACTAACTTTGTCGGTAGATACAAAGATTTTGTATTGCACGTCTTCATGAGTAATTAAGAACGATTCGGGGATCCTATTGGTGTGCTGCTAAATTTTTCATTAAAATGAAAAAAATATAGGTATGCAATTAAATAAATGCACTTTTTGTTAATAAATTATAATATAATTATTTTGTATTTCTATCAATCCAGATCATATCAAATAAAATCTAAATTTATTTGTATGGATTTTTAACTGGATTTGCTTGTATGGATTTTTCTCTAAAAATTTTCAAGTGCGTAAAATTTCCGTAAAAAAAAAATTCTTCGTGCGACCAAAAATAAGAGTATGATTTGGCCCTCGGTTACGAAGGAAGACAGGTCTCTCCCTATCCAAATCTAGTGTCCAAATTTGTTTACGATACGATAATATTTATTGAATTGCTAGGAAACTTCAATACTCCTAGAATTTAATCTTAAAACTTCAGTACTCCTAAAATTTAATTAAAAAGAATTGAACACTTGACAAAGTAATAACAAATTTTAAGAATCACGAAGAGATGTAAATACATTCCGTGCTTTTCAAATCCCTATACTTTAAACTTGAATTCTTAAATTGGTGCTAATATTTGGTGAAAGAAGTATATCATGTAGTACAAATTATCTTTTGCAGATCATCTAAAGGAGGAAATTTCAGAGTCAAGTTCTTTTTCAAGTGGTACCGTATATGCATATATATATATATATATATATATATATATATATATATATATATATATATATATAATACAATGGAATAATTTGTTAAAATATAAACAATGTAAACAGTGTAGAGAACAGGTCCTAATACGCTTCCTTGCGGCACTTCTGCACTTATGTGTTGTATGCTGGAGTATGACCTACCTTTCATTTTAACATAAAATGTTCTCTGAAGGGTATGAATAATAATGATATTTAATGTATGTATGTAGAAACGTAGAAAAGGATTTGAGTAAAGTGAAGAAAGTGAAATAGGTGAAGGTAATGGTTTCGTCTCAGAATCGCTGCCTAGATTCATTAGTGGGGTTGATGACAGCGACCCCTTACCCCAGACGCTTGTTGTTATAACTACCCGCTAGGTTGGACGGTCGGTTTCACTCATCCTAGCGGTGTTCCGCATTCTGTTTGCTTATTGTTAACGTCGAAGATCGCAGGTACTTCGACACTAGGCGCATAGCCACTTGCGGTTTGTACAAGTCGGTGTTCGAATCTCGTATTTGAGGAATCATAAGCCGTTACATTCTCTATGTGAGGTATGAATATAATAGTTAGAAAGCGCCAGAAAAGTGATTTTTACCAGTTCTCAGTAGTACTTCATGCCATTCCTCTATATCCAGAAATAGGCACTTGTACATAGTACTTGTACATTGTATCTTTAAGCCTGAATAATTTTGTTGGTTAGCCTGTGTACTTGTTAGATTGTAACATACTTATATTTAAAACCAAATTGATCATCAGGGATTAATTGTTTTCTATTTATTATCTCTTTAATTCTATATTCTCTAGGAATATTTTTTTTAGTATTTTCGACAGCAACAGTAGAAATGAGATGAATTTTATAAATATTTTGGTCTGGTTTCGGCAGCATAATTATTTTGGCCAGCTTCCATGTACTTGGAAAGTGCTGGAATACTGCATTAAATAATATTGTTATGAATCTGATAGCCTTTTAGTTCTTTAACTACTTTTCCTGTAATTAGATTGAATCCCGGGGTTTTGTTTGTTTTGTTTGTTGATATTAGTTTTCTTTTTATTTCCGATTTAGCAGTTTTGCGTATCGTGCTAGTTTGTTCTTCAGCCTCGATGTCATTATTGTTTATTGTAGTTATTTCGGGGTAAATATTTAACTGGAAAGTTTGCCTGAGATTAGGCAACAGATTAGTAGCTGTTTTACTACTGTGCATTCTGCCCTCATGGTGTTAGAGTAAACATGTTGATTTGTTATCAGGTATGTGGGAAGACGTTTGCTTCCAACTGTAATCTGTGCCTAGCTTCTGTTAGTTGTGTTCAAGAAGCTATCCTGTTGATGAAGCTGATCTTGGCAGCGTGGAACTTGTGTTTCTGGCTGTGGTTGTATTGTTTCTTTTTCTTACGGCCAAAAGTACAGCAGTTTTCGCTGAATTTGTTTGCGAATTATATTTTATTGTCAGGAAACGAAAATATAAAAAACATAATATTTTAAATTTAAAATCAGGAAAAGAATTTTTAATAAACAATTATTTCTGATTCTTCTTAATTTATTTTATTGTTATTTTTAACAAAATTTCTTTTTTTTTTAAATATATATTTATTTATTTTTATAGAACAGTACAACAAATAAACAAATAATACAATTTTTTTATTTATAAAATGTTTTCTTTTTCATTTTGATTGTTTATCAAATATTTGAAAACAATTCATTTATTAATTAAAAAATAATTTTCCGCTGCAAACATTGATAAAGCCAAATTTTCATGTATCATGATTAATTTTTCCAAAACAATATTATGCAACTTGAACGAATTTTACCAAAGAAATAGAAAAGATGATACTATGTAATATTTATACACAGCATGCCTTTCTTTCATTTTAGTTCGCCTATTATTTCATAACACAGCGATAATGAATGAAGGAATAGAAGTAGAAGCACTGGCAATGAATGAAATAATAGAATAGCACGTCCATCAATAATACATCCCATTGGCTTAAATATTTATTATTGTAACTGTTACAACTATTTAATATTTATTGTAATATTGTAACTGTTACTTTTGTAACTATTTTTAAATGCAATATTTATATTTCTATCACGAAGATTTGTCGAAAAAAAAGTTAATGTTCAACAAATTATATTTATTAAAAGCAACGATAGTATTTGCGTTATTATTAATTACTTTGTCATTTGGTTTTTTCATATTAAATATAATGGATACGAAAATTTAAAATATATTTTTTTTTATCTAATTCAAATACGAAATGAGCACTTTCTTCAAAATCAAAAATATGGGTTAAGTTATTTTTGATATCATTTAAATGATTTTATTTAATACGATTTAAATTTTATTGAAGTAAAAATTATACTTTTAATTATTACTCATTATTGAAATAAAAATTTGCCCAAATGATTCAAATGTGAGTAGTCGAAACTTCGGGCCGAATCGGATAATTCTGGTTGAGCTCGGCCGGATTCAGAAACATACGAAAAATCCTCTAACTCGTCTATTTCGCTAGTTTAACCATTTCATCGAGTCGACAGACAGAACAATAACAGAAATGTGGCCACCATGTGAATACCTAGGTTGTGGCAACTATGCTTTCATTAGGAAAACCGAAACTTGCGTTGGTCCTTTTAACTCTCTTTTCTTTTGTCACTGCGCAAAATAACAAAGGCAATTAGATAAAAGTGTAGACTGACTACTCCTTCTGCGATTTCGGTGATTTTTGAAGGTCAGGCTTTTTTTGCAGTTAACTATAAATGAGTTTACATTTCATCAACTTTTTATATTTATTTTACACTTTCAGTGTTTGAATATAAAACATTATTTCACATTATGAAACAATAATTTGCAATGCATGCATAGAATTACTACTTTTTATGAACTATAATCTTGATTATTATAAAATTGTAAACTTGAAATTATAAACTACATGCAAAAATAATCAACATAATCCATAATAATGTGCAAAAGAAGTAATACATCAAACACAAAAAAATACACTCATTCCTGTATTGTCCATTTTGTGTTGGATCTGTTCCTTTGTTCCTTGTTACACATTTTACCATTGTTAGTATGCATTTAGCATTACATTGAGACACAGTAAAATTATCCCTGATTCCTTTGGTTTGATTTATCGAGGAGACCTTATTCTTTATAGTTCCAGTTATTCCAATTATTTCATATATATTTAGCAAAAAAAAAAATTCCTAGTACTTTTTTAAAGTATGGTACTGTGTAAAGCATTTTTCTCTATGAAGAGGAACCATACAAAATTTGCATATATACCTCGTTTCATTTCTTTTTCCTTGGGCAGCACAAACTCTACAGACTCTGGTAGGAAATTTCTTTTTTCCATTGCTTGAAATAAACACAGGTTCATGCTACTTTATGTCACCCGACAACCTTCCAGGTGGATCTTTACGTGGTGCTCTCCCTGCACCACTAGGGAAAGGGCTGGACATATCTCTTTCTGGTATCAGACAACCTTCATTATCATTGTCACTCCAACATTCCACACAATCCAACATTTTGCCACCAAAAGGAGAAACTGCTTATACTTTATTTTTTTTTCTGGATTCAGGACATTGTAGATTCTAAAACAATTGAAAAGTCCACAGTTTATGAGATAAAGGACGACTTTTTTTGTCCATTTCATCGTTTTCCTTAGAATAGGATAATATGAAAGGTACTGATCCGCACGTTCAACTCCTTTCATGTGAACATTGTATTGATTTATACACACAGGTTTTACTATATCCTCTCCAGTTTTTCTATTTTTCTTTCCTGTATCTGAGACAGAAATATCATGAATTGTTGATATCATTCTGACATCTCGCTTGTCTTTCCATACGAGAAGAAGAATGTCACCTTTTCTACAGAATACTGTGTCACCTTTCTTCATTCTTGATGCTTTGGCTTTCAGATTTGGTGGTAAACCTCTGTTTATTCTAATAGTTCCACAGACTCTAGTTTTGTTTTTCAGTAATAAGCCAGCAGTAGAGGTTATAATAACTGTCCTGGTAGATATGGTGCCACATATCAAGATAAGGACCAAGAACTGAAAGAACAGTTTCTTCGAATTTCTTCCTTTCACCAGTGTAAATCTCTATATTGCAGATATAGCCTGTGTCACTCTCGCACACTATCCTAACAAGTAAATCATACTTTGTAATCTTTGCAGGGTTGTACGTTTGAAACCTTAGGTCTCCTCTCCATGGAATCATTCTCTCATCCAAAGATAATTGTTGCTTTGGTCTGTATATTGTCCTGAATTTATGGAGGAAATAATTGCCAGCACAGGTTGAATTTTGAAGAGTCTCTTAGAGCTATTGTCCATTGTTGTATTATCATTAAAGTGCCAGAAGGTCCATATTTGCTCAAATCTATTGCGGCTCATGGTCTGTGAAAATATAGGGGTAACTATTAGAGGATCTATTGACCAATAATCTTTCCAGCTATCTTTTCTTATTTGTCCCATTAAAAGAATTAGGCCAAGGAATTTCTTTATGTCTTTTTGTGTAACAGGAGACCACTTGAGTGCTTTAGACAATATTTTACATTTCACTGAGGTTTGATCATGATAAGTACACAACTCCTCGCAAAACATTTCAAACAAGTCATCATGAAACATCAGGCTAGTCACAGAGGCTACAGAGTCACACTGAGATGGAAATGTAATGACCCCAGGATGATCTTCAAATATTTGTAAGCGTGGTGAAATATCAATTTCAGACCAATAATTGTCATCATTATGACAAAACGAATCATTCACTAGAACAGAATCATCTTCATCGTTAGTGTCGGAATCACTTGAAAGCACTGCCACCTTACGCTTCTTTACAGGTCTAATAATGTCACTAGAATCTTCTTCACAACCATCAAAACATCCATTCACACAGTCATCCGCATCTTTATTCTCACTAGGATAAATTATCGTCAAAAACTTCCGAAAGTATTTCAATTTCGTTCATTTCCTTTCGTTTTCTGAAAGACGTCATTTCTAAAAGTACGAGGAACTTGAAGATGAAAATAGCAACTATTCGAATCACCAAAATGTAATCAAAACCAGTAAATAAATAAAAAAAAAACATGAAGACAATCGAATTTAATTCATTGATTACTGATGTAAACACCGTGTAGAAAATACGAGTTATCTCGTGATCCGTCCGTAATAGATGGCGCACGAAACACAAGTAAACTCGTGATCTGTCCGCAATATGTTAATAAATAACATCGTACTATAAAAAAGAAAATATGTATGGTATCATTTAAAAAAGTAAATTTGACTTCAAAATTTCGACCGATGAATTTTGCAAGAAATAATTTACAGCACATAATGTGCTTCTTTATTGCAAACAATATTTGTAGAAATATTTTATTGATAAGTTCAATCTTTCATAAAATCGAGCTTACGGGATAAAGATAATTCATTCAGGTTGTGAACTTACAAATTTGTAAATTAAAAAATGTTATATCTAATTAGATTGTTCGTAAAAATATCATACTTCAATCAATTTTTTCTAATACTTTTAAATAATGTCAATAATCAAATATATACTAAATTTTTTATCCTAATTTTCATCAATCTCTGTTTTAAATCGTTATATTCCTTCTCTTTAATGAAGTATCACCACGTTCAATTTAATAAATAATTCTCGAAACAAATCTGGCAATATGGTCCATAATTTTTTATTTTCGCGGTGCAAAACTTGAATCGGTACGACAGAATGTGACACAAAAATGGTAATGGAGCACAGGATACCCCGAAATCGTAGCCGAAAAAGCATTGTATGCAATGTCTATTCATATACCTGATTTGTATCGTCTGTGGCCTCGTCTATGACGAAGTCTAAATCGATACAATGGGATACACGAAATGATAAGGAAGCTCTAAAGCTCCCAGAATATGCAACGCAAAAATTTATTAAATGTCATATCAATATGGTTTAGCTAATAGGTAGTCAATATGTTCAGATGTCTTTTCAAAACTTTATGGCGCATTTTCAATAAGAATACCACATGTTGCTATATTTATTATTAAATAATTACAGATATATTTCTTTTTTTTAAATAATGCCATAAAATAGTCAATATTTTGAAAAATTTTTTGTCGCACTATCATTGGCAAAATCAACTATTTGTATCTGATTATCGAAATGTGCGTTTATATTAAACGAATGAATACTCATTTGCTCCCCATTCCAAGAAATTCGCGCTCATTTATTACAATACACTCGTTTAGTTAGTGAATGTAACGAATACAAGCATCAATTTGGTTAGAGTGGGGAGGGAACAAATGAATATTTGTTTCATGTAAATGTACAATAACTGTGATCAGATAGAAATAATTGATACTATATATTGTGACAAAACTGTTTTATTTTCAAAGTATTGACTATTTTATAACATCATTTTGAAAAGAAAAGTATATAATTATTTAATAGTGAGTATATATATACAATTAATGTTATCAAAAGTGAGATTTAGTAAATAATAACTTAAGAGAATTTTCTCGAATTTTTAGTTATAAAAATATTAATATTATCAGAATATTAATTTTATGTTAACATTAGTTACAGTTTCATTAGTATACAGTACAATATAATTTGTAATATACTTTCACAAATATTGAAATAATGTATGTAATGTATGATACTGTAAATAAACTATTTAAGGTTATGTTATTTTAAAATTAAATATTTTCAAATCTGTTATTAAATATAATTTGAACATTTTTATATATACTAAAAATATAATCATTTTGTTGGTATTTCTATAATCTTATAAGTAAGTTTAACAATTAGACAGATGCCAAGCGTCAAAGATGAATCTGAAGCAGAAGGAGAAGAAATGTCTCATGACAGTAATGAAAGTAACCAAAGTTCTGCATCGTGTGATAGTAGTGCAGAACACAGTGACAGTGATGATTCTTCAGAGATGGATGAAGATGAATGTGAAAGGCGACGTAATGAATGCATGGAAAACTTAGTAGATTTAGAAAGACAATTTACACTTCTTAAAGAACAGTAAGTTTTAAATATAATATTTTTATAGAATAAATTTTGTCATTGTAAGTTTGACATTTTAATTTTTATTATTTTAGGCTTTACCGTGAGAGAATTACCCAAGTAGATACAAAATTAGGAGAAGTTCGAGTAGGAAAATCCGAAGAATATTTAATACCTTTGGAACGATTAAAAGAAAATATGAAAACAAAAACAGAAGTAGCTGGAATATTAAAGCAATATAGACTACAAAATATCCAAAATAAATTTTTAGCAGAAGAACAAGCTGCATTACAAAATTTTGAGAGTGAGAAAGAATTAATCTGGGACTGCATTCATAATGACTTACAAGAGAAAATACGTAGATTGGAGGAAGATAGAAATAATGTTGATATTCATGCTGATTTATGGTTAAATTCTAATGGTAGAAGACGCAGAAATCATACTGAAAGAAGAAGAGCTGTGTCTGTTGCTGGACCTTATATTGTTTATATGCTTAATGATGCAGACATTCTTGAAGATTGGGCATTGATAAAAAAAAGTCTAAGTAGTCGTAAAGCTGAAATAATATAATATTCTATACAGAATAGATGCATTTCTCAAAATACAGCAATCTTAATAATGTTATCAAATAATATCGCCCTTTTATAGGTATGAGATACATGAAACATTCAAGCGATAAAATTATCTTCATTTTATAATATTGGCACTTTCTTTACATTTATAACATGTATAATATATAGAGTGCCTTCTTTAAAATATTTTGATCTCTATAGGTTTATTTTAATTAATAAGACAATGGTGCAGATGGACTGTTAAAAAAATAAAATATTTATGCCTTTAAGAATACAATTCATAAATTGATAAAATATTAAATGATTGTAATATAATAATTACTATTTTGTTTATGAATATAGTAATACTTAGTTATAAAAATAGTTTAATGCTAAATGTAAATATTTATTTAAGTAATTTTAGTCAGTTCATGTATCAAACATATTTCTCAAAAATTATAAGTATTTAAATATTTAATATAACATATAATTTAGAATTTATTTTTGAAATTGTAAATGAAAAAATTGTAAATTTAATTTTTAGGAATATATGATTATACATGTACAAATTGTATCATAAAAATTGAATATTTTTTAATAAACTTTCAACAAAAATAGTATACGTACAAAATTTGGTACCTTTTGTAAATGTGACTTAATACTTATTGGATATGCATATGTCTATAAATCTTAAATAATTAAAAAAATTGATAACTGTAAAAAATAAATTGAATATGTATAAATATGAGCAAATTCTAATTAATGTATGATTAGAAATTTTTTATATCAATGTGTTAATTTGTATAGCTATCTATTTAGCTTTTATATTTTTCCACAAAAAACTAATTTCATTAGATTTTAAATGATAAGCATTATATTAATATATAATTAAAATAATGTAAAAGTATCATATATAATAAAAAGGCACAAAAAAAGATTTAAATTTTACAAAAAAGGAAAAGAAATATGAATTCACATAAAATATAAAATGATATTTTACATTTGGGTTGAAAAAAACTATATAAATATGTATATTTCATATTACATACATATTCTTTTAATATTTTAATGTTAAATGTTGTTTTAGAATCTAATACTATCTGAACTAGCAAAAACATTTAAAAAACTTATACAAGATATCTTCTATAAAATATATCTTTTATAATTTAATTTGATATAATCTAAGTTATTAAATATAATTGTTTTGTTTTAAATTCAGATATATTCACAAAACATAATAGTTAAAAATAAAATTATAAAGAAGAATTATTATATACAATTATTACTTGAATTTAATCAAAAAAAATAATAAAAAGCTAGATTTTATCTATTTTTTTTTATAAAATAGGTAAAACAACACAAATGAAAGACAAATAAAACAAACACTTGTTTGATACAGCATTTATATTATAATAACATTATTAATAACTCTAAATGATATTTATATATATGTACATCCTAAATCAAATCTTCAATTAAATTATATTAATTTCAAGATTTCTTCATTAAAAATTAAAAATTTCTTATTTATTGCATAATACTCTAAAATTAAAAAATGTAATAAAATTTGTAAAAATTTAGAAAAAAGCGACATATCTATATTTGAAATACAAGTGAAAGTAAAATTATTTATTTTAATAAAATTAATTTTAAGAGTTATAAGCTAAAAAGAAAAAGAAATACTATGATTTCTCTTGTACATAATATATACTTACTACAAACAAATATAACAATAAAAATATAAAGAAAAATATATTATGAACAAGAAAATGCAAAAAAAAATAATTGAAATCATATTATAAGAAATTGTAAGTTATAAAATATAAATTAAAGTATAAGAAATAAGAAATTTATATGGTGATTTAGTAACCTGATGAAATAGCTAGTTCTTACTGATATAATAACTAATGAAATAGTATCAATATTTTCAAAATATCCCAAGAAATATTTGAAAGCTAAAATAAATCTTTAATAGAACCGATATAAAATACACATATTAACCAAATAGTCATAATAATGAAAAAGTTATAGGTAATATACTTATATGTTTAATGTACTATAGGTAATATAATTTTTTAATTATTCACATATTGAACTGAATTCATATACTAATGTGTTAATTTCATATATGTTTTAGTTTTGTTAATTTAGAAGAAAAGATGTATTCAATTGTCTTTAATAAAATAGTAAATTTATTTTTAATGTTTTCTACATTATATCATATAATAATTATTTATTTTGAAACAAATGATCTTAATATTACAATTATTCAATACAGTATCTGTTATTATAAATATAATTAAATATATAAAAATATATAAATGCAAATTGTTTATAATTATTAATTATAATATTATTAACATTATATTATTAATATTACAAATATTAATTATTTATTATATTTCCGTGAGGTATTGAAATCACACGAATTTAATAATTCATAAGAATTATTTCAACAGTATTTCACAAATACGCGAACCAATTATAAGTTGTAATAGGGAACATGAGCAATGCAATACAGAGATAGTAAATCATAATGAAATTTATATTTAATCGGTAATAAAATAGAAATATAGCTTATATTACGTAATTTTAGTTATTTAATCGTAACAAATTATATTCAATTAAGAGTTTAAAATTCTTTTTTCGTATCTTATATGTTTAGATTTCATCTTATTTTCAAATTGAGAATCTAGTTTTAGCGCTTTCGCGCGATTAGATTTATACATTCATACGTGAGGTTATAAGAATCAATAGGAGAGCTGCCTTTGCAATTTGAGGTCAACTGTAGGACAGTATCATTCTACTGCGAATACTTCAAGAGGATTCTCATACATTGCAGGTAAGGATATTTTCTTTAATTTTGCAGTGTATGTAAGAAATCGTATCTCCAGACATTTTTGTATAAAACATTAAGATTTTATATGTACATTTTCTGCAGTGTTTTGTTTTTAAATTTCTACAAAAATGATTTTAATACGTGCCGCGTACATTCAGTGCCGAAGTTTTACTATAAGGTCATTATATGTGATAGTCGAGTACATTATATTTAATTTTGAAGTATGTTACATTTTTGAAATAAAAGCAGTTAACTAAATTTTAAGACTTTTAGATTTCTTCCAGTGACCTTGGCAAGGTCAAACTAATTATTTCTAAATTTCTAACTCATCTACTACTGATTTTAATTTTATAAATATTTTGTAAAAAACTACTTAAGATACATCAATTTAAATATAAATTTAATATTAAAGGAAAGTTCATTTATATTTAAAATTATTAATAACCGACATGTAATTTGAAGATTTGAAGGTGGAATATACAACTTTCTCATACTAAATCATTTATATTTAATAATCTTTCTACATTTAAGATTAGTATATATATTTTTTTATTGTTATATATTTCTATTTCAGGTTTCTAATCAGGAAATACAGTACTAATTATAGTGAAAAAATGCCAATCAAAAGTATTAAGGCTCGTCAAATTTTTGATTCTCGTGGTAACCCTACTGTAGAGGTAAGATACTCAAGTATATTAAATTATATTTTAAATATAATATTGTTGTTTGTAAAGTAAAGATTAATTTTTAATATAATAATTTTTATTCTTAAATTATTATAATGAATTATAATTTGTAAATTGACATAAAAATGTATTATATAACTTCCGTTGAATATTGATGTAATATCAATATATATATATTGCTCATTTTTAATTTATATATAATATATATTTATAATTAATTATATATAAAATTTTACATTGTAATTCATCCTGGTTAATTAAAAATAAAACATTAAACTAAAATAAAATGTTCTTATAGTTTCTTATGACATATTTTACTTATAGGTTGATCTTGTCACAGATGAAGGGTTATTTAGAGCTGAAGTACCATCAGGTGCTTCCACTGGTGTTCATGAAGCTTTAGAACTTCGAGATAATGATAAATCTAAATATCATGGAAAATCTGTTTTCAAAGCTGTAGAAAATATTAATAGTATCATTACACCTGAATTGTTAAAGGTATTGAATGTTTAACATTTATGTATAATATATTATTTTCAGACTTCTTTCAATTTTATGCTAATTTATCAATTTTTTAAATACATATAAAAGATATGTATGTTTGTATAATTAATTAATATAAGAATGTTTGTTATTTAGTCAAATTTGGAAGTCACACAACAAACTGATATTGATAACCTTCTTTTGAAACTTGATGGTACACCAAACAAGTCAAAACTTGGTGCAAATGCACTTCTCGGTGTTTCTTTGGCAATTTGTAAAGCAGGAGCTGCTAAAAAAGGAACTCCTTTATATAAGTATGATTTTTAATTTACTTGTAACTTGTAACTTACTTATAATTTAACTTTAAAATTATTCAGATATACAGTTACTGACAAAATTGAGTGAACAGGTAATGGAAATAGATATGAATTAAGTTTAATCAAAGTAATACTATTATTAAGTATTTAAGTTTTATATATTATATATTATATTTTTATGCTACATAGGTTATTTAGCGAATGACTGAAATTAATATTTACATTGGTGTTGAAATAAGATACATTTAAAGAAAAAGTTAGCAGATTGTCGAGGGACAAAAATAAGTGGACACTCATTTATTTCGTTATTCCAAGGCAAACAATGTAAACAAATGTGAAGTGTTGCTCCCATTCTTACGCTGTATTACTGTGTGGTATCAAATCAACTGTTTAGTTATTTTCTAGACTTTGTACAGGGCAGATTATTTGTAAGGAAATAGCAGAATGTCACCAAAAAAAGAAATTTCAAATCAAATTCGTTATTTGATTATATCAGACTGCCGCAATTAATTAAGTTACCGTGTGATAACAAAAAAGTTGCGTGTTTCCAAAACTGCGGTAGAAAAAATTTATAAAAAATACTTAGTACATAAAACCGTTGAAAATTTAAGTGGTTGCAAACGAAAACGTTGTACCACCGCGAAGGAAGATTGTTGAATTATTCGTAAATGTCGACAAAATCCAAGAATCGCATCGCGAAATATTGTAGAAACGTTAGAATTAAATGTATTTTTAAAAACAGTAGAACGTAGATTGCAAGAGTTGGGATTAAGATACTGTAAAGCCAAATGTAAGTCTTACATTAATCAAACAAATATGAAGAAACGTTTAGCTTTTGCTAAAAAATATGTAAATATGCCAATATCATTCTGGAAAAAACAATGTGGAGTGACGAAAGCAAATTTGAATTGCAACAATTGAAAAAAAAGGATTATGTGTGGAGAAAAAGATATGAAACATACAAAAAGCCATTCATTACGCTAACTGTCAAATTTGTCATTAATGTTATGGGGGTGTTCGTAGTGGGATGAAGTTGGTAGTTTGGTACAAATTGAAGAAATAATGAATGCTAACAAATAAAATGAAATAATATGCGAAAATTTAGAAAAGGCAGTTCTAAAAATCGGTCTCGAAGAAGAATTTATTTGCAGCAGGACAACAACCCGAAGCATACTGCTAAAAAGACCAATAAATTTTTTGAGGATTCAAATATTAAATTATTGGCCAGCACAAAGTCCGGACTCGAATCTAATAGAAAATTTATAGAGTGTATTGGATTCAAAAGTGCCATTAGAAAAGTGAAAGAACAAGAACGATTGTTTTAAAAATTTGCAATTAGCATTTGAAAATATCGATAAAAATTACATTGAAAATCTGATAAATAGCATCTCACGACGTTTAGAAACAATTATTAAAGCAAAGGGTGGACATACTAAATATTAATTCTATTTTTCTCATATATTTTATTACATGTCCATTTATTTTTGCCCCTCGAAAATCAGCTAAGTTTTTCTTTAAGTATATCTTATTTCAATACAAATCTAAATATTAATTTCAATTATTCACTAAATAATCTATGTAACATAAAGATATATATAATATATAAAATTTAAGTACGTAATAATAGTACTACTTTGAAATTTAATTCATATCTATTTCCATTATCTGTCCACTCAATTTTGTCCGTAACTGTAAGTAATAAATAAATAAGTAAATAAATAAATAAACAAACACACGCGCGCGCGCGCGCGCGCGCGCACACACACACACACACACACACACACAAAAGCTATTCGCAAACAGTAGATGCTATGAAAAAATTAAACAGGACAAAGTTGTATTATTTTTTATATAATGCCATAAAATTTTTTCTAGTCATACTGTTTTTTAAGAATTGAAGATGATCTTTATTTTTTTAAATGGAATTATATTTTTCTTATATTATATAAAAACGAATATGAAGATGAATTCAACGATGTACCATTCAATGATCTTTACATTTAAACAAAGTCAGGAATGAAAGAGAGTTTGGATATTGTGTATTGATATACCTATTGGTATTTTATATTGAGATGTGTACAGTTCATGTTCAATATAAATATTTTTATACTTTTGGTGATTTTATGTTGTGATTAGATGTGTTATTTATTGTTAGATTGTTTAAGATATACGAAACTATTTGTTAAAGCTAACAGTACATATTATTTATGACATTGCTCCAGACTCAGCATGTCAAATTAGGAATTTTTAGATATTTTTTTCATCAAGAATAGATGATGATTTTGAAAAGGCTTGCTCCCCATAAATTTTAGTTAGTTTCGAGTGTGAAAAATTTTCTTATGCATACAATATACAATTATCATGTCATAAACATATCAAAGAGTGTACATGACCTTCTAGTGTAAACAATTTGAAACGAAAAATAATAAATGTTTGTGCATCAATACCACAAATAGCAGAAGCCACCAAAAGTGTATTGCATAGAGTACAAAAGTGTATTTTAGCAAATGGAAATCATATTGAACGTGAACTATTGTAAACATCTCAATATAAAATACTGATAACTACATCAGTATGCAATATCCAAACTATTTTTTTCACTGCTGATCTTGTGTAAGTGAGGATTATTGCATGGTACATTGTCAAATTTGTCTTCATGTTCGCTTTCATATAATATAAAAAAAAATATCATTTCATTTGAGAAATTAAAAATTATTTTCAGTTCTCAAAAAACAGTATGACTAGAAAAAAGTTTTATGTACCATTACGTTGTGTATAAAAAACAGTACAACTTTGTCCTGTTTTATTTTTTCATAGAATCATTTTCTCATCTATATAAGAACAAACTTTGTACAGTAAATCCATGAACGTTTTTATTTATATTCACAATATAAATAATTGTATTCTAATATAATAATTATGTTTAATGTACAATCTAATAACAATATCTAAGATTAATATATGATCATATATTAATAATCATATAATAATAAAACAAACAAAATTTTATATTTGATATGAATACAATCTTGGCATTTAAAATATAATAAATAATTTTAATTTCAGATATATTGCGGAATTGGCAGGAAATTCCAATATTATTTTACCAGTTCCAGCTTTCAATGTTATTAATGGAGGTTCACATGCTGGAAATAAATTGGCAATGCAGGAGTTTATGATTCTACCTACAGGTGCTGCCAATTTCACTGAAGCTATGAGAATGGGTACTGAAGTATACCATCATTTGAAGGCTGGTATCAAAAAGAAATTTGGTCTTGATGCTACTGCTGTTGGTGATGAAGGTGGTTTTGCACCAAATATTCTCGAAAATAAAGAAGCTTTAAATTTGATTATAGATGCTATTAAAGTAAGTATTTTAGTTAAGTTTAAAAAAAAGATAGTTCTATGCCAACAAATTTATGGAAAATTCTGTCCTATGGTATTAAATTTAATACTATTAAAATAATTATTGAAATAATTACTCAATCATTATACAATTTAGGTTGCTGGATATGAAGGAAAAATCAAGATTGGTATGGATGTTGCTGCATCTGAATTCTATAAGAATGGAAAATATGATTTAGATTTTAAGAATGAAAAATCTGATCCCAGCACATATTTGGAGTCACAAGCTTTGAAGAACTTATATTTAGAATTTGTTAAGGAATTCCCAATTGTATCAATTGAAGATCCGTTTGATCAAGATGACTGGGATTCCTGGACCTCTATAACATCTTCTACTCCTATTCAAATTGTGGGTGATGATCTTACTGTCACAAATCCTGAAAGGTAAAGTTGAATTTTAGATTTCTTTTAATTATATATTTAATGTATAATTACAAGTTTATAGAAAATTGATATAATTAAAAATATTAATTTTACAATTTATTTTATAATTACATTATTAATAGTATCGAATATAAAATTTATAAGTTTTAAAAAGTAATCTTGTTCATTAAAATTTAAGTAATAATACAAGTAATGATACTGTGAATTTATTATATGTTGCAGAATTAAAACAGCTATTGAGAAGAAGGCTTGCAACTGTTTGTTATTAAAAGTTAATCAAATAGGTACTGTTACAGAATCAATTAATGCTCATAAACTTGCTAAAAGCGCTGGATGGGGTACTATGGTTTCTCATCGTTCTGGAGAAACGGAAGATACATTTATAGCTGATTTAGTTGTTGGTCTATCGACTGGTCAAATTAAAACAGGTGCACCTTGCCGTTCGGAACGTTTGGCAAAATATAATCAGATTCTTCGTATTGAAGAAGAATTGGGCGCGGCTGCCAAATATGCAGGAGAGAAATTCCGTAATCCTCATGCTTAAAATATATTATATTTTATTAACACAAAGTTCTTGTTGTTACATTTACAAAATAAATTGAACATGTACTTTGGTGACCTTTAAAACTGTATGGAATGAAATAGTATTGAAAACTATTATTCTTGCTATAGAAAAAGTTTTTAGAGTTTCTGTAAAGAAAAGAAATAAATCTAAAAATTAATATGCAGATATTTATTATTTAATTATTATTTTAAGAATTATGTACTGATGTATTAATTAAATGAAATAAAATTACATTACTAGTTTAATAATTTATTTAGAAAACTACAATATGTATCAGGGATGTATATATTAACAATTTAATGTACTCCTTTCATATATATGATAAATATGATATTTTGATCTTGCTTCATTGTTCGTTGATTTAGATTAGATTTCATAATAAAAACTATAAGAAAAGAATGAAGAATGTTATTTGCTAATTTAGAAGCACAAATTAAATGAATATTATGTATAATAACGATAGAGATAAAGTTTAATTTTGGTTTCTTTAACTACAAAATTTATATTTATTTAAATAAAGACATTAAAAAACGCTGTAAATGATGATAAAATAAATGTGAATAAAAGTATAATTATAAAATCTATATACAGGGTGTCCCAGTTTTTAATGTTCAAACTTTGCCAGTATATTCTATGGCACTAAGTAAGAAAAAAATGTTTATAAACATAGGTCATTTAAAGCTTTATTAAAAAGTTATAACACAAATACGGAATACAAGTGGAATAATAACCAACTTGTTACTGCGAGCATTGGCTCCAATAGATCAACATATTTACTATCCGACATTGTCACTTCCAGAGTTAATATTCCATTTCAATATGTCCACTGTTCTTGACAATACATGATTGACAGTGATCGAAAATCGAATTTATAACTGTGCGAATGTCGTTTCTATTTTGTTTCATTTCATTGAACGCGTTATTAATTTTTTGTATTAATTCATTACGCAAATTTATTCGTGTTCGATACACTTTATCTTTTGAAATTTCTCACAGATAGAAGTCGAGTGGCGTAAGATCAGGCGATCTTGGTGGTCAAGAAATTGGCCCATGTCGACCTATCCATTTATGCAGATAACCACTACCGATTATCTAACCAGCCGAACTTGTGTTCCGTAATGTGCCGGACAACCATCCAGTTGCATCCACATGTTATGCACACAATACAATGGCACATCTTCAAAGATATGATAATTCATTTCTTAGAAAATTCAAAAATGCAGTTGAAGTCAACCGATTTGGTAAAAAATACGGTCCTGCTATCATACCATTGTCTACAAGCCTGCTCATACATTGCGTTTGAATTGATATTGAAAAGTAACTGTTCGTGTCACGTGTGGATTTCTTCTTGCCCATACATGATTATTATGCACATTAAAAATTCCTCCTCTCGTAAACGTCTATTCATCAGTCCACAATACTTTCGATGGCAATAAATTATCTTGTTGCACTGCATGCACATACCACTGACAGAATTTCAATCGTTTTTCATAGTCAGCTGGTATATAAGCTCTTGTGCCCTCGTATAATGGTACGGATGTCTGTCATATCAGAGTGGAGAGTTCGCCATACAGTTGATTGAGGCAATCCCATACGAAGCATCACGAACACTCGCTGTTGAATTATTATTAAAAAACTTCAGTATTGATGTGTGATTTCGTTGCCTTGTAACTTTGTTGAATTCATTTCCTTCGAGGAATCTTGTCGTTAATAATTGTCGGTGACAATTTATGAACACTCTGTGCTCTTCGTCCAAGAAATCTGCGTTGGTGCTCCCTTACAGCAGCTCGGACATTCCCATTGCAGAAGCCGTAAATGAAATGCATACCTGCATATTTCCGATTCGTAAATTGTGGCATTTCGATAAATAAAGTCTAACAACTTACTAATAGCAATTACTGGCAAAAATTACTTTCTTTGGCGACCTCAGGTAGTAAACACAGCTTACACACTAAATGTAAATATTGCTGATTTATTCAAGCCAATGCTCGCAGTTGGTTACTATTCCACTTTTATTTCGTATTTGTGTTATAACTTTTTAATAAAACTTTAAATGACCTGTGTTAATAAGCATTTTTTTTCTTATTTAGTGCCATAGAATATACTGACAAAGTTTGAACATTAAAAACTGAGACACCCTATAAAGTTATTACAAAGAGTTACTGTAAGTCTTGTTAAGATATTTAGTAAAATAAATAAATGAATTATAATGTGATGTATGTTAATAAAATCTTTTCAATTAATTATTATATTATTTTATAAATTATAATTTTCTTAATAATAATATTAAGTAGTAATGCTGTTAAAAAAAGATAGTATTTATTATTAAATAAAATTATATTCTACATCAATTTTATGATATACGTATTAAAAAAATAATTAATCATTTTAAAGGAATGTTTTATTGAAAATAAAAATAAATTTATGTAGTAATTATGACAATAATGACATTATTGCAAATTAATATATAATATATAAATTTTATTGATATTCCTGTTATGATGGTGAGTAGAATGTTTTAGGAAGACTATTAAATCAGCTACGCCTAGATCAATTTCTAACGCAGAAAATCACTTTATTGTTGAAAATTATGGTGTTAAGTAGACAAAAATATTCACACGCTCGATGAAAAATTATCGATATTTTAAACTGGTTAAACTTTGTAAAACAAAATCGTATAATAATCTAATTAATCTCATTTTAAAGCGTGAAATCTCTATTTTACCAACCTTGAGTTTTTTTTCAATGATGTTTTTATATTATGCAGCGGATAAAAAAGTAAGGATATTTTTTTGTCGAAAATTGTAAAAATTTAAACGCTTCCGAAATTACTGAAAAAAATTTTTTCATGAGTAAATCTGTAATCTTCAGGTCTTTCCTTCACATCGACTGCTTAAAACTGTATGATTTCTTTTTGAATTTTGAACATCAGAGTTAAATAACAATTCAAGAAATAATTGTCATTTAACTCTAATGTTCAATGTTCAATAAAATGATAAAAAATTGTACAGTAAGTTTTAAGAGATTGTTGTAAAAAGAAAATTTCAATTTTCAAGACCGCTATGGATTTAATCATGAAAAAACTTTTTAATTTGAATTTTGACAATTTTCGAGAACAAAAATATACTTGCTTTCCTATTGCATCTAAAAATGATGTAAAAATATCTTTGCAAAAAAACTAAAATAAGGCTGCCAAAGTGAAGGCTTCGCACTTTAAAACAGGATCAATTGAATTGTTATATGATTCGTTTAATGTAGTTATAACACTTTAAAATATAGACGATTTTTCACCGAGTGAGCGAATATTTCTATCCACTTTTCTATTTTTTCATTTAAAGTGCGTGATTTCAACTTTCATCAATATTTTGGCAAATTAATATTAAATTTTTTTTAAATTAACACATTTAATAATTTGTTAGATAGTATAATAAAATTATTTTAGCCTTTTATAATTTTTCTCTTCTAAAGTTAGTAATTGATAGTAATAGCTCATATTATAAAATATTGAATTCGAATTTGAATTTGATTATTCTAATATTTGCAGTTTTATACAAATATTTTATTTTGAATTAAGATAAATATTTTAAGTCTTTAGTTTTTTTTCTTTTGTACAGATGAATTATTTGGAACAATTACATACATAAGAATTTGTGATTATTATGTTTATTAATATCAACAGTTAATTTAATTTGATTTTCATGTAGATTTTCATGTAGAACGTTTGATTTAGCGATTAAGACAGAGACGTATATTTATGTATATGTACCTATGTGTTTATATTATTTTTATATTTAATATTGATATTTCATAGTTACATGCTAGGTAATTTTAATACATGTAATGTATAGTGTAATATAAGTAAAGTGTAAATAATACTGCAGTTTATATTAAAAATATTTAGATAAAATAGGACTATTATATTAAGAATATCAGTTTTTAGGAAAGGTTTGAATCATTTCTTTATTCGATCTGTATTATCATTGACTAATGAAATAGACCGGACATCCAATCGCAAACGAGGTATACCTCATATGCTTTTACGTGTCGCAGGTTTTGGAGAGTCACATTATCCCCTTACCATTTTCGTGCCACATTCTGTTATATCGACTTAGGCAAGTATTGCACTACAGCGCTATTGACGATAGAAATTATAATCAAAAAATATGGACAGTGTTACCGTTTTCTCATTGAAAATTATTTATTGAATTGAATCCAGTGACATTGAATCTAGAGACGAGCAAACATACATATGTATGTTCATACAATAATCATAATAAATAAATACAAATTTAATTTAATTTGTATTGTATTAGTACTTCGCATTGTTTAAGAAGCTCACAAAAGCGTTGTTTTTTAAATAGATCTTTATGATTTTCCTTTCTACGATAGAATTTTTTGTACGTGCTATTGTGAATAAAAAAATATTATGGTACAATGTCAAAAAAAGATAAATGCTTCAAATTTTATACATGATTCGGCTTTTAAATGAAAATATATCTGCTGTATTTTTATTTTTATGAAAGTGTTCGAGATAAGGTTGCACTACTTTTTTTTATTTTCATTATTTAAAGTCGCATTACTTGTGTTATTAACTTTTACACTATTTTAAAGTACACATTCGTTGAAAATGGAAAGGATTTTTTCAAAGTTATTTTTACAACGTTTCAAAGTTAAAATGATGAAAATCTAATATTTTTGTCGATTGTCTTATGGAGCATAAAAATTAAAGTTTAATCATTTGAATTTCATTCCAATCATTTAATCTAGAGAAATTGTTTTTGGAACGAAACGTTTATTAAGGAGGTGGAATTTCACATTAAACAGTCAGATATCTATTACAGTCAAGCGAACACAATAATCTGGCATCCACTGTGCAAGATTTAACATAAAATATGGATTTGTAGAAAATAAATTATATAATTAACGTATATTCGGAGGAGTTACGGTTCATCCAAATCGTTCGAGAGCTCGCATCGAATTACTCTTTCCTGCTCATCTCACAATCAGTCTCTCCCGCTGATCATCGTGACATAAGACAGTAGCCTTATTTTTTTTGGGAACCATAATCCTCTACACCCTCTATTTATGCCTCTACTACCACGTCGGTTCTGTAGTATACTATGGAATTTCTTTACAATTTTGTGAAGAATGTAATAATATTTAATGACATAATGAATATTTTAACATATTTTATTGAAATTTTATATTAATTCAAAATGATATATTCTTATTGAGTATTGCTCATTCTCATTCTCCTTCCAATTTCCTTCTTCACGATTATCATCGTGCAGAATGACAAATAAAAAGTGAGTTAAAGGAACAGTTTAAGATTTCTTGACCATAATTGCAAAAAGCATAATTGCCAAAATCTAAAAATTTAACATGATTGTCACATTTTTCTACCACCGATCAATTCTGTCAAATCGCACTTGGGTAATTTGAACTTCTAAGATAATTAAAAATATAAGTCTTATTGTAACTTTGTGAAAAACAATGACATTTTGTTTACTTGAATTCTTTTTAAAATATAAGGCTTTGATTACGCTTAACCTTTGTTTGTAGCAAATTAAAAATATTTCTATTCTCGAAATTTGTAAAAATTCAATCGTTTTTAAGAATATGAGAATTTTTTTTTACGACTGGAAATTTACCATAGAAAATTTTAATTTTGTCTTTTTCAATGATATTTTAAAACTTGCTGTAAAGATATTCGGTAGTATGTATAATAGAATCCACGTAATAGGAGAAGTATAAACATAAACATAAACGCCGAGGATCGCCAGAAAAGATAACACTATAGTCTAGGCTAGATTGGATGAGGAATTCAATACGAGCTCTCGAACGATTCGGATGAATGGCAATTGTTTTGAATATACAATTTTATAATTATTTCTTACATTGCTGTACAACTTTTTCGCCATTCTATTAAAGTGTGATCCTTCTGATTAAATGACGAAATGTCAGGATTTCTCGAATTTTTAACATTACATTAGCCTATACATTAGTAATGTTTATAATATTATAACACAAAGAATTTGATCTATTTTTTAATTCTCCAATATCTCAAAAACTAGCCGAAGCTAAAATTTTATATCTGAAGTCCTGGCCGCTTTTCTATAGTCTTTTTAAATATCACGCATCTTTGAGACAGAATTACACCCAATTAATTAAATCTCAATACAAAATGAGGATATTGTTCCAATTGATCCGCTCTCCTTATTTGAGATATTTTTTGAAGTCGAGAATTTAACTGTTCGGAAGATAATTTTACGATACTTAACGTATAAAAGGCAACTAAAGACAGAAAGTGGTATAAAAATTAGATAAGAATTATATTGTGGGCGAACGTTAAGCAGACCGCCCGTTCCTAGGCGTGGGAAGACTTCCTCGCCTATTTCGTGGAAGAGGCCACTCGAGATTGAGGACCATGGGCCGATTCCGATGGCTGGTGTTTATAACCAATGGACATAAACAGAGCTAGGGTACCCAAAGCGAGGAGGGTATTCTAACGAGAGCGAGAAGGAATGGATTATAGCAAACGGATGTTTTGGAAAGAAAGGAGAATGGATATACATAAGGAATAATGGGAAATCGGTAATTGATTACGTTATAGCCAATGAGAGCTCGTTCGGGAACATAATAAAGGTAACAGAAGGAGAAAGAACCGAATCAGACCACGTTCCGTTGCAAGTATTGGTGAAATGCAAGGATACAACAGGAGATGAAATAGATAGAAGGGAAGAAAAATTTAAAGAAATAAGGAAGAACGACTAGACAGCAGAAGGGGTAGAAATGTACCATACAACTGTAAGGGATGGAAAGATAAGGGGAAAGATGTGGAAATCGTTTGGAACAAACTAAGAGATAAAATTAAAACATCAATAAAGACAGAGACAAAGAAAGTAAGGAGATGGAGAATAGGAGACAAGATATGGCACAGCAAGGAATGGAAAGAGAGGAAGAGGAAGCTAAGAAAGGAACTAAGGGAATTAAGAAAAGGAAAAATAGATAAGGAAGAATATGTATACAAAAGAAGGGAACACAAGGAATGGTACAAGAGCGAGAAAGAGAGACACGCCAGAAAAGAGGAAGCAAAGATAAACTTGTTGAATTAGAACAGAAACTGAGACATGGGAGTACATTAATAAATATGGAAATGGAAAGAAGAGGGAAGCAATAGAGTTGGAAGAATGGAAAGCACATTTTATGGATATATTAGGAGGACACGAAGAAAGACAAAAAGTGATTACGCACAGAGAAGAAGAAAGAAGCGAAGAGATGGAAAAAGAAGAAACAGAGATAACAGAGAGAGGAAATAATAGAACAACTAGTGAAACTGAAAAAGGGAAAGAGCGAGATGCAACAACATAGAAAATGAAGCGTGGAGGTTTATGGCTACAGAGATTGGAGAAGTATTCCACTGACTAATAAACAGGATATGGAGAGGCGAAGGGAGAGTAGAGGCAAGGAATAATTTGTCCAATATTCCAAAGAGGAGAAAAGGATGACATTCGAAATTACAGGGGAATAACTTTGATGCCGACAACGTACAAAATATATGCAAGTATATTAACGAAACGAATGAATGAAAAAGGAGATTGAAGGAAAGCTAATGGAAGGGCAATTTGATTTTAGAGCAGGAAGAGGAACGATAGACGCCATTTATGTACTGAACTGCATGATAAATAGAGAAGTAAGAAAAAGAGGAGGAAAACTGATTACATGTTTCGTAGACTTGAGAGCAGCATTCGACAAGATAAACAGAAATTTATTAATAGGGAGATTAAAAGAAATGGAAATCGAACAAAACCTGAGGAACAGAGTGGCCGAAATATAAAGAAACGGACAACGTGGTAAAGGTTGAAAGGGGAAAGACGGAGAAATTCTGGACCGTAGAAGGAGTAAGGCAAGGGTGTTCACTAAGTCCCACTCTATTTAATGCTTTCCTATCAGACATGGAAGAGAAAACGAGAAAGGCACAAAAGGGGAAATGTAACTATAGGTAAGGAGAAGATATGGACGTTAGCACACGTCGACGATATAGTGCTGACGGCGACATCGGAGGTGGAAATGAAGGAGATGTTAATTAGATAGAGAAATATATAGAAATATATAGAAATATATAGAAAAGAAAAAATTAGTGTCGAATACAGAAAAAACAAAAATTATGGTCTTCGAGAAAGGTGGCAGAAGAAGAAAGAAAAAAAAGGAATGGATATGGGACGAACAGGTTCTAAAAGAGGTGAAAAAGATGAAATATCTCGGCTTTACAATGCAGAAAATGGAAAATGGAGAGGCATATACAAGATAGGATAAAGAAAGCAATAATCGCGATGAAATAGACTTGGAGCATAGGAGAGAGACTGTTTAAGGAATCTTATGAAAGAAGAACAAGAATATTTGAAACCCTGGTAGAAAGTGTGACCCAGAAATATGAGGTTGGGAAGAGGAGAATAGGATAGACAGAATTAAAAGAAAATTATATAAAGTAAATCTTAGGGCTAGACCGGACCATGCTTAACTATATACTTAGGGAAGAAACGAAAAAAGAGGAAATAAGAATAAAGGCATTAAGAAGAACAATCAAATTTGAAGAAGAAGGTCTCTCCAAAAAGAAGCTGATAAAAGAATGTATAAGGGAGCTAGAGAAAGAAAGAAGACACAGCACAAGGAATGGTGGGGAAGAAGGAAGAGGAACAGCGAAGAGAAAATTTGGAATTGAAAAGGGAGAAATGGAGAAGATAAGGGATTTGGAAGAGGGGAAAGTAGAGAAAATAATGGCAAGGATAAGGGAGAAGATAGAGGAGACAGAGAAAGGAGAAAGAAAGAGGAGACTCGAGGACTCAAAATACAATGTAGAATACAAAGGAATAATAACACAGGAAAGACCAAATTATCTGAAGGGTAGGATGAACAAGGGAGAAAGAAGTTTGATAACCAGGTTCAGATGCGGGAACGCAGTAAAAGGGAATCGACACTGGAGAAGAAGTGAGGACAGACTATGCAGAATCTGTATGAAAGAAGAATAAACGATAAAGCACGTGATGGAGAAGTGTGAAGCAACGAGAGAAGAAATGGGAAAGGCGGAATTTCTAAGAGAACGGAAAAGGACTGGCAGTAATGAAAAAGATAAAAAGAGAAAGACCGAAGAAGACCCAGGAGAAAAAGACAGAGGAGGAGCATAAGCGATAAGGAGGAGTAGAACGTTAGGTGAAATAGAAACAGAAATATGCGACAAACTTGGCATAAGAAGATGAAAACAAGAAAACCAAAGAAGAATATCAAAGGAAAAGGGGCAATAATATAATAGTTACAAGGCCAGTAGTGTTACAAGCAGTAGGTTAACACAGCATGAATTATTATTGCACAAAACATTATAAGAATGGCGCTTGTCTACGAAGTATGTTTTATATACGTAGTTATAAGAATGGATATGTAAACAAGAAGCCATCCTAAGCCGGACAGACAAGGATTACAATAAATAAATAATATAGTAATTAGGGTATTTAGATGTGAGCCCCACCAAACACCCTTCAAGAACTTGATAATATTTATTAATTTTGAGCATTTAGCATGGATTTCATTAATGTGTCCTCGAAAATTGAATGCACTATTAAGATTAATGCCTAAGAACTTTTCAGAATTCATAATAGTGTGCTGATTAATTTTAAGAGAGGCAGTACCTTCAAGGTATTTTTGTCTTTTGTTAAGAACTACTAATTTAGTTTTGAGTGGAGAGTTTCAATCCTATGTCGATTAAGTTTTTCCTAATTATTTCTAAAGTACACTCCATTAGATGATCTTCAGGATAGGACTCTTTGTGCACACCGTCATGTCGTCCGCATATTTAGAGATTTGTATTTTGATAGATCTCTGCAAATTTTAGAAACAAATTATACAACAGACGGCTCAAAACTCTACCCTGTGGAAGACTCTTATATAGAACTCTTTTTCCTTCAAAGCTCGGAGATGTAATAATGCGACTAGCACCAGTTAGCTATAAAACTCAAAGTGTTAATTGATATACCTATACCGCTAGAAAATTTAACAATATGTTAGATTGGACGTTATCAAAAGCGCTAATGTCTAGAAACGCAGCTATCGTATGTTGTTCGTGGTAAAATCTCGTGTGAATGTGTGAGCATAAATTGCTGACGTTATCCACACATGATCGACATTTCTAAAAACCAGATTGAGATATTGGAATGAGATTTTATGTCTCACACCACCACTTATTAATCTCTGATTAATAGGACACTCCAGAACTTGCACATGCACGATGTAAGCGAGATTGGCATGAAATTTTCTCCATTTGATTTTTTGATGAGAAGAATTTGACTATTGCTCCATTCTTCTGGAAAAGATTTGGTAACAAATATCTCATTAAAAATATCTAACATAACTAATTTACATTTGGTGGATAAAAATCTAATTGTTTTATATTCGACTCCGCCTAATCCGGGGGCTGCATCTAAATCAACAGAATCAATCGCAATATTTAATTCGTGGAAGTCAAATGTATCCAGAAAATCATTGGTAGACAATTGGTTAGATTAAGTTAAGAGTGGGATCTACTGGAACCCAAGATGGGCACACCTTGTTTGTTGCACTTTGTATATTGTATCCGAAATTTTATCGGGATCCACATATTTATTGCTACTTGCATTTGCCCATTTATTTTTTTAACTTTTTATTGTGTTCCAGAAATATATCGAAGACGTCCAGCTGATTTCAGTTGCAAATTTCTTAAAACTATCCCTCTTTTTATTCTTATGTAGCTTTTTCGTAACGATACTTGTTTCTTATAGTTGATCCAACTGAGAATATTTGGATGATATTGCCACTTTTTAAAAGCCGTTTTTCTTAGTCTTATATACTTATCACTATCTATATCCCACCAGAGAACTGGATCTCTGTGAAATTGCTTGGATACATTTCTCCTTTTAGGTGTGCATTTAAAAACTGATTCTTTCATTATGTTGACCAATCCAATGTATTTATCTACTGCTGTTCTGCCTTGAAATCTCGAACAAGAGTCTCGTAATGTCTCTTCATCAAATCACGATAGATGGTTCAGTTTATTTTTATGGATGATTCTATTGCTCATTTTCTTGTATATCGTCTTTTCAGTATTTAAATTAATGCATCGGGAAATAGTCAGATCTTAACGGGAAATGGTCAGATCTTCTTCTTATAATATTGTGGGGATATCTGTGATTCAGTAGTCAGACAGTACCAGATCCAGATTGTTCCTGGAATTGTTTGAGATTTTAAAATATTATTTGGTGTTGTGATTTAGAATGTTTATTTCGTGTTTGTCAAATAACTGTAGGAGAGACTCCCCATTCTTATCCGAGGAGTTGCAATTCCATTCTATATGGTGGGCATTAAAATCACCTAGAAGCATTCGTTTTAATCTTATTAAGAAATTTGTCCTATTTGTCCACTTTCAATCTGTTCCCTATAACAGGTAACTATATTGAACTTCCTGGATGTTTGTAATCATGAAGCAACAAGTTTCCACCCCAGGGTTTCAACTACCTTATATTTAAGATGATTGGCAATGAAAATAATGATACCACCTCCCATGTCAACTCTCTTTTCTAATAATGAACCCAGATAGGTTGAAAACCATTTCTGGCTTAAGCCAAGATTCTACACATACCAAAATATCAATTTTTTTGGATAAAAGTGTGATTTGTCTTTTTTACTAACAATGCTTCTACAGTTCCAAAATACAGTGTTTAGAGATTGCATTGCTGTACTATAACGTTAATGTATTATTGATGAAATTATTTAATTAATTAATTATTTAATTAGTTAAAGTCAGGCATAGAAAAAATATCTGTGTCTGCTTCTACCGTCTTGTTAAACTCTGTTTTTCTCTTACGACCCAGCTCATTGGAGCTGTATGTATACTTCTCAGTTGAGTCCTGGCGGTTCAACTGGTCTAAGTGTTTTCTGCTGCTTCTATCACAGTTGTTTTCTTCCTCCAAATGGTGTCTTCTGAATCCATCACTGTTAACCATTTTGATGTCTTGTCTTTTTTTTGGGTTTCTTATTCTTCTAATAATGGCTTCTTCCAGATTCCTCTTTTTGATCAATTCTATGAGTTCCTGGAGCAGCTCTTCTTCTTTTTCTTTGTTTGGCTTTTTTTGAATCTTACATTGATCTTCTTGTCCTAATAGTTTTGCTCGAGTCTAGTATCTTTTATGACAGAAATCTTTCCATTGCCATCCCATTTATTGCTGCTGTCTGGGATTGTCCTATCTTCGCATTTTTCCTTTCTATGGTACGATTTGGTGGGAGGGGTAGAAAAATCTTTTTCCTGCACTGTTATTAAAAGAATTGAAATGAAAGACCCTTGTTTCCTCTCTCGCTTCTGCATAACTCATATTTTTATATGCCATCAACCTTGTAATATTTTTTTCTTCCTGGAAGACAGTGCACGAGTGGTGAAGGGCTATGATTTCCCTTGTAGTTTAGACAAAACTCAGGTTTGTCGCATTGACCGTGATATTCGTCAGAACATCGAAAACACTTTTTATTTTCTGATTTGTAGAATTTATATGCCCTAACTTTAGGCACTTAAAACACCTCTTTACCTTTCGAATATATGGAGTGACTTTAAACCAGACATGCCTCCAGCCTATTAGTAGTTTTGTTGGCAACGAGTCCCCTTTAGTTTTTATTATGATTACCTTGGTGTCTCTCCAGACTGTTTGTCCGTCCATTGATATTCTTTTTTTCAATCTTGGCAATCTTTTTTTCAAAATTGCATTTGGCCTTGGTTTGCTACTAATTCCTTCTCAAGCTCTTGTATGATGCCGTCCCAATCAGTAATAATTCTCCATTTTTCTAACGGTTTTTTCTTGGAATATACGCTTTAATCTTGGTATTTCCACTAAGTTTTTGCAGGATATCGTTAGCTATTGCAACAAATTTTGTACGAATTTCTGCTAGGGTTTTAGAAATCATCCTGACTGATACTATATCTTTTCCTCATAACATGACTTGTCTATATATTTTAATTATGTTTTTCTTTTTATCGTTCAAAGCTTCTTCCTGTTTTAGAACTATTTCTATTAAGCATGTTCCATCTTGACCAGTGTACTGAAATCTTTCATTCTTCGTACTTGCTCCTTTAGAACAGATTTAATTGCATTAGCAGCTTTAATTTTAGAATCATTTACTGTGTTTCCTACTTCAGAAATGGCCATTTTCTTATCTGCTTTTTCTTTATTCGTTTCCGGATCCATAGTTCTTTTCCTTGACTTTTTTCCACTTATACATTCAAACTGTACCTCCATAATCTCCTCAGAGACCGATGCGCATGCGCAGAGGCACGGGTGTAGCAATCCTGAGGTACCCTAGCCGGATCGTGCAAATACGCGTATGCCGCATATACTTGTATGAGTAATATCTTGCATGAGCTTCACACTCGAGGCTGTGCACACTAGAGACCGACGCGCAAGCTGGTGTCCCCGCCTCCTCGCGACCTCCACTCGTAACGTTTCCGCTTCGGGAAATTCCGGGCTAAACGGTTAAGTGAGTTACCTCCCGTATGGGACGGTCTACTCGCTGGTCCTTAAGTGATCTTTAAGGGATTCTTAGATGAAGTTTTTCCTTGTTCGTGCGCATACAACGTCCATATGCGCCTCTCTTCGCAGCGGTTTAGAAGTGGTAGATATAGTCGTGTATGCCCTAAAGGCGAGGTCGCATGTTCGTGTCCCGTACGTCGGGTCGGATTTGTACTAATTGTACTTCCATAATGTTTCCTTTATCTTCCTTTGTTGCAAATATTATATCGCCTGGTTGGCGGGAGGTCAAAGCTAATCCCAACTTTGCCTTACTTCCTTCCACTTTAGCCTTTAATATAAATTTTTTTTTCTCCTTTTCTAATTTATCACCCGCGGAATTTTCAGTAACTATCCAAAAGCAGACGGGGTTTCGTGTCCCCTTAACCCTTATAGGACTTGCTTACGGGATTTCGTCTCTTACCTAATATAGGATTTTTCGACCAAGTATCAATCCCCATTTGATATCCGGTCTATCCTAATTGATCTATGCTAGTAGTGCTGCGGTGCTTGCTTGAATCGACACGACAGGATGTGAAACAAATATGATAATGCAATCCTAGGACCGCAAAATCGTGGCCGAAAAAATACATTGTATGCAATGTTTATTCATATATCTCATCTGTGATAGCTGTATAAAAAAATAGAAAATGGTCCTTAGCATACAAAATTTCTTATTAATATACTGCAGATGTTTATGCATTTAAAATACGCAAAAAAAAACATATGCAAAATATGTAAATACGCACGAAAAATATGTAAAATAACTATATATTTTATGAGTAAGATTTATGGAACATATATTCTTATTTGTAGAGTATATATTCTTCTACTGCTCTATATGATATAGATTTACATACATATAAAATTTTATATACAAAAAAAATATATTTAACATTATTACAATTATTTAAATACAGTAAGTTATGAGCATTTTTTCCAAATTTTCTGTCGTTAATTGTTGACGCTTATCTATAAAAATTAATTTATATATCGAACGATCGTTCTATCACAAGATGGAACATATTCAAATTTGCATAATTTTTGGCACATTTTTCGACAATTTCACATCTTTATTACATAGTATTTATGAAATTTTCAATAACTCTACAAATTCAGTATTATTTCTAAAAATAGCATTTACTTTTGTAACGTTGAACGACCGACGTTTGCTCCGGGTTTCAAAATTACTATGGTGTATCTTCATTTCGAAATTACAACTCCGACATTCCGCCATTCTTTATGCCAAGATCGCGTCCAGGAAACGCGTCCCTCTGGCCTTGGTCCTACGGCCAGGGCCAATAAATATATAAATGTAATGTGAGAGATGCATCCATGGACAGTACTATTGCGAATATTACTTTATGGGACTGATCTTGTCCAACAGTGTATCTTGACCGAAAATGATCCATCTTCCTAATCACTTATATAAAGCTGACACTGCATACAATTCTGTTGTTTTAACACTTAACCAGCCGGTGGGGTATTAATACCCGTTTAAAAAATTCACATAGACAGCAAGTCAGGTATCTGTTTAGACTATTGTTGATTGAAGTTATTTTTAATTTATTCGGTAAATGTAATAAAATGCATGCAGCAAACTGTCATTCTATCGTGAGTTTTACGTAAGAAGTTTTAAATAAATAATATTCATTCTAAAAGGTATTAAACTTACAATTAGACGGAAATGAAGAAAATATCTATTGTAAAAAATATGTGCAGATATTTTATCGTACTCATACGTTTGTGACATTGAAAATTACAATTCGAATTTTAATGATTTTTAGTCATAATTTATTTATTGTCCTGAAAATTCATACTTCGTGCAATTTTAAATATAAATATACATAATATATATTACATAGTGTAAGTACATAATAATACATGTAAATAAATGTATTATAGATAATAATGTACAATACATAGCGTAAATATACATAAATATTCGAATTAAGTAAAGTATCTTCAATCAGGGACTCTGAATTTCATAAAAAAATGTTAATAAATACGAAAGTTATAATAGAATTCATAGTCTACTTCCTCTTTTTGCTTATAAAATATTGCCGGTCATCAAGGAAAATTCTCTCAGTTAGCACCGTTAATCGTTCTACTTGGTCGTCATTTCTATCAAAGAAAAAAAAAAATTCAGAATGTGATAGATTGGATACTATACTTCACTTCGATTCACTGACGATATTCGAGCAGTTCATTCCATCTCGAGGGAAGTAATAAACTCCACGGTCCAAAATTAGAAGTGAAAATGTATGAAAAGTGTTAAAAAACGAACTTGGCGAAGTAATTTCCCAGCCACCAAAAATCCCATGGACCAAGAAAGAAGACCATCGAATACTGGCATAATAAATCACGTCAGATACGTCGAAAACAAAAGCTTACTGGGAGAAATACGAAACTCGAAAACCCATGACAGTTTCCGTTGTCAGACATACGGTCATACATCCGTAAACTGTAATAAAAAACCAATTCGCATAAAATGCGCAGGTCAACACAACATAAGAACCTGCATTAAAACTCTAGATGCACCTCCGATTTGCGCAAACTGCAAGGCAACCACTCGGTCAATTATTCAAAATGTCCTGCTCGGATTATCTTAGCAAGAGAAATGCTTACGAAGAAGCAAAAATTCAAACAACGCAAAACTACTAAGCACAAATACTCCCGCACCAATTTCCTGACCCCTAGAAAAACCCTCGTTTCTTATATTCTTCATACACAGACAAACTCTCTCATTAGACATGAACTTACATACGCAGGAGCGGTCCAAGCATCTCCTCAGCCCCCGCAAACTGAAAAACATACAACCACAGATCTTAGAAGGACATCAGCTCCGAATTAAACCTCTTTTTGAGGATGATCTCCCTGGTACTGAAACTATATCAAATATACCAACAATCTGAACAGGATCAAAACGACCGTATTAATAGTTAAAGAACTGGAAAATGGCCAGTCATAAGAATACATTAAGCATTAGTCTCCGAAACACAGCATTAAAAACAAAACAGGTGATCTACATAGATTCATCTCAGACCACAACGTTGCCATCATCAGAAATCTGGCTTATTCCTAAAGACGTTATCAAAATATCAAATTATAGCATACACAGAAAGTATGGTTCAACAAGCGCAAAAAAAACAAGAGGCGGTGTGCTAATTGCAGTCCATAAAAACAGACAAAATTAAAACCTCCCCCACCCTAACCACAGAAGCAACTTACGCAGCCCCAAAAACGAAGATTCTTCTAGGAAACCTAGACATCGTCATCCCACATGGTAACGGACATTACATCATAGGTGGTGACTTTAATGCCAAGAAATACATATGGAACAACAAAAGAAAACTCACACAGATCCATAATAAAAAATCACTCCGAACTACACAATTACTAAATCATCCATAGCCCAAAATATATGTACAAACAGCACAAATGTATCCTATCAAATGCAAAAGCTCCATATTTTAAAAAGAATTCAAGTAAACAAAATGTCATTGTTTTTCACAAAGTTACAATAAGACTTATATTTTTAATTATCTTAGAAGTTCAAATTACCCAAGTGCGATTTGACAGAATTGATCGGTGGTAGAAAAATGTGACAATCATGTTAAATTTTTAGATTTTGGCAATTATGCTTTTTGCAATTATGGTCAAGAAATCTTAAACTGTTCCTTTAACTCACTTTTTATTTGTCATTCTTCACGATGACAATCGTGAAGAAGAAAATTGGAAGGAGAATGAGAATGAGCAATACTCAATAAGAATATATCATTTTGAATTAATATAAAATTTCAATAAAATATGTTAAAATATTCATTATGTCATTAAATATTATTACATTCTTCACAAAATTGTAAAGAAATTCCATAGTATACTACAGAACCGACGTGGTAGTAGAGGCATAAATAGAGGGTGTAGAGGATTATGGTTCCCAAAAAAAATAAGGCTACTGTCTTATGTCACGATGATCAGCGGGAGAGACTGATTGTGAGATGAGCAGGAAAGAGTAATTCGATGCGAGCTCTCGAACGATTTGGATGAACCGTAACTCCTCCGAATATACGTTAATTATATAATTTATTTTCTACAAATCCATATTTTATGTTAAATCTTGCACAGTGGATGCCAGATTATTGTGTTCGCTTGACTGTAATAGATATCTGACTGTTTAATGTGAAATTCCACCTCCTTAATAAACGTTTCGTTCCAAAAACAATTTCTCTAGATTAAATGATTGGAATGAAATTCAAATGATTAAACTTTAATTTTTATGCTCCATAAGACAATCGACAAAAATATTAGATTTTCATCATTTTAACTTTGAAACGTTGTAAAAATAACTTTGAAAAAATCCTTTCCATTTTCAACGAATGTGTACTTTAAAATAGTGTAAAAGTTAATAACACAAGTAATGCGACTTTAAATAATGAAAATAAAAAAAAGTAGTGCAACCTTATCTCGAACACTTCCATAAAAATAAAAATACAGCAGATATATTTTCATTTAAAAGCCGTATCATGTATAAAATTTGAAGCATTTATCTTTTTTTGACATTGTACCATAATATTTTTTTATTCACAATAGCACGTACAAAAAATTCTATCGTAGAAAGGAAAATCATAAAGATCTATTTAAAAAACAACGCTTTTGTGAGCTTCTTAAACAATGCGAAGTACTAATACAATTAAATTAAATTTGTATTTATTTATTATGATTATTGTATGAACATACATATGTATGTTTGCTCGTCTCTGGATTCAATGTCACTGGATTCAATTCAATAAATAATTTTCAATGAGAAAACGGTAACACTCCATATTTTTTTATTATAATTTCTATCGTCAATAGCGCTGTAGTGCAATACTTGCCTAAGTCGATATAACAAGATGTGGCACGAAAATGGTAAGGGGATAATGTGACCCTCCAAAACCTGGGACACGAAAAAGCATTGGATGTCCGATCTATCCTGTTAGTCAATGATATAAAATAAAATTTTTAATAATTTAAAAAACAGATATTTAATAGATTTTATGTAGATTCATCAGATTTTATTACATTTAAAAGAGATGTTGAAATAATCTTTAAATTTTGCTTTACTTTAGTTTCGAATTTTCAAGTAGTAAAGATAAATCGCGTCAGCACTAAATTTTTGTTAATATTTTTTAAACAATAGATAATAGATACATTGAGATTTTACATTGCATCTTTCCAATATTTATAAAAAAGAACATAGTTTATTATTAAAAAACATATTTTAAAATTCAGTAACGTACATTCACTACACAATTTTTGCAAATATTGTATTATACTTAGAATTTTTGTAAATACCGGAAACAATATTTTAGACAATATTCTGTGTTTTTACTACGTTACTTTCCTATTGTTCAGGTTAATTCGTGATAAAGGAGGGAATTAAAATAGAATTTAGACCCTTTTATAATACGTATTATCGTTTGTATTTCATTCTTTTATTTGATCATTGAAAATTTCTTTCCGCATGCAATTGTCAATTTCACTAAAATATAAATATAAGAATAGATCATAACAATAGGTCATAGGACAGTTCTATTCATTACAAAAGACTTGTAAATTCAATAGTTGACATATCTCTTTATCGAGTTATGGTTGTAACTAGAGTGAGAAGGACAGTGATCAAACGTATTTTCAGTGTAATACGTAGTGTAAATTGCACTAAACAAGTAAAATTGGAGATTTTGTAAATTAAATCTGGAGACAACTTGTACGGCCCACATATTAATTTTTATAGTCACATAATCTAATATTCTATACATACGTTCATACATACATCTTCTATATTATAAGAATAATATAGAAGAATGTTAGATTAAACCTTGAGTCATAACTTGAGTGTATACAGTTAGATTTATTGTATACGTGCTTCTGAAATCGTAGAAGTTTTGGAAGGCGAACCGTGTCTCGACCGCGAAGGATTTACTTCCCACTTCTCAGTTCGCTTTACATTAAACGTTATGCTTTATTTATTTCTATTTTATAATGAGAATACAACACAAGTAACGATAATTTTACTAAATCGACGCTAATTTTACAGTACAAAAAATAAATGGCTGATAACTTTAAGAATTTAAAACAAGGATTTAAAATAAGGATTTAAAACAATCGGATGATTTTTAGAGAAATACATAGTTAATTACAAAAATCTACATACACGTAATGTCGTAATCATTGATAAATAATACTTTTTTTACTACCATCAATAAATAGAATATACTACTTAGTAATTATACCATTCTAGATAATATTATACCGAATAGATAATGTACAGTGAAAAGTAAATTACACTCCACTGTATATAAACAATGTGTTGAGGATTCAATATATTGTGCTATGTATAAATGATCGTTAAAAGTTATACTGTATTATATATAGTTTATTATTTAACATAAATTACATTTTGATTTTATTTGTATTTTTCAAGAAAGTATTATGAAAACTTTATTAAAAAAAAAGAAAACAAAATTTGAAATTTTAAAAGATTCTTAACACAAATTATGAGATTAATTAAATAATCATTTTTTTAAAGAAATGTACTATACATCATAAAAATCCACATACGCGTAATGTTGTAAATCATTGGTGAATAACATTTTTTATCAATAAATAAAGTGTTTCCCTAATAACTCCCTTTCATTGAATAAATTGATAGTGCATAAATGAAAATTAAATTACATTGTATTAGTATAAATAGCATATTGTTAAATTATATTTCAAGTTTTATTTTATTTATATTTTATTTAAGAATCTTTTATAAAAAGAGAAGAGAAAAGAAATTTAAAATTTGAAATCTTCAAAATTTTTAATATAATCTGCGAAATATAAATCAAACAATTAATTTTGGTTTTCATTTAATATTATATATTAAATGTATAAGCAAACAGAATTACTTAATTTTTATCATTTAATTTCACTTTCACTATCTGTATTATATAATGAAGTAATGGTTGATGTTTGAAGTTTTCCTACAGAAAACAATCGCTTATACAGCTGATCACGAAGTAGCCTTAATGTAATCGGTCAAGTTGAGTCGTTAGCCTTGCTAGTTACTTATTTGAATATCAGGTCAAGGTTATTGAATATCAGATGAATAAATTCGCAGCTGATCGTTTATTTTTGATGACCGAATAAAATCATACTTTATTTCAATGATTTATGGTTTTTATTGCAACTGATATTTTTCGTAAAATCTTATTTGAAAATATTTAATATAAGCGATAAAAGAACTATTGATTACTTACACATATATGTGTATATGGAGAATACACACGTAAAATGAATTGAAAAGACCAGATATAACAGAAGCGATAAGGCACTTGGATCGAAAATTATAGAAACCAAAGTAGATAAGGTTCTAAGGAATAGCGTAGAAGGAATCTAACTTTGCAGAGATATTTAAGTGTCTTGTTTTCCAACTTAGGAGCGAAATTTTTGTTGTAAACAACGTCAGGAAAATAAAAGTGGTGGTTTTATTCAGTTTTCAAAAGGCTTATTATCACGTCTTGTTGGAATTGTCTGGGGATATCGAAATCGGAGCTTTGTGAAAATGTGTAACCTTAGAATTCTACAGATTCTAAGCTCACTAGAGATCAGATTAGTAAGCCATTTAGTATTGCTTCATATAAATGTCAGTAGGTCATAGTTAAATTTTTTATGAACAACATGTACGGAGACACAGGTGCCTTCAAGTACCACATAAAAGGTTTTAATTTAATGATGAACTTTGTGATCTGTATGGCAAGAGTTTTACTCGGATTAATACATATAATGTTCAAGCATATACAGAATATACGATCAAGAAATAAGGGAAAAGCCAAAATATTGGGATTAGATAGTATTAAAATGTTCTTAATATTGGTTATTCCTGATGACAGAACAGAACAAAAAGACTCAATTAATAATGGAAAGAATGGCACAACTTATGATACTACCAAATATATAGCCTGCTAGATATTTGTTTTACTTTACTTATTTATTTGCTTATTTGTATTTATATATAAAAAATTTTTTTATATATAATATATATATAATATATATATAACAATTTTTTATATATAATATATATATATATATAATGTTTCATATATATAATAATTCTTAATTTAATTTAAATTATTTTTAATGTATTTATTTATTCATTTACTTCTTTATTTTATCTTAATTTCGAATATGAGATACATTTTTTATGTAATGTGTTTTTAAGAACTTTTAAAAACTTTTTAAAAACTTTTGTGATTTTATGTTTTTATGTTTAGATATCTGGAAAGTTGATACTGTATACATTTCTTGAAGTAGTATTGGATGACTGAATGTCGATTGAGATAAAGAAAAAAAAAAGGTAAAGACCATTATGTATCGTGACTCTACGGTCTAGTGTACCCACGATGAACGCTGAGAAAGGGATTTAGTAGCAGTCGAAGTAAGTGGCTTATAAGAGCATGGATGCTCGAATGTTTCATTCAGTTGAGTAGTGTGATCCAAGGCAAACGAGTCCCTGGTGCTTATCTAACGAATCGTTTATTTGTCGTTTGCTGTTTTTACCAAACGTTTATTAAATTTGTATTCTAGTCCTATTTTGTTTTGATTTTTCATTTCACACAGTGGTATTATTGAATTCATTATTTCTCGGAAAAATTGCATTTTTTTCTTTCGTTCCTACCGGAAAATAATTGAAAAATTAATAAATGTTTACGATATAAAATGATATTATTTTAATGATAAGAAAGTAGAAGAACCAAAAATTCCAATGATGGATGTGTAAGTGTTGAAAACAAAATTTTTCTTGTAACAGTACCATATTTTCTATAAAATCATAAGCAAAGTTATGTTTTCTTAAAATATATCAGAATAGTATCATTAATAATTTATAAGATAATACTTACTATACTTATGATAATAAATAATAGAAAGTTAATAGAAATAACTTTCTCCTTATAACAAGAACGTTTAATTTCTTAACATTATATTATATTTTTAATAATTTAATTATTTTTAAATCTTTGAGATAAATTTTCAATTTATTAGCATTTTATATTGTGACGTTATATTATGATGTTATTCTTTCTTGAATGAAAGCATTCAATATTTGAATTTAATTAAAGATATTATACAACTATATATATCTCTCTCTCAAGAAAGATCTTATGGAAAAAAAATAATCAGATAAAACCTGTTTTTCATTAAGTCATAATTATTAAACAGCTAAACACATTTAACACATATCTGTTTGTCTAATTATTAAATTTATATTTGGAAATCTTAAATGGAATCTTACATAATAAATATTATAAATATTATTTCTAAGGAAAGCTATAATTTACTTATATTTTCAATTTCAAAATTAAAGAAATTAATATATAAATTAAAATTAATATGTTATAAAACAATCATAAAATTAATAAATTAAAGAATTAAAATGGATTTTGCTCTAGTTCATAGTGATTGAAAGATTTTTATTTTAATAATGGAATGAATACTTTAATTTATAATAACGTTTTAACGTTAACATTATGAAATTGTGAAAATTACAAGAGAAAAAGAGTGTTAAAGCGTTTGTTAAAACTCAAAAATCTGAACTGAATATTGATACATACATTTATATATGACATCCAGTGTGATATTAATAGATCTAGAAGTTGTGTGTTACACAACTTCTATGGCTCTTATCTACTTACCTCTAATTTTGATTAGCTTCGTAATTGATTTTTCCACGCTGTGATTTTAATTAGAAATACTTGTTGAAAGAAATGAATCAAATTTATAAAATGTACATATATTTTACATATGCACATGTGGAAAAACAATTACGTTTAATTATGTATAAACGTAATAAGAATGTGAATAACATTACCTAACCATAAGCGACTCGAATAGTTAATAAACATTGTAAATATGTTCTATTAAATGAAAAGAACTAATTTCTATTAAAACAATTTTATTCCATGTAAAGCTAAACGTTCTGAATATTCACAAATATAAACAAAAAATAATAAAACTCAGAGTTGTTAAATAACGTAATTAAATTACTAATTAGCGAAGTGACTAATTATAAGAATTAATTATAAGAATTAACTAATTATAAGAATTATTGAAGATTAATATTAAAGAATTTGAATTTTTCTAATCCTGATATAATATAGTGCTTCAAGAAGAGTCAATAATTATTGTAATAAGCATTCCGAATGACAATTATTATAAATGCATAATTTATATCGTAATCTTTATATTTTGAAGAATTTCATTTTTATTGCATTCGATCATATTCTGTTTGTAGAATGATAAATTAATTATATTTATGCGAATACACTTAAGTGTGTTATTAAATAAATTAGAATTATACATAAAATTCCGCATTTCAATATATTGAGAGTAGTTATAGATTATTATAAATTAAAATATTACTGTATTTGTAATATATTAAGCAATGTAAGATATATATAAAAAAGATTCTTTGTATATTTCTATATATATATATATATATATATATATATATATATATATATATAAAATTGTAATTAAATACTGTAAACTTCGTAATGGAATAAGTATACATGTTTATATATTTTTTTATTTTATTTATTTCTTTATGTATTTGTGTGTATCGTTTACTAGATTTCATACATTTTATTCAAAATATTTATTATATTCTATCCAGTACATTTATTTATACTACTAAATTTGAATGTCTTGTTTCGAGTTAATTTTCGAGTCAAAACGAATAAAAGTATACAGAGATTTTCTATTTTTAATAAAAATGGATAATAAAATGATTTGAATTGATTATTTTAACTTTTTCGTCATGTATGTAGTTAACTGATCATTACATTATATTAATTATAATACTTTAAATATTATTATTAAAATTATATTATTGAAAAATGGAAGCTAAAAAACAATGTCATTACTAATCATATATATGTTATAATAAAAATTATAATATATTCAAAAAGATTTCTTTCTTTTCTTTTCCTCAAATTTTGTTATTTTAGGGAAGAATCTCATTCGATGTTAAGGTACCATTCAGTCGATCATGCAAAGGCAATAAGGCTTGAAAATGTTTGTGAAGATATTGAAAATAATAATACTCAAGATAAAAATCAGAATTTTGATGATAAACATGACGTAATACATTATTCGTCGAATTCCAAAGGCATATTTGCACAGGTGAGAGTAAGAAAATAAGAGAGTAAGAATCATATCGTTAATGAAATATCTTTGTATTTTCTTTTTTTCCTTTTCATATCTTTTTAATTTAAATTAAAACAAATTATTGTATACGATAATTAAAAAAGATACTATCATTATAAAAAGAACATAAAAAGTATGCTGATAAAACAAACTAAGATATATTAAATAATTATTTGTATTAATTAGAAACATCTATATTTATAAATTTTATATTTTCTTAAAAATATAATATACTGTTGAAGATTGGAGACTCATAAATTTATGTTATTTGTTTTAGTGTTTAGTGTCCGGTGCAGTTTTATTGTTAGCAGCCGGTGGAGGAATGCCAATTGGTTATAGTGCCATTCTGCTACCACAATTAATTGAAGAAAATGGCACGATGCACGTTGATCGAGAACTTGGATCCTGGATAGGTACCTAAATATTTGAAAATCAATTTATTAATAATACTTAATAATATTTTGATACTATCTTAAATTTATTATTTGCGAATTTAAATTTCAAATTGAGTTCCAAATTGAGCGCGAAAAATTTAAGGATATAGCATGTTTAAGTATATAGATTTCTATTTATTTTATTCTCTTAATGCTTCTCTTACAGCTTTAGATCATTTTGATTAAACTTATTGTTAGTTTACAAAGTTTTTTTTATATATGATAAAGTACTTATAATAACTTAAATTGTAATTTACACTAGTTTTTTTTGATATTTTTTTTTCTCGTGTTCTTATTACTATTATATACATTTTCCACGTATCAAGACGTAGTTTCAATTTGAAAAGCTTTTTCATATACACTGAAAACATATGTTGCTTAACATTATATTTCGGCTACATATTAAAAACTCCTCACGAGTTCTATATAATGTTAATCATTTCACCGTGAACCGCCGACCAGGCATTATTTCAGAATTTCCATCTAGATGGTTACAATGTATCTATTTTCATTTCTACATAGTTCTTATTTTGATAATTTGTTGATAGTTTTCCCATCCTGCCAATCTTTCTATGACGTAGTAAGATAGGTGTTTTATTTTATATTTTTCCACTGTGTGGCTGAATTGGTGTATATTCTACAGCACTCTATAATTTTCAACAATAGTTTTTGGAAAATGTTGATTTTTAACTTACTAGTTTCATAGTAATTTGTTATGTGAAGTTTTGCATCTTTGTAAGATGTTTAATTATAAGTTTGTTATATTGTACAATTTTGATAACTTGCTCAATACTTCTATCTTTTGCTTCAAGGTAGTACAAGGATTCTTATTTCAATTGTTACATTATTTTTCATCATCTTGAATTCTTATATTCAGTCTTATGTTGATCTTGATTATACCTCTTTGGTAACTTGATCTTTTTTGCAGTTTTCTTTTGTGTTTTCTTTTTTGCACATTTTCATTTTAGTCTTTAGAGATATTTTGCCTTGTTTAGAATAGTTTCATAAGTATATGTTATTATTTATAATAGTTAACAATAGAAAAATGACAGTAACCCTCGATTTACCAAGCTTATTTTTGCAGTCATGACTCATGAAGAATATTTCACTACTCTTCTGACCTTCCTCATCCTCTGTTCTGGATACTTGGGTAGTTTAATGCTGGAATCTTAGAATCAAATATTGGAAACTATCTTACAATGAATATATTGCATATTGAATTTTCAACCTTGAATGCTATCATTTCTACTTCTACTTTTTAATTTTTTTCCGTAAAGATTATGGTTTATTCATTTTTCTTCTTCCAGGAAATTTATGTGGAGCAGTGGGGAAATTTCTTTCTTCTTCGTTATAATTGAGAAATGTCTTTTCTCGGTGTTAGTATTAAACTCCTTTGTTACGATTGCGAAATTCTACTTGGATTCTGTTAATGTTTCTAAGGTAACAGCATGCTTTGAGTCGTTTATTTTAATATTTTGAATAGAAGGTATTTCGATGTTTACGTCTACCATTTGATGCCTTTATTGTTCATTATGAGTGTCTCAATTGATGCACACAGTTTTTTTTCCATATGCATGCTTATTTTATTCAGAAGAGTCTAAATACATGTTGAGATTTTTGTAGTATATATACATTCGAAGATTTTCTTATTTGTGTCAATTATTGGAAATCGTTTCTGATTAACAATACCAACTTAGTAATCTTCACTTCTTCCGTTGTTGGACTGAGTTGTCCGAATATATCGGATTCATTCTCTTCTTCCTTCTTCCAAATTTACAGTTTTTTCTCTTATACCGTCGCACGTTGCATCGTAGATAAAAAAATTACGAATAATTCATGAGGAACTTTGGTTTAGATATGTGATTTCCTCGCTAAGCTGAATAAATAGGATTTCAATATTAAAGTAAATAGCCAAATAAGTGTTATAGCTTTTAGAGGAAATATTAGTTATGGTTTTTGATTTGACATTGGAATTTATATGTGTCAGGAAAACTCCCTCCAATATCATGATTTCTGTCCTACATATCATCAGATTGAATAATTTTTATCAGTGAGAGTCAAGATCAAGTATAACCATCAATCTTGTTATTCAAATGCGTTTTTTAAGTGCTAACATGTCCTGATCACATAATGATCGAGAAATATTAAGTAGTTTGAATATTATGAGGACGATTAGGCTTTTGTTGTAATGAAAAAAGCTATTCTGGAAGAAATTCCATTTTAATATATGTAAGTCCATTTCAAATATGTAAGTATATATAAGCTACATATAGAGCACATACCAAAGTACATGCTTTAAATACTGAACAGCAATATAAATGTTATTTATATTTTATTTAAATTTCGAATCTAAATAAAAACATATATGAGTATAAGCAAAATTGAAAATCACTAGAAAAATAATTACATAATACATTTTATGATGATAATGCATTTCGAAAGAAATACTAACTTAAATACAAATTTTATTTGTGTAAAAAAAGAAACATTGAATATTTTTTAAAGTGAAAGGTTTAATAAATTTCTTTGAAATAATTATAAGAATTACAAAAAGTAATACGTAGATCGCCATAATCTTTTATTTACCAAATATTATTTTACATAATATGTTTTTGTAAGAATAAATTGGTAGTCTCTCTAAACTGAATGATAAATTAATAAATTAGTAATCAGTTATATTCAATGCCTTTTTCGTTTTTACAAGTTTCCATTATGAACAATTTTAGAAATCGGATATAGATAGCATTTATTATGTTTTTATCTTTCTTTAATAATCCAAAAATGTTCTTTCAACAACGTTTTATAACTTTGGAAAAGGAAAGAAATCACAGTTAATCGGATGAACATAAAATCAGATGAACATAGTGAGGAAGACATTATTTTTAGTTTAAAACATTTTTGAATGTTTTTTTTCAAGTGCAATATGATTATGATATTTTTTTAAAATCGTTGACATTTTGCGTAGAGTATTTTAATATATAAGTATGTACATGTCTTCAATTATCTATACTGCATCCATAGGTCAATTATTCCATCACATAGCCCTATTTATTTATTATATATCAAATATGTTTCAAAAATTCAAATGAAATACCATTGTTTTGCATTTTAAAACATACGTTTATTATTTGCATTTCAGCTTCAGTCCATAGTCTGGCAACACCTATTGGATCTTTAGTATCCGGCGCATTGTTAGATGAGATTGGTAGGCGTGGATCTTTACAATTTTCAGCAGTACCATTATGTATTGGGTGGTTCATTATAGGTTTTGCTAAAAATATCCCTTGCTTGTTGGTAGGAAGAGTTATATTGGGTTTCAGTGTAGGCTCAATGGCAGTACCAGCTCAGGTAAGAAGTACCAATATTTGTTTTAATTAATTGATTAATAATCGATTTTTAAATATATTTTTGGAAATTCTTTGTATATTAGTAATTAAGTTCAGTGATGAGTTTTTAATTTATAAATAAACTAGTATGTGCTGAATAAATTAATTACTTTCACTACCGCTATTGATACTCAATTATTAATGTATTTTAATATTTAAATCATGTATAGAGATAAACGCTGAATTTATTTTGTTATTATTTCTAGTCGCAAATTTACAATGTATGTAAATTGCAATAAATTTATAATATAAATGAATCGTATAATTTTCATTATCTAAAATTCTAGAATTAGTAGATTATTTTAAAATTTGAGATATTAATCTCGAAATAATGTTTAACAGGTTATACTGGGTGAAATGGCTGATCCAAAACTTCGTGGATTTTTAACAGGAGGCACACTTGCTTTTTATTGCCTTGGTATTCTTATAATATATGCGTTAGGCGCTTGTTTTACATGGAACATCGTAGCATTTTGTGGGAGTATTCTTCCTGTAATAGCATTAATTGCGTTAATTTTGATTCCGGAAAGTCCTGTCTGGCTTGTAAGACGGAAAAAATTCAATAAGGCAAGGAAAGTCTTGTTGTGGTTGAGAGGAGGTAACATGCAACAGGTACGTACGATATATGTATATGTATATGTAAGTAACACTTTTGTAAACTAGTTATATTTATTGAAAACCAAATAAATTTATTCTATTACTATCAAAGCAGAAATTATAATTCATGTACTTACAAATGATACCGTTGATTTGACATCTGAGAGAATGACATTTAAAAAAATTCTCAATTTTTAGATACCTACAAAAACTAAATCTATTAATGAAAGTGATATCATTGACTAATAAGATAGATCGGATATCCAATGCTTTTTCGTGTTCCATGTTTTGAAGTCACCTAACCCCTTAACCATTTTCGTGTCACATCCTGTCATATCGAGTTGTTAGGCAAGTATGTATCGCACTATAGTGCCATTAGCGATAGAAATTAAAATAAAAAAATATAGACAGTGTTGCCGTTTCTGCATTGGAAATTATTTCTTGAATTGAATTCGGTGATATTATTACGAGCAAACATATGTATATATGTACAATAATTGTAATAAATAAATGTGAATTTAGTAGATATTGTTTATAAAGCTCTATTATCGTTTAGTGTGATTTTTCACAAAAGTGCATTGTTTTTAATGGATCTCTATGATCATTTTTATAATTGAATTTCTTCTACGTGCTATTCTGAATAAAAAATAATTAGAGCATAATATTGAAAAAAAATTAATATTTCATGAAATATTTCATATTTTATACAGAATGCTTTTAGATGAAAACATATCTACTGTATTTTTGTTTTTAAGAAGAAAATGTTCAAGATAAAGTTACACTATTTTCAGGCGCACATTCGTTGAAAGTGGAAAGAATTTTTTTCGTGGTAATTTTTACAATATTTTAAAATGAAAGAGAACTCTAATATTTTTGTTGTTATTCTTGGAGTATAAAATTGGAGTATAAAAATTAATGGAGTATAAAAATTAAAGTTTAATTACCTGGATTTCATTCTAATCATTTAATCTAGAGAAATTTTTTTCGGAAAGAAACATTTAAGAGGGTTGAATGTTAAACAGTCAAACAGTTCACGTTCAAAGTCAAGCAAACACAATAATTTGGCATTAATTGATATAAAATAAATATAAAATAGATTTGTAGAATGATTTTATAAGCTAAATTATATGATTAACATATATTCGGAGGAGTTGCGATTCGTTCAATTCGTTCGAAAGCTTGCATCGAACTGCCCATTCAGTCTCCTCTGCAGATCATTGTTTTGTTTGACATGAGGCAGCAGCTTTATTTCTTCTAGGAACCGTAATTTTTTACATCCCGTGTTTATGCTTCTACTGTCACATGGATGGTGCTTTAGAAGAACAGGAACGCAAAATTTTTTTGTTTAATAAAAAGAATAATAAGAGAATATTATATCTCTGTTCTTTCAAAAAAATTGCTGTTGCGACGATTTACTGTAAATCAGTTGCTGGACAAGTTTAGGATTTGTCTAACATTAGCTGCTAATTGTTTGCTCTTGCTTTATATAATATATATAATAGATTTCATAAAATTGAATTTCTACTTTCTAAAGAGAATTCTTAAAGTTAAGATTTTATATCTTCATTTCACGACCTTGAAGTTTTATTTCGATCGGTGGTCATTTAAAACTAAATAAATATACGGTGGTCAATCATTAGTTGCTAGTCAAAATAGTTAAATTTGGAAAGTAATTTGGTTAAAAATTATTTTTAAAAATAATGAAGTATAAATAATTATATACTTAAAATGTGTATTAATATTAAAGAATGGATAAAGCTCTTTGTGATACAATAATGAAGTATAAATAATTATATACTTAAAATGTGTATTAATATTAAAGAATGGATAAAGCTCTTTGTGATACAAGATAATCATAGATGCATAATATAAAATGGTATAGTTTTAACTGCTGATTTCTTGTATCGGAATTGAGGTACAGACAAGATACACTATGTATGTATATTTATATCTCATCTATGCTGATGACAGATAACGGATATCATTTTCCTTAATCAGTTTGTATCATTTTGTTTGACATAGTTCTCCAATTTACTGTTATTTAAGCATAGAGTGCGCTAAAAAACCTGTGATTTTTTCCTGGTTGGTATTTCAGACCCTGAGACATGAAACCACATTGGATGTTTGATCTATTAGACAATGATGATATATATAATTTTATCTAATAAGTATACTGATTGTTATAATTCTGAACACTGCTAAATGGTTGAAAAAGTAGTATTTTTCTACTTGAGAATTTTTATTATAAATCTATTTCTTAATAAATTTTATTTTACTTTTCATAATTGTTACATCTCTTTTATCATCAATAATAGATTCACAATGAAACATTGATTTTAAGAAGTTCTGTTTTATATTTATGGAAGGTTAATGCTGAAATGGGAATACTGGAAGCTCGAATGAAAACAGATTTAGCACGAATAGCTACGAATATGTCATGGTTTGAAAAAATTTCTTGTGTTGTTTCTACGCTACTCGATTCAGGTGTTTTCAAACCATTAACCATCATCAATATTTTTAATATTCTTCAGTTAATAAGTGGGACATTTGTCATCATTTTTTATGCAGTAAATCTCATTGAAGATATCGGTAAAGGCATTTTAATATACACCTAGAAGATTTATAAAAAATTTATTATAGAAGATTTATACAAAACGATATATATAAATTACTTATCACTTATTGTTAGTAGATACTATATCTAGGACACAAAAAGATTTTATTTGTTGTACAGTATAATTAATATAAAAGAACAAAAGTACAAATCAAAAGCTAATATAATGCATGTAGAATTTACTGATGAAACAAAATTATATATTTTTTAATACATTTACGTTATATTTATATCTTTATATTATAATTCTAATTATGTAAATATATTTTTAATTTTTTTATATTTTTTATAATCATAATTATGTAAATTTATTTAATTATATACAGGTGGTGGTAATATAAACAATTACTTGGCTGCAGTAATTACAGCAGTTACTAGGCTTTTGTTTAGTTCAGTAGCAAGTGTCTTATTACTAAAAATGAGTAGAAGGTATTTAGGAATGTTCTCTGCTTTGGGAACTGGTTTCACTTCGTTAATCCTCGCAGGATATTTGTTAATTAAGAAAGAATCTTCTATCGATGTAAGTATAAATAGCAAGTATTATTAGGAAAATGAACTATCAAAATAGTAACTTTAATGATCTTTATTCAATTATTAGAGTAATAACAATGTATTATTTACTATATATTATGAGAAACTTAAAGATGATAAAAATATATAGGATAATATAAAAGTATTGATTTTCAATTTTATATCATAATCTTATACATTTTGTCATTTTATACAGATCTGATAAAAATATGTCAGATTGATAGAAGGAACAGGATAAGTTACATTTTAGTACAAATTGCAGTGTTATTTGATTCTTTCTTAAACAATAACATGAAATAATATACAAATTATATAAAGTTATATAATAGATCGTTGTATTTGTCTCAAAAAGTGTCATTTTATTATGAATAAAAAAAAAAAGATTTCATTTAAAAAAAAAAGTTTTGATTTTGAAATCTCTGTTGTTATCTCCATTTCGTTTATCAACAAAAAAAATATCTATGCTAAATATTACCTCTTTTTATATCAAGCAACTTTTGTAACAATATTTTTTTGATAACATGAACTCCTTATAAGATGCAATGCGCTACAAAGTATAAGATTACCTAAGACTAAGCAACTAGTTGTTAGTTAAAATCCTATTGTTTGTATTTACGAAAATATTTAACTATTAAGTTATTAAATATTTAACTATTGTCATGTTAAATTAAAAAGATATATCTGCACTTTCGCTTAAATCAAGTCATTAATGCCAAATAGCACAAATACAGTTTATGTATGTTATAAAAAAACTTTTACTGCATTGAAACTGAAGGTATAATGGTTTACATTCTGGATGTATGTATAATATGTATCGTTAAATACTGAAAATTTCTTCTCTAAAGTTGAATAGGCCTATTGTAGTCTGTATAAATCAGATCTGTCTATTTAAATTATGATACGGTGGAATACAACTGATAAATTGTAATGAAAAGATTTTTAATAGAATAATTAATTAAAACTATGTTTTCTGTAAATCATAGTAAAATACAGAATTCATTTATTTAAAGTAATATTATTTACATTTTTGAACGATAATCTATTATATTAAGTAATATTATTTACATGTTTGAATGACAATCTATTATATTAAGTAATATTATTTACATGTTTGAATGACAATCTATTATATTAAGTAATATTATTTACATTTTTGAATGCCAATCTATTATATTAAGTAATATTATTTACATTTTTGAATTACAATCTATTATATTAGATCTATATATTTCAGATTTATGTTATTGGTATTTTTCTTCTGTTATACGTGGCAGCCAGTTCTGTGGGATTGATGATATTTCCAGGTTTGATGGTTGCTGAGTTACTTCCGCAAAGGGCTCGAGGAATTGGTGGCGGTTGTAATTTCTTCTTTTTCAATTTGCTCATTTTTATAGTTACAAAAATTTTCCCTACGGTATGTTTATATGTATGAAATTTCATATTAATTAGTAATTTTGAAACATTCATGAGATATTAAGAAATTAAAGATTTATTTAATTTCATTAATATTATTTATAGTACGAAAGACATTCGATTTTTTTTAAGTTTACTGAAGAATAAGACTCGATTATGACAGACGAGCGGTTTATGGCAAGTTCCTGCTGCGTTTTGTAATGTTGGATCTCTAGGCAGAACTGCTTGTGAGCAGCTTGTGAACTGTTTGCTAACAGCAGTGTGGACGCGGCATTACAAAGCAAGATTCTTAATGTATTAACATGCGCTTCAGGTTCGTCAACAGATTCTTTGACGTGCCACGTATTAAATGAATATTGTTTGCTGTTACAAGCGAGTTTTGTTGTAATCTGATCGCAGTTCCTTAAAGTGTTCACACTGCTGCAGTATAAGAACATCAATTTATAGAAATAGAATACACACGGAATGCAAATATTGACCGTGAATGAAGAGTTGCCGCACAGCGATGAAACAATGTATTGATTTTATATCAATTCAGATGAGCAATTTGTGATAATTTGGATGGAATGTTTCTTAAATGCGAAAGCGAATGGAAAACTCAACGGCAAATTAACACAAAGCGCTCGTTTGAATTGCAAGAAAAAACTGGATGCGTAAAATTGGCGGTAAATTATATTTGTAGCGAATTTGCCACAAATTACTTGTCTGTGACAATGAGTCTAAATGATCGCGCATTAAGGCCATTGATCACGATTCTCAAGCGTCCATGACTTAATAAAGTGAAATTTACGGGAAAAGGTATTCTTTTCAAATTTTAAAACATATTTTAATTTGAATAAAATCTCAGACTGTCGAGTACAAAAGTGATTTGTTTTAGCGTGAAATGGACCTCTCTCTCTTTCTCTCTCTCTCTCCTCTCTCTCTCTTTACGTAGCATATTTTCATTTATGTGATATAATAACTACTTTAATAATTAACGATAATAACTAAATTGCAGATTTTTATGCGTCTATAGGAAATTTTAAAGTACAGAGAATGTATATATGAAAAAAATATATAAAATATTGTTTTCTATAACATTTAATATGTAAAACAATTTTCTATTAAGGTTCTATGTTTGTATTTCCAAAAAATATAAATTTGCATAAAAATCCACAGTATAGTAATAATTTAAAATTTTTAATAACTCTAATAAAATATTGTAAGAATCCTAATTGAATTTGTGTAATTTTCATTATTATTAAAATAGGTGAATGATGCAGTAGGCATTACTGGGGTTTTTATAATTTTTGGAATTTCCGCTCTTCTAGAGGCAATATTTATTTATGTTGCTTTACCAGAAACAAAAAACTGTACGCTTCAAGAAATTGAAGATTACTTTCAAGTATATATTCTATATTTTTATCTACACTATAATGTAACTGTAATTATAATATTCACATGTAATTATAATTATAATATTCATTTTTCATTGCAGCAAGATAATTTACTTTGGATTACTCGTTCGAGAGAAAGAAGAAATAACGAACCATTCGTTGTACATAAAAATTAATTTTTTAAAATATATAAATAAAAGATTGACGTATGTAATTATGATTAAAAATATAATATATATAACTTCATAATATTTATTTTTACTATTTAATTCAAATATGATGCATTTGAATTTTGTTATATAAAAGAATGTTGTAAAACTATTTTATACAGAAATATTTAAGAATATCACTGAACGTTTGTACATTTGGAAAAATAAAAGTTTGGGAGTAATCTCGATTAGTGATTCCTTCCCGATAAAGCTTTATTAATAAAGTTTAATTAAATTTTTTTAATTAATTAAAGCTATTTCAATTATTAGTTTTCGTCACTATGCGCACGTTTTTTTCTCTCTTTCTTTCCCTCTCTTCCTCGATTTGTCGCTGTTCCTTATTTGCTTTCTATTCGAAACCAGTAGCTGACATTTCTTTTTTTTAATTGGATAAAGACTGGATGGAGAATCGGGGATGGAGTTTATATTACAGCCAATTTCTGCATACAAAATTACCATCTAGTATCACAGTTAGTATTAACAGTTTGTACAACAAATATACCTCACATTTGTTATGTTCATTCACATTCTTATATTTATCATTAATTCAAAGATTCCTATAAATATACGTGCTCGAAAAATGTCTCTTTTCTTTTATTATATTTTTGAAATTTACGTACTTTATTTGGAATTTATTGACTTTACATATGAATTAATTTACCAATTTTATATTCATTTATATAGAAAATTTTTTTTCTCATTTAATGTTAAATATGAAAAAAACATTTCTCAAGAAATGTCGTCTTCAAATCATTGTCGATCATTGAAATATTCAAAATAAAAAATAGAAAGAATAACAATTACACATATTTAGGAATTGGTGTCAAAATGGAAACAATTTACAATCATTGCAACGTACACTAAGGAAACAACTATATAAGTGAAAGAAATTCGAGATCAGTATAAAATTTATTTTAATAATGAAGGCAGTGTGCAATTCCAAGAATAAATGGCAAATAATAATACAGTTCAATAAACACAATGTATTACATCTTTAAATATAAAAATCTATATGTACCCTATCTTCTATTATTTTCTACTGGTTTATTTTCTATTAGTAGTATTATAGTATTGGAATATATACACTATCCGCAGAAGTGTCACTTTTTTTTGATAACTGCACCTTTTTTAGTTCTTTTCGGAAACTCTATATAAGTATGAGTATGAATTTATTTTGTAACAAATTCTTTGTTAACAGCCGGATACTTTTCTTTACACTTCTCAATTAATTTGTAATATGCAGAATTACGCATATTTTTGTTTGCTTCTATTTTATTTTATTGTTCCATAAACACTTTATAATGTAATTTATAAATATTTATAAATTCCTCCTAAAATTGTCTATCTATCTCCATTTCGTTGGAACTGTTTGTTTATTCTGGTTGAGTTTCACTCGGAATCTTACTCACCAATTGAATTGTGACTTTTATCCTTGCATGGAGATGCAGCTACTTGAAGTTGAGAGATTATTTTCTCTGCCGTTCTTCCGTGAGAAAATTGGCAACTGCAGCTAATCGAATTCGATTTTTTCTCCAAGTCTAAGGCGGACTACACTTTATTATGATATCGTCTAAACAATGCTCCATAGGTGATTTTCACATCATAAAGTCTTCAAGTACATTGCATAGGATTCAAAAATAAACTGCAAAATACCGAGGCGCACACCGGATCGAGAATTTTTGAGACATTTTGTAAAAAAATAAACTTTCTCTTTCATTTTTATACTTTTTAATTTATATTGATTTCTAAATGTCCACCAATCTCGAAAATGATAACATTAATGAAATATAATAATTGAGAATATAATAGTTGAGACATGTACATAAAGTTAGATATTTTAAGAATATCGATTTTCACCAAATCTTCACATTTGAGCTTCTTTTTTTAAATGTTCGGACAACCGATTTTTAATCGGTTGTCCTGGCTAATTAATGTCCTGGCTAATTAGATTATGGCTAAGGCTAATGGTATAATACTTATGATGTGAATGCTCCAAACTTAGTATGTCATATTAGGAATTCTAAAATATTTGTGCGTAGAACTCATATAGATGATATTTTTTTTTTAGAAAACTCCAAACTAGGCGCCTCATGAATAGTATTAAGTGCGATGACTCTTTTGCACTATAGGAGTTGGCGTGTCACAAACACGTGGGTATACGAAGTATTATGTAAAAAATGACAATTTCCAGAACAGAATAGAATCATTCCCTAAAATTGCCATCCCACCCAAGAGTTATTCTCTTAGGTGGTAATGAGACACTTTAGAAACCTTTCTCATACTTTCTAATTAATATTGACATATCTCTTGCTCCTCAGAATTCTTTGGGAAAGATAACATAAAACCTTGATATAAAAGAGGATTTTGAGGACTATACAAAATATACATTTTATTTTATATTATATTTTATTTTTAATAAAAAAATATTTTAAATAAAATTTTATAATTATAGTTTTCATAATATTTATTATATAATACATCATTTATCATTTTATATTATAATAACAATTAATTCAATTATTTAAATTAATTTTATTTTAAATTTACATTGTACATTAATTATAAATAAATTCTTATTAAAACAAAAAATTTATTTAATTACATTATTAATAGATCTTATTCTATTTTAAGAACAAATCAATAAATAAAAAACAAGAATTAGTAGAATGAGTTTATATCTATATAAATAAAAAAAGAGTAATAATTGCAAAATATTAATTTTAATTTTATTACTTTATTTTTTGTTTTTAATATAAAACAAATTGTTATATTTAATAGAATAACTAAATATACTAAATTTATTAATTTTAATTTCATTACTTTTTATTACTTCTCATTCGTTTTATAAATTTAAATTATAAGCATAATTTGTATATGTTCAATACAATTTGATTTTGCACATCATCAAAATTATAAATTTTATTTGCATATCCTTAATTAAATTAGTTCAAAAATATAATAAATAGACTATAAAATAAACAATTGTCAAATTTGTTAATAAAATTAATGTAACACCGATTAGACAAACATGAAATATATCATACTGTATATCATTGAAAAGGAAAAATTATTATAGATATTTATGTCAAATTTCATTGCGATATCTTTTATGAGTAAAGAGTTATTCAAAAATGTCGCGAAAATTCTCGATCGCTGTGCGTTACTGATAGCCATAGTGACAAAGATAACGAAATCTGAAACAGAGTTTCCTTGTTCAACTAATACTGGGACTTCCATTTCTACATCAGTGACAATTTCTTCTACTGTCGATATCGACACCAAGCTACATATATTGCAACATGCATTATGAAAACTAGAAATCGATGAATGCATTGCGGCATGTTTCAACGTGTGTAGGAGTCTTTACAGACAGGTTTAGACACAGCGATGAATTGTTGGAAAGTCTTAGACGCAGCGATGTTTTGTGCAAAAACTATGTCCCAATAACGTACTGCTTTGCAGGAATGCTTAGTCACATCGGCGTATAGTTTTGCGAATAGCTTAAGTTCAGCAGGGCTTCGTAGGCAGATTTAGACGCAACAGCACATTCTTTTGCGAAGAGACTACATATGTGACAGCGGCGTATAACTTTGCAGGCAGATTTAGACACAACATCGTCTTTTGCTTAATTCCGACGGCGTATTATTTTGCAGGTACACTTAGTCTTATTGGCATATGGTTTAGCGAAGTGTCTAAGTCCCAAATGTATATTGCTGTCTTAGCCATAGCGACGTATTGTTTTAGTTACGTCGTTGTAATACTTTGTAGTGTAGCTCTCTGTCGGCAGCGTGTTTTAGGTAGGCTTAAACAGCGGTCTATCACTTTGTGGATGGGCATAGACTTAGCGGTGTATTGCTATCAGCAGATTCTATGTCTCAGAACATAGCGCATTGCTCTGTAAGGAGATTTTCTCTCAGCGACGTAATGCTTCACAAGATTGATTAGTCCCAGTTGCGCATTGCTTTGCAGGGAGTATTAGCCTCAGCGACAAACTGCTTTGCATAGAAGTTTAGATCCATGGCGTATTGCTTTCCGGGGCGCTTAGTATATACAGCGTATTATGTTGCGGAGGGACTGAATTTTATCGGGTTATTTTTTTGCAGGCTTAGTCTCAGCGACAATCCTTTGTAGGGAGACTTTCGCCAAGTGGCTTTTTGCTTTACAGAGTTGCCTAGTCCCAACGGAGTAATGCTTTGGAAGGAGGCTCTTTTGGTACAGCAGGGTGGCTCTTTCCCCAGCGGTTTATTGTTTTGCTGAGAGTCTCAGTACCATCGGCGTATTATCTTGAAGGGAGGCTTAGTCCGTGCGTATTGCTTTAGACCTTACGTATTGCTTTGTAGGGTCGTTTAGTTTTCAGATATTCGCATCAAAATATTTTCGAAAGACATCGGTATCAGGAGAACTCCAGGGCGCAAAGCTTCAACGTGTCACCTTCTCGAGCCTCATAGTTTCCCGATTCAAAATTCAAATTTTCAATGAGGAATACCTCTTGGATCTCGATATATTCTAGTTTAAATATTTCTCAAGAAATATCTTTTTACCAGGATAATCGCTAATCGGAGTGCTTTGGCGTGTAATATCTTAGTCTCATGTTCCCTTGATACAAAATTTCAATTTTCAGCAAAGAATACCTCCTGGTTTTCGAGATATTCCCGTTTAAACATTTTTTAAAGAACCTGTGTATCATGAGAATCACTTGTTGCGGCCCTTGAGTATCATTTTTTGTTCAAATTCCGAATTTTCAGTGAAGTATCTCCTCGTTCAGTTATTCACGTTTAAATAATTTTCGAAAAACTATCGTATCAGGGGAAATTGGAGAGCTTTAGCCTACCACATTTTCAAGATTCATATTTTCCTGGTTCTGGGTCCTTGTTTCAAGAAGAAACAGGTGAAGAAATCCTCCTGGTTCTCAAGATATTCTCACTTAAATATTTTTCGAGAAGTCTCTGTATCAGGGGAACTATTGGTTGCACAACTTCAGCATGCCACATTTTCAAACATCATGTTCTCTCCGAATCCGAATATTCAGCGAGAAATATTTCCTTGTACTTGATATAATTCTGCATAAATTTCTTTTGGAGCCTACTTGAATCACGTGATGTCCTGATAAAAATTCTAAATTTTCAGAATACCTTCTTGTTCTTGTGATATTCCCACTTGGATATTTTTCAAAAAACCTTCTGTATCTTAACGAGCCAGACCATAGCGCTTTGATGTGCGGCGTCCTCGACCGTCATGTTCTTGTGATACATAATACGAAAATCAGGAGATATTTCTCACTGAAAATTCGTAATGTATATATATATATATATACAAGCACTTTTGTAATAGTAATTAAAGCAGAAAATTCATTATATCTCATAAACGAGGACAGATAAGACATATATTTATATGACTTTTTTTCATTATTTTTAGGCGTACAATCAGCTTCCGAAGTAGGTCCCCCAAGTTACGAAGCACCATGTATATAATGAGGTGGCACGACAAATCGTTGCATGCAGTGGCTCTCATGATACATCTTTGAAAAATATTTGAGCAGGAATATCCCGAGAATCAGAGGCTATTTTCCGCATAAAGCTCGTATTATGCATCAGGAATACATGTCGCACGAGGCGGTGGCAGGGTTACGCACTACGACCAGGGTTCTTATGATACAGAAATTTCTTTAAAAAATATTTAAAGTGGAATATTTCGAGTATCATGAGATATTTTCAGCTGAAAAGTTGGGATTTTGTACCAGAAAGATATTTAGAACGTGGAGCGCCAAATAGAAGAAACTTCGTATTATGTATCAGGAGCACATGTCGCACAGTAGCTCACTTGCTAATATAGATAAAGACTATATAATGATGCCTGTTGAACTGAAACTTACTCGAATGTATATTTATTGAATAGATCAATATTCGAAATCAATTTTCTCAAAAATAAAGTCCTAAATAAAAAAAATTTATTTTATATTTTTCAACTTATTTTCTCAATTATATAACAATTATTATTTATTCTCTATTTTTTCAACGTTTTCTATGCATTTGCAAAAATTTTCTTTTTAATTAAGCGTAATTGTATTTACTATTTATGTGTCAGTATTTATAATTCATTATTTTTTAAATTTTGAAATAGAATTTTTCTCGATTATCACTTTAATTGTGCCTAGTGTAGTATGAACAAATTTGGTAATCCGGTGATGATTACCAAAGAAAAGATATTAAAACTCTCATTAAATCTATGCGCTTTCATAAGTCGCTATCGCTGTAATACTCTCTGTGTCTTCACTCTCGAAGGTCTCAATATTCTCTTTAGATCTATATACCCTTGCGATGCGCTACTCTTTATCAGTATGCAAACTGGGTAAAGTTGGTAACTGGGTAACACTAAATTTTTAAAGGACGAATTAGGAAGTTTATTAGAATCTCGTTTAATATAAGTTTTATATTAATTTAAAAATTTTAAAGTCCAAGGTTATTTGAAAGTCATATCATAAACATATCTGAATGTAGTTTTTCATGAGCTACGTGATGGAATAGAAAAAAATACCCGTTTTTGTAGATAAAAAATGCCAATGATCTCGAGAAAACATTAAAAAATGATATTTAAAACAAAAGTCTCCGTTTAGCCGTCGTACCGTACGGACGTCCGATACAGTCTCGCTTACGAGTTCCAATCCATATTATTCTAGTGTTAGTGTTAGTGAAAACAAACGCCACACAAGACTTACCTCAACACAAAGGAATACCATAGGAATGAATACACCGACGAACCAACAACAACCTGCTGGTACCTCTGAGTACAGGGATTCCCAATTTTCCAACCAAACTGAAAGAAACAATTCCATTAAATCATACTCCCACGCAGCACAACTCGACGCATCACCTACAAAAGACCAAGCTATTATCATCCACGCAATAGACGACACAAGCCTCCAAGACTATGCCCTTGCAATCGGCCCCAAATCAATAAGGTACATCTCCAAAATTTCAAACAATCGAATTTGCGCATATCTGGATAAAAGAGAAACTGTGCTACATCTAACAAATCTACATAAAACAATAACGGTCAACAACAATACGCTAAACTTAAAACCAATGTTAACTCCGGCCCAAAGAATAATTCTATCAAACGTCACACCGGTTATACCCAACTCAGAATTTGAAAAAATTTTCAAAAGAAACAACGTTAGGCTATGCCCCAGAATAACAACTCTGAAAGCAGGAATGATCAACCCGCAATATGCCCACATCCTCAGTTTCAGAAGACAGGCATACATTAACCCCGATAACATTGAAAAAATCCTATCCACCTTCCTAATAACTTTTGAGGATACATCGTATTTTTACCTCCATCGATAGCTTTCTTTGTTTCCGATGTAAACAAGAAGGTCACTTAGCGAAAGATTGCCCGCTAACCCAAAATTCAAACATAACCAATACGACAATCCCAAATACAAATACAACGATCCTCACACTAACTCAAACTGCCGGTTAAGAAGATTCCCATCACTACCGAGACAAACATCGACAATCCCAAGCCCAGATCGTCATATACACCGACTCCATGAGCGTTACAAAATCCCTAATGAAATCATACGTTCAAGAAAACCATCTAATACCACCATCTAAGAACTAAATCACAACCAACCTAACACAAACGCCACAGTCATCTGGATTTCAGCTCATCAAGGAATCGAAGGAAATGAAAAAGCCGACGCAACAGCGAAAGAAGCCACAGTTCCCCCATTTACCAACAATGGCAACCATCTTCCAATCCCCTGCGACGACTAAATAATCCATTGCAAAAAAGTAGCAAAAAATGAATGGAAACACAACTAAAAGCACCTAACTACACAAAAGTATCCAAGACTTTCACCAGCAAACACCAAAATTTAACCAAAATTTAACAACAGGAAAGAAGGAATAATTACCACACGCCTAAGAACCGGTCATACCAAGCTGACACATGAACACAAAATAAAAAAAACTACACCACTCACCTGCACTCATTGCAATAACCATCCATTAACAATAACCCACATACTGCACGAATGCCACACCACAGAAACCCAAAGACAGAAATACGGAATCGACGCAAACATAAACCTGACTTCTCAATGACATACAAAGAGTATTAAAATATCTTAAAAACATAAACTACTACTCACATATCTAATGGCGCCGTCGTCGCTAATGACCTCGCTGTCGATGCGACATTAAAAAAAAGTAGAAGAAGAAGATGATGATATTTAAAAAAAATAGTTCTTTCATCCGATACGTTTCTTCAACCAGTTTAAGTTACTTCAGGAAAAATTTTTGTAATGTTACTAATAGAGAAGATATTCAGGTGGCCTGGTTTTTGCGAAACATCCTATATTACCAAGTTATATCATAGTATAGGCTCTTAAGGACGAATATATGATGGGGAAATTTTTGTAAAAACTCGGTTTAAAAATTTATTAGAAGAATTTTGGAAAAACTAAATTTACCAGAAAATGATATGCTAAGAGACTATGCGTCTTCCATTAAACACGAATATATTAAAATCTTTTGTAGAAACTCAAACAAAAAATTCGCGGCCAAGAATTTTTAATATAATTAATCACAGCGGAGAATATTCCGGTCCCGCGGCCTCTAATCAGTACAGGATGCAGGCTAACGTGGAGGTTTTAGTCGGTAAGAATCCGACACTACCCAGCTCCGAAACATGGGCTGGGTGTCTTATGAAGGATTTCCTCCACGGGGGAAAAAATATAATTAATCAAGAACAAGACCAATATCAGAGTAATGCAAAAGCTATTACTTGTATACCCAGTGGAAATTGAAAAAAATTACTGCCTCTTGCATTCATTTACATAATTTTCTTAGGCATAGCAAATAAATGTTTATACCTAATAAATGTTATATAATAGGAACATTCGATTCTGAAGATCTGAATTAAGTTTCCTTTAATTAGAATAAATCATGCAATTCTTCATGAGAAGTATTTGACAAGAATTTTACCGAATTTCATATCATCAGAAGATGAAGTTCGGTGGTAATATAACTATTTTTAGCGAAAAGTAAATTAAACATTATAATTTAGTTTGTGGGTCCGCGGTATGCCATATGTGTTCGTCGCGTGTCGCAGTGTTTGTCTGAATTTATCGTGTTACGGAAAGTCGGTGAGGTAGAATTAAGATGAGGAAAGCGTTTCGTTTCAGAGTCGTCACCACGTCATCATTGGGGCTAATGGTGGCGACTCCTAACCCAGACGCATTTTTGATTTTAGGGGTTCTAGGCTGGGCCTAGAAAATGGTCACCCATCCTAGAGTTGGTCCCAACACGCCATCGATCCGTACGCTGCGTCCATTGGTTGGTGATTTTGTATATTCATATGAGATACTATGGCCGCTACAAGTTAAATAAATTATAATTAAATATACATGTATTAAATTAAAACTTTATCTGACTCTCATTTAAACCTTCAGATTTTGTTTTTATTTCGAAGATATAACATATGCAAACCATTTTGAAATAAACACAGTTTCAGGGCCTGAGTTTTCCACCAATCCTCTCTTTGTTCATTGTAGAACTGATTCATTAAATTTTCCATTTTGCATTTAATTTCTGCTACATTTACATTTAAAGTATTATTAATTTCTTTCCATGCATTTTCTTTGAACTTGTAATGTTTATTTGAAGAAACACATAAGCATTCATATTTTTTATATTCTTTAATTAATTGAAGAATTAAATCATTATTCCATGAGAAAATTGTTAAGAACACGAACAACTGATGTCGGTCGGAAATACAGAACTTAATTCTGAATGATTAGTCACTAAACTTGTCTTCAGTAATCGTCAGAGTCTTAAGATTTTGGTTTATTTTTTCCAAAGGACTCATGGAATGGAGGGAACAAAATTAATTAGGAAGTATTGCGGAGATTTCCAAAATTTTTCATTGTTACTCATAAAAGTGGGATGGTAGGTCTAGGAAACGAACCCATCACTTTCTGAAAATCAACCTGTTATCTCGGTACTTCTGATGTGCACATATTCATGACATAGCAATTGCTATTTTGCGAAAAATTCCTTACACTAAATTCGAAACTAACTAAGATTTATGGGGCTCCTAGGGATTCTAGTTGGAAATTTTCTTTCAATAGCTTATACTTGAGAGATGAAACAAAATGTCTAAAAATTTCTAATTTGATACGCTAAGTCTTAAGCACGTTCATGTTATAAATAATACATACAGTTGGTCTTAACAAACATTTTATTACGGGATCGCGTCGACGATGACGATGCAATAGAAACGTTGAGCGATACGGCTTCAAATGGAAACAGGCAACAAGCAACGACATTTGTTACTGGCAACAGAAAAATATTTGGTAGCAAGTAGTGAGTTTTTTAAGATACATGTAACATTTACACAAAGTTATTCAATGTTGTTTGAATGAAGACAGAGTTTAATGTTAAAAAAAATGTAGAAATGCGATTTTGGGGCTGTTTGGAATAGCCAAACAAAGAAAGGAAGAAAGAAAGGAAGACATGGAATATATAATGGTGAATCTATGGTAAATGTTTACACACAACAATAGATACTATTTTCTTTATATCAAATAAATAAATAAGTGAAACAAATAAAATTTCGAAAACTAATAAAATTTCAACATCTTTCCTGAGATGTTGAGTTGTGATCCACAATTTTTTGAAGACTTTTTCTGAATAAAATACAATGAGTAGAATACAATGCAACAAAAATTTAAAAATCATATTTAAAGTCGATTTTGCAACTCACTTTTTAAACAGATTTGAAATTGTAGAATCACCTCTTAAAGTCATAATACATAATTTTTTGATGCATTATATTCAAAAAACAAAGGAAAAAAAATACAAGATACAAAACAATATTTTTGAATATTTGAACTTTGAACTTAAAGTTGATACATTACTTTTGTATGAACATCCAGAAAATTGTGTTCTTTCATCGCTTTCAAAAATTTATTGTAATATCATAACGTCCATACTATCACTATTATGAATAAAATGTCCTTTAACAATTTTTTATTAATACAATGTTGTAGAAAATAATAAGTTGCGTTGATTAATATATTAAAAATTATGTAATTCCATTTAACAAAATGTGCAGCATTGATATCATATTTATCATATTTATATAAGACTTCCTCGAAAATATTTACTTCTTATCTGAACCATTTTTTAATATAATGAGTAGATTGCCAGTAATTCATATTTATAAAACACTCTGTATAACAATTGATATCTGAGATAATAAAAAAAGGAATAAAAATTGATTTACAATATATTCCAACATTATTTATAATATTCTCCAATTCAAGTAGTATAGATGCTAATGAAGATGTCAAAAATCATTCTGAGATATCTGGAAACATATTACATTATATTAATTTACAGTTATCTACTAATTTTAATTATTATTTTTATTGTCATTAGATCTTATATCACAAAAATTTAAATTTATTTTAAATCTAAATCAGTATTATTAAATTATAATTAGTAAATTAACAGTATAATTTTATTAAAAATACTATTTTACTACAAATATCAACAGAATGAAAATTATTAATGTAAGAAATAATTTTACACAGTATTTCCCGTTAATAAGAAAACGTATATTTTATATTTAATCTGATGATTGGCTCGGACGTGCGATCTCGGCGACGTTCTACAGAAGGAATGCCGCCTGGCTTACTTCTCTAGTTCGGGTACCCTCCTCAGTCCAATCCTTATCCAGATACCCTAGGTTGGTTTATGTACATCCGTTATAAACATAAGATATCGGAATCGATGAGATTCCATGGTCCTTAACCTCGAATGGCCTCTTCTACGAAATAGGCGAAGAAGTCTTCCCACGCCTAGGAACGGGCGGCCTGGTTAACGTTCGCTTACATTAAATCATTTCATATGAGTAATCAATTTTTTAACTACTATTTACTACTAAATACATATATATATATATATATATACATATATATATATATATTCTAGTAGGATTAAATAAGTAATATTGTTCCTATAATTTAAATTTCTTAGTTTAACTTCACGGGAGAATATAATTTATATAATTATAAAATTAAAATATAAGACATCTATTGTAATATTATATGCATACATGTATATTATACAAAATTTACAATACAAAATGATTTAAAAGATGTAATAAAAACATTTATAGTTAATAGGATTAATAAACACAATGGGTTCTTTATTGAATGGTATAGAATATACCACAGTAGAAAAATAATGTAGAATATATAATGTTTCTTTATGATGCCACGTGCTTAAGTAACGAGAAATGAGAACAATAAAGCGGAGAAAAAAATAAAAGACTAATATTTCACTCGATAGTACTCTATCGATATACAGTCACGAACATAAGTATTGGCATACCTGGTTTTTAACGATATAAATGCTTAAAAATTTAAAAAAAAAAACAAAATATCCGATTAATTTTTTTATTAATCATAATTGCCGAGTCTCTAATCTTACAATATTATATAAATTATTTTTTAACTAATTACATTACAAAGAAAATAAATAAAGTACACATTAAGAGCAGTTTTCAGCGAAACAAAAGTATTGACACATTTATGAATTATGCTATTACCTAAATTAGGATAAAATGTTTACAAAGTTAGTATGCAATTTATACCTGGGGTTTCCCTTACATTCAACAGTATTCATTTGTTTCACAAACAGTCAACTGTTTTTAGAAGAAAATACAGAAACCTGTAAGATGGTGCTTATTTTCTAACATTATTATAATAGTATTATATATTAATTAATTATTAGTAATAGTATTATATGTTATAATACATATAATATAATATTATATTATAACAGTTACAATATGTCAAATGTTATATTAATTATAATCAAAAATTTTAACCTGTCTTATTAAATTGGAAATATACAACTGAACATTATCTTGTGATATAAAATTAGAAATTTCAAAAATAAAATAGAATTATGTAATAATTGTTTCTTTATTTACAGTGCATATTAATTCTCTAGAAGAATTGAATATACTTATGGACTTAGTGAAAATAATTCAATAGCTTTAAATAAGCTATATTTTGATATAATTTGAGATAGTTGTTTACATCTTTGTACCGACAATAAAGAATGATAATATCCAATTAGATTAACATTAACTGTAATTATATCATCTTTATCTATACAGTAGTTCTCACGTACATAACTGATCATACTTTGGACCTTGCAATGAGCAGCGTTTACCCCCACCAATTCTTGGAATTGGGACTATCCCCATTCTCTGTTACCTTATCCTACCATGTGAAACATAACAGCCGCGTATACAAAATAAGCGATATACATATACGATATCGATATTGGTGCCTGGAAAGAGTTGACGCTCATCCTCACTCTTTCTTTCGATGCCAATTTCTGGAATACGCCTCGCTTAACTGACCAGTTTCGGTCCCAACTGTTGATTAGTTATACGTGAAGGCTACTACATTATCTAAATTCATTATTTGTTCTGATACGATTTTGGAAAAATTAAATTGTTTCTCATTGAAAAGTTAATTCATTGATCAATATTCAGCTAAAATTAATAAAAAATATTGGATATTTTAATATTACAATTTATTTAATGTTATTATTTTTTATTTATTTTACATTTATTGAATATTACAAAATGATTAATAATAATGGTTAAAACATGTTTTCAAGAAATATTTAATGACATACTTAATGAATCTGTCAAATATATTAAAAATTATCCATATCTTTTTATTTCTGTACCCTGTTTGTGTTTCAATTATTATAGTCAGTATTGATATCTTATGAATTTTGAATAGAATGTCTGTTCATTCTTTGCATACGGATAAGATCCTTGTTATATTTTTGTTATATTTTATTGCTGTGCAGATATTTCTTTCTAAAATGTCATATTTAAATTAAATATTCATGGCTCAATTCATCTGTTCTTCCAGAATATTTTATTTTTCAACTTCTTCTAGTATATTTTTCTTAGACGGTATTTTCTGGTAGTATTTTGTTGAGTTTTAAACTTTATGTTCCTGTGGGAAACATACTATCTATCTAGTGATTCAATCTCCATTGTTATGAATATCTATATCTTTTGTAAATAGCATAAAGTAACGAAATAGCTCAAGAAGTTTAGTGGATTGTTATTCTCCATTATTTTTAATAGTATACTGTCAATTGAATTTGTATTAGGACAGTTCATTCTTAGTTATTGGCATTAAAATCACTCATGAAGATCAGTTTTATTCCCGATTTTCTATTTTCAGAAAGTTCCACTACCATTCCAGAAAGACTCTCGTATGCAACTATTTTAGAGTATTCATCTCTTCTTCATTCGCTACTATCGTTATTGCCATAACCTTCGTTTTCCTTGGAGTTTTTCTTTTATTTCAACCATCAGTTTTCCTTTATTTAATAATTACAGCTTTTTCTTTTGTGCGTTGTTCTACTTAGTTAAGTTAAAATTTCTGAATTCTTTTAGTTTGTTGATTCAAGTCATATCTCTCACTATTATTGTAACTAATTGTTTTTGGGTTATGAATTGTATCTATAATTTTATCTATAATTGTATCTATAAATTGTAGCATGTTATTAGAGAAACGATACTGCTCTTTACACTGAATTTGAGTATAAAAGCAAGATGTAAATGAAGCATTAAGAATGATTGGAACTTTAACAACATTTTTCATGAGGTCGGTTCATTCTCAAACCATGATTTCTTCAGATTTTTTTCTGATGTAATGATAAAAAAATTTGGCCTTGAAAATCAAAGTCAAGATAAATTCTATAACAACTTTTTTAAATAAATCTCTATTAATTCACAGGTTAGAATTACGTAGTCGTGATATATAATTTCTATTTGTCCTTTACAAAGTATAATGCTTAGAATTATGTATTTGTCTCGTTTTTTTACTTTTATTTTAGAATATTTACGAAGGTCTCCGTACGTGTAATAATGGTTCGTGTAATAATATTTAGATGTTCATTTGTGTCTGCTCTTAATATTTTTTCTTTCCCCTTCTATTCTATATCCTACTTAGTCGAATTTCACTTAATATTAAATTTCACTTAATATTAGTAGTATTAGGTAGTTGGTGCTTACTTTTTTTTCTTTTCATTATGTCTTCTTTATTTTCAATTTCATCAGTTTTTTACATCTCTTAAATTTCTTGTTCAATATTCAGTTCTATTTCTTCTTGCATCTCTTCAATTGTTTGTACATTAATTATCTTAGCTTCATCTATAATTTCTTCTATAGTTTCTTCCTTCTTATTTTTGTTTTATATCGTTTCCATTTTCTTTCATTGCTTCTTGGATAATGCAGCCATTCCTTTCAATGCATAGTTTATTATTTCCTTCTGTCATAATTTTTCTAAATTTTAGAAGTAAGGATGGTTATATCATAAATATTTAGCAACATTTATACTCTTTCTCCTTCTATTTTTTCTTTTTTGTATTGTTCTAAATAGCTCGTGCAGATGTTTCTTCTTATTTTTTCTGGCACATCAGTATTTTGCTCTGCAGCTATCCTCTCTCTCTCTATTTCTTGTTTTTTATTAATTTGTTGTTATTTTTATTAGTTTTGACTGTAGATGTCCAGACTAATTCTTGAATCGTTTGTGTTAGGTAATCGACTGAATTCTCGATGTACTCAGGTGTTTTTAAGAGGACATTGTAATTCAGGTCTTGATTAATTAGGAACCTGAATTTTTCCCTGTCTGTTGTATTATTGGGTACAGTGCTGAAGGTTTTTGTGTATAATTTATGATTGTGGGTGTATAATCAGAACTAAGTTCCGGACTTGTTGATAGTTGGAAGTATGACTTATTTACAGCGAAATCTATCAGATCCGGAGTTTTCTCACTTGCTGGAGGCTAATACTGGTTGGTTCACCGGTTGAAAGCAGGATTAGTGATAATTTTTCTATCATTTGTAATACATTTCTACCTCTTGGTGATATTCTTTTTGATCTCCATATGTTATGTTTTGTACTATAATTTCCTGCGACCAGGAATTTGTTTCCTAGAGTTTGGAAAAAGTTTTCATATTGTTCAGGAGTTAGCTTATGTTTAGATGAAAAGTAAATTGCTGACATTTGTATTGGTCCATTTAAGGTTTCTAATCTCTGTTGTAACTTGGAGATAATTAAATGTGGCTTTATTGTTAGTCTTTATTATTATGGCTGATACGTCATGTGATTTTCTTGATGGGTATTTAGTGTCATAGATGGTATAATGTGGAATTTTTGCATAGTGTTTGTTCATAAAATGGGTTTCTGATATCATCATGATATCTATGTTGTGCTCATAAATGAAGACTGCAAGTTCTTGTAGTCTTTGTTGTAACCCATCACTGCTCTATACAGTTATTTTGATTGTACTTCTCATTATGGCCTATTTTTAATAATTTGTGTTAGTAATTGTAATATGGTAGTCATTTGTTGGCTTTGTTGCTGTAGTCTACATTGCACAACAGTGTAAATGCGTTACAATCATGTTAGTTAACAGTTCTGTATTTTTGATTGGATTAGAAGCTGTTTTATTACTGTGCTTTCTATCTTCATGATGTTGATTGAGTAACATCTTGGTTTGTGATCAGGTATGTGGGAAGATGTTTGCTTCCAACTGTGATCTGTGCTTAGCTTCTGTTGTGTTCAAGAAGCTATTTTGGGTTAATGGAACTGATCTTGGCAGCGTCGATCTGCTGGTTGGTGGAATTTGTTGTGTTTCTGGTTGTGGTTGTATTGTTCTTTTCCTTAGGTCCGGAAACAGTTTTTTCTGAAATTGCTTGCGAATTATACAACCTTCAGAAATTACAGGGTGATTTCCTTTGCAGTTATAACATTTCTTCTATCTTCCCTTATTGGGGATACTCCGATGTAAGAAGTTTTCTGCACAGGCCGGTCGCTTGTTACAGTAATTCTTTGTGTGGTTATATGCTTGACAACGAAAGTATGGCGGTATATCTCGTTTTGGTCTTTGTTGTTTGTTAATGTTGAAGATGTCTTTGTTGTTGTTTTTTGTTCTAATTCAGTGGTAAATAGCGGTAACGGCTGCTTAGTGTCATACTTAAGTATGTTGTTTATAGTTTTGTCACTGTGATTATGCTGTTTTAAATCACTAATGATTTTTTAGTGTGTTTTTGGGTGTATTCATCTGGGATTACTTTGAATGTTTTGTCACTTTTAGGTTGGTATGTATGAAAATTTGCATTTTTGCTTTTTAATACGCTGATTATTTTATTGTAATTTTCGGGTAATTTTAGACTTATTTGGCTGTCCTTTAGTTATTTTAGTGTGAAATTTTCATTACCTCTTTCTTGTTCAAGTAGTTTTATTAGAGGATCGATTATTTGTGTCTGAATGTATATCGGAGGTGGTTTTATTATTTCAGTTTGTGGATAGAAGTTAGTAGATCTGTTGATTGGAGTGATATCTGTTTCAGAGAGAGTGTAATTAGTGATAAGTATTCCTTGTAGCCACGTTTCTTCTTGTGTTTATGTTTGCCATATCCATATCTGTATCTTGGTTGGTTGCATTGATCTTTCTTTTTTTTGATTAGGCCTATCACCATGTTAACTGGATTGACTTGCTGTAGTTTGGTTATGGGGTGAAGTTATTTTCCGATTTTGTAATTTTAAGTAACATTCCTGATTGAATTTTCATGATGTTGAAGACACGCACGGGCTCCCAACAAGGTATTTTCATAAGACTAATCACTAGTCAGTACACTAGTGTTCGACTAAGTTGCTGTGTCTGTGTGTACGTGTGTAGTTCACTGTAGATACAAACACAGGTACTATTAGCACGTCCTATTCCTTCGACGCAGTGCCACGAACGAGCACGGTCAAGTACTTTGAAGTAACACTCGACAGTAAAATGACATGGGTACCCGTAGTCGAAAGAAGGGCAAATCTAGCTTATCCCGCTCTCAAGAAAATATACCTCCTAGTAGTCAGAAATAGCAAGCTCAAAAAACATCAAAATCATATAAAATATATGCATTCGACTGATAATAACTTACGGACATCGAGTATGGGCCACGGCAACCAAAAGATACCAAAAGAACAAGGCACAAAAGATAAAAAACAAGTTTCTTAGAATCATTCTAAATAAGCAACACATAAATAGCCGTACTGCACAAGAAGTCAAATAAACACACTATCAACATATATATATATAGAAAACCATCACCTGCGCATACAATTATGATCATAGCAAATCACCGATAAGGCAACAACAAGGTAAAAGAAATACCACTAAAGATTAAAATCAGGCTCTCGAAATATGTGGTAGCGCAAAAATAACAATAAACAATTAAAAAAAAGGATACAAGGATCAGTAGGTTTTCTGAAACTTGTCCTGCACACACTCACAAGGAAACAAACCATTTAAATAGCACATAATTACTGTTATTTTATATGCAGGTAAAATAGGACATACCAAGGTGCTTCGAACAGTGGTTTTCACGTAACAAAAAAGTATTGAAGCGGGAATATCTTGAAAAGCAGAGGAAATTTGTAATAGAAATTTTGCAGTGTGCATCAGAAATACATATAATGCAAGATGGCCAACACGCTTCGTACACTGGTTCTCATGTAATAGAATTAAACTTGAAAAAAATAGAAGCGAGAATATCTCAAGAACCAAGTGTTAATTTCGACTGAAACTTCGTTTCTTTGTATCTGGAGTATCTGTTGCACGAGTATCTGTCATGATAGATCGCTGCCACGTAGGTTCTCATGAGGCAATAATTTCTTTCAAAAATATTGAGGAGTGAATGTCTCTAGAGATAGGGGTTATAATTGGCTTGAACGTCGTAACATCAGAAAATCATGTAACAGGAGGTGACGTGCAAATGCGCTTTTGTAGAGTGGTTCTTAAGAAAGATAAGTTAACTTAAAAAGTATTAAAGCGCGAATATCTCAAACATTAGGTTTTATTTTCGACTGAAATTTCGTATTATGTATAGGGAGTTACGGTTGTACGAACAAATGTTACTAAAATCGCTGAAGCAGGGGTTCTGATGAAGCCGTAATGTCTTTCAAAATAATTGAAGTATGAGTATACCGAGAAGCAGGGGTTATCTTCGGCTGAAATAGCTTATTATGTCACGAGGAATTGACACGGTAAATTGTTGCGAGCAGGAGTTCTCAAGAGGAAGTAATTTTTTCAAAAATATAAAAATATGAATATCTCGAGAAGCAGTTATTACTTTCGGTTGAAGGTATTAGAACTATCGTAGTAGGTATTAGAAGTACATGTAACTTCAAGATGTGGCATGTGATGGCGCTTGGTACAGTGTTTTTCAAGTAATATAAATTAACCAGAATAATATTGAAGCGGGAATATCTTGAAAACGAGGTGTTATTTTCAGTTGAAGTTTTGTAGTATGTATCAGTATTATATGTGTAGGAATCTCGGCTGAGATCCCAATTCATAAGAATTTTATGAAAAGAATATTTATTTATTTGAAGTTGAATAAATAAAATTGGTTTATTAAAAATTATATATATTAATAATTATATAACGTTTCACGCTAAGTTCTTAACTCTCGCAACTCTCAATATACGCTGTTCCCTAATAAATTTCGATTCTATGGGTCATTGAGATATAATTAGATGTAATATAATCACAAAAGTGGTTAGTATGTGTGGACAAAGTTAATATCCTGTAATATGCGGAATTCGTTCTGGCAGTGTATCGAATCTTGCGGAACCGTTGAAATCGTGTAATACGTGGAAATATATCGTAATTCATCGTACCTGTTAGTCCTGTGTCATTTTTTCTTATATTATAGCGGGAAACGTGATGTGAAAAGCATTCAGTTTTGCTGTCACTAACGGTTATACGTGTTAGATCGCGATATAATGCGACTGTTCCCTAATAAATTCCGACTCTATGTGTCATTGAGGTATAATTAGGTGTCATATAGTCACAAACGTGTTTGATATGTGTGGACAAAGTTAATATACTGAAATACGAGGAATTCATCCTTGCTGTGCATTCAATGCAGCAGAACCGTGTGTAATAGTGTGATACGGGGAAATGTATCGTAATTCATTATACCTGACAGTCTTGATACATTATTTCTAATATTATTGCTCTAAACGTGATGTGAAAAGCATTCATTTTTTCTGCCATTAACGGTTATACGTGTTGGATCGCGATATAATGCTACTCTGCCCTAATAAATTCCGACTCCATGGGTCATTGAGGTATAATTAGGTGTGATATAGACACAAAAGTGGTTAGTATGTGTGGACAAAGTTAATATCCTGTAATATGCGCAATTCTTCCATGTAGTGTATCGAATGCCGCAGAACCGTGTGTAATCGCGCAATACGTGGAAATGTAACGTAATTCATCGTACCTGTTAGTCCTGTGTCATTTTTTCTAATATTATTGCGGGAAACGTGATCTGAAAAGCATTCACTTTTTCTGTCTCTAACGGTTCTACGTGTTGGATCGCGATATAATGCGACTGTTCGATAATAATTTCCGACTCTGTGGGTGGTTGAGGTTTAATTAAGTTTAATATAGTCAAAAACGCTGTTAGTATGTGTGGACAACTATAATGTTATATGCGTAATATGCGTAATTCGTCCGGACAGTTTTGCGAATGCTGCAAGATCTTGTTTGTTCGAGTAATACTAAGAAATATATCGTAATTCGTCATTACTGGCAGTTCAGTTCCATTATTTCTATTATTATTGCGAAAAACGTGATGTGAAAAGCATTCAGTTTTGCTGTCACTAACGGTTATACGTGTTAGATCGTGATGTAATGCGTCTGTTCCCTAATAAATTGCGACTCTGTGGGTGATTGAGGTTTAATTATGTGTAGTACAGTCACAAACGCGGTTAGTATGTGTAGACATAACTCATGTAGATCGGAAAATTTCGATTTTTTCTAAATATTTCCAAACCTATCAGATGGATTTCGTTCAAAAATCTGTCATCCAATTACCTTTGCCGGTCTGCATCTGTCTAAGTAGTTTTTTCTGATATAAGTCTGACGGTTGAAGAATTACTCCAGAAAATCCATTTTTTTCCAAAATTTCGCAAGAAACGCGTTTGTGAGAATCGATCTGGCGTCTTTTCTTGTGGTTTCTCGGCCAAATAAATGTTATATTCGTGTTTCTCGCACGAAATGCAGTAGAACTACACTATTTTGGTTGAAATATCTTAAGAATTACCATTTTCACGCCCGATGATCGGAAAATTTCGATTTTTTCTAAATTTTTTCAATTCTAGCTAATGGATATCGTTCAAAAGGCTGTCATCAAATTACCTTTGCCGGTCAGCATCTCTCTAAGTAGAATTTTCTTAATTAAGTCGGACGGTTGAGGAATTATTCTAGAAAATCGATAAAATCTCGCTTGAAACGCGATTGTAAGAATCGATCTGGAGATTTCTCCTGCGTTTTCTCGGCCAAATAAACGTTGTATTCGTGTTTCTCGCACGAAATGCAGTAGAACTACACTATCCTTATTGAAATATCTCAAGAATTACGATTTTTACTCCCGTAGATCAGAAAATTTCGATTTTGTCTAAATATTTTCAAATCTAGATGCAGGATTTCGTTCAAAACGTCATCCAATTACCTTTGCCCGTCTGCAACTATCTTAGTAGTTTTTTTTGAAATATGTCGGACGGTTGAAGAATTCATCAAGAAAATCGATAAAATTTCGCTGGAATCGCGATTGTGAGAATCTATCTGGAGATTTTTCCTGTGTTTTCTCGGTCAAAAAAACGTTATATTCGTGTTTCTCGCACGAAATACAGTAGAACTGCACTATTTTTATTAAAATACCTCAAAAATTACGATATTCACTCCCGGAGATCTGAAAATTTCGATTTTTTCTAAATATTTCCATATCTAGAGGAAGGGTTTCGTTCAAAACGCTGTTACCCAATTACCCTTGCTCGTCTGCATCTACCTATGTAGTTTTTTTTGTAATAAGTCGGACGGTTGAAACATTCTTCAAGAAAATTTATAAAATTTCGATAGAAACGCGAATGTGAGAATCGATCTAGAGATTTTACCGGTAGTTTCTCGCCCAAATAAACGTTATGTTCGGTTTCTCGCACGAAATACAGTAGAACTACACTAGTTTTATTGAAATATCTCAAGAATTACGAGTTTCACTGCCGGAGATCGGAAAATTTTGATTTTTTTTAGGTATTCTCAAATCTATTCGAAGGATTTCGTTCAAAAGGCTGTCATCCAATTATCTTTACCTGTCTGCATCTATCTAAGTAGTTTTTTCAGAAATAAGTTGGACGGTTGAAGAATTATCAAGAAAATCGATAAAATTTCGCTAGAAACGCGATTGTGAGAATAGATCTGGAGATTCTTCCTGTGGTTCCTCGGCCAAATAAATGTTATATTCACGTTTGTGGCTCGAAATACAGTAGAACTACTTTTTTTTTATTAAAATATCTCAAGAGTTACGATTTCCACTCCCAGAGATCTGAAAATTTCGATTTTTTCTAAATATTTTCAAATCTAGCCGAAGGATTTCGTTCAAAAGGCTGTCATCCAATTACCTTTGCCCGTTTGCATCTATCTAAGTAGTTTTATCTGAAATAAGTCGGATGGTTGAAGAATTAGTCAAGAAAATCTACAAAATTTCGCTAGAAACGCGATTGTGAAAATCGATCTGGAGATTTTTCCAGTGGTTTCTCGGCCAAATGTACGTCATATTCGTGTTTCTCGCACGAAATACAGTAGAACTACACTATTTTTATTGAAATATCTCAAGAATTATGATTTTCACTTCCATTGATCGTAAATTTTCGGTTTTTTCTTAATATATTCAAATCTAGCAGAAGGATTTCGTTCAAAAGTCTGTCATCCAATTACATTTGCCCGACTGCATATATCTAAGTTTTTTTTTCTGAAATAAGTCGGACGGTTGCAGAATTATTCAAGAAATCGGTAAAATTACGCTAGAAATGCGATTGTGAGAATCAAACTGAAGTTTCCTGTGGATTCGCAGCTAAATAAGCATTATATGCGTGTTTCTCGCACGAAATATAGTGTTTTATTGAAATATCTCAAGAATTACGATTTTCACTCCCGGAGATCGGAAAATTTCGATTTTTTCTAAATATTTTCAAATCTAGCAGAAGGATTTCGTTCAAAAGGCTGTCATCCAATTACTTTTGCCAGTTTGCATCTGTATAAGTCGTTTTTTCTGAAATAAGTGGGACGGTTGAAGAATTATTCAAGAAAATCGATAGAATTTCGCTCGAAACGCGATTGTGAGAATCGAACTGGAGATTTTTCCTGTGATTTCTCCGCCAAATAAACGTTATATTCCTGTTTCTCGAACGATATACAGTGGAACGACACTATTTTCATTGAAATTTCGTCACGTAATTATACCTCAATGACCCATAAATTCGGAATTTATTAGGGAACAGTCGCATTATATCGCGATCTAACAAGTATAACCGTTAGTGGCTGCAAATCTGAATGTATTTCACATCATGTTTCGGCAATAATATTAGAAAAAATGACACAGGACTAACAGGTACGATGAATTACGATATATTTCCACGTATCACACTATTACAGACGGTTCTGCTGCATTCGATACACTGCAAGGATGAATACCGCGTATTTCAGGATATTAAATTTGTCCACACAAACTAAACACGTTTGTGACTATATAACACCTAATTATACCTCAATGACCCGTAGTGTTGTAATTTAATAGGGAACAGTCGCATTACATCGTGATCTAACACGTATAACCGTTAGTGACAGCAAAACTAAATGCATTTCACATCACGTTTCCCGCAATAATATTACAAAAAATGACACAGGACTAACAAGTACGATTCATTACGATACATTTCCACGTATTACACGATTACACACGGTTCTGCTGCATTCGATACACTGCAAGGATGAATTCCGCGTATTTCAGGATATCAACTTTGTCCACACATACTAAACAAGTTTGTGACTATATAACACCTAATTATAACTCAGTGACCCATAATGTCGGAATTTATTAGGGAACAGTCGCATTATGTCGCGATCTAGGACATATAACCGTTAGTGACATTAAATATGAATGCATTTCACATCACGTTTCCGGCAATAATATTAGGAAAATTGACACAGGACTAACAGGTGCGATGCATTACGATATATTTCCACGTATTACTCGATTACACACGGTTCTGCTGCAATCGATACACTGCAAGGATGAATTCGGCGTATTTCGGGATATCAATTTTGTCCAGACATATTAAATACGTTTGTGACTATATAATACCTAATTATACCTCAACGACCCGTAGAGTCGGAATTTATTAGGGAACAGTCGCATTATATCGCGATCTAACACGTATAACCGTTAGTGGAAGCAAAACTGAGCGCATTTCACATCACGTTTTTCGCGGAACTAATGGAACAGGTTTGTCCGTAACGACGAATTACGATATATTTCCATGTATTGCACGAATAAACACGGTTCTGTAGCATTCGATAAATTCTAGGGACGAATTACTCATATTACAGTACATTAGAGTTTTCCACTCATACTAACCGCGTTTGTGACAATATTTCAACTAATTAATACTCAATCGCGTATAGAGTCTGAATTTATTAGGGAAGAGTCGCATTATATCGCGAACTGACGAGTAGAATCATTAGTGACAGTTGCGTTACTACACTGTGAAATCACAGTCGGCCGAGGAGAAAAATTGACAGTCTGAGTTACAAAGCCACCATTTCCCCGGTGTATAATTGACGACGAATTTAAAGAAAGAGTGAAACAAGCCATAATGAGGCGATACACACAAGCGACAAAATCAATGGATTTGTCAAGGTTTCACGGAGATTTCGACCTTGTACCTGACTACTTTTGTGCGCTGCTCTGGCCTCTAGTTTTGGAAGTCGTGTTCAACGTTCTATCGGAAAATATGCCAGATTTAAAGGCACTAAATTTGAACGAAAATATATTGGACATCGATTTAATACTACGCATGGTGTAACTCAAATTAGTGGCATTAAAGATATTGCCCATTGGAGAAAATTCGATAAGAGACATTGAAGAAATAAACGCTATGAAAGATTTAGAGCTGCAGGAGCTCGTACTGACAAGGAATCCGATATGCAAAGAGTATCAATTCACAAATGACTATATCAAAGACGTGCAAAAACGGTGTCCTAAACTCCTGCGACTGGATGGTATGGATCTTCGAAAACTTGTGTTGTGCGATATAGTGGACGAGGGAAATAACATGAGAGCCTTCGAAAGGATGTTTGTTGCAAATGTACAAGCGCAACAATTTACGATACAATTTTTACAAAAATATTTCCTGATATTCGATAGTGAGGATCGTGAACAGCTATTAACCTCGTATACCAAAGATGCGTGTTTCACTATGACTCCGTTTGATCCTCGCAATCCAATGGACGACGGAAACTTGTGCGGAATAAATTATACAGACGACAGGCAAAATTTAGTGGAACATGGACGTTGGCCAATCGTTGCGTTTTTCTACAAAATGCCACGAACTTCTCATTATTCTCACACACTTACCACAACCATCAGTCTGATTGCGGAAGGAATGACGTTGGCTTCGGTCGCAGGAATGTTTAAAGAGATTAACGAAGAAGAACAGCCTATCCGTTACTTTAATCGGACCTTCACGATAATTCTCGAAGGAAGTGGATGTTGGATTAAAAACGAGGAATTGCATAACACTCAGCCGACCAACACACAGTTAAAAGAATTGAATAGTAAATCAGAAATACAAATGATCGATTCAGACATAGAAATGACAGATTCGTGCACACAGCTGACAGATTTATAAAAACAGATTTCTTCAGTTTAGCAACACTAGAGAACTATTACAGGACAATTTTTATTTGAAAAGCAATGAATGACGATGACACACAGTCAGGAAGCAAGCATGAATTTGCAAGCAGTGCAGTCTTAATTATTTAGAAGAACTGTCGTGGACAAAGCGCTTTCAACGTTTCAGAAGTTTCAAAAACAGACAGGAGTATTAGTAAATGCTTCTTTAGTATATAAGAATACCTTGTTTATTAAATAAGAATACTGTAGATATAGATGTAAGATGTACAAACGTTGTTATTCATTTCTCGTTTCTGCTCATGTATCTTTACTATGTATACTATGTACCTAAATGTATAATATATGTACCATATATATATGTATTATATATGCATCATGTATGTATGTATGTATTATATATGTATCATGCATGAATGTATGTATTATATATGTAACTTATAATATAATATTATGTTCTAAGTAGAGACCCAAGTTTTGTTAGGTATTAAATATATTTCTACTGCGATGTATAAAGTAGAAACGAAGGCTTTGCTGGATATTAGTTTATTTTCGCGTTAATAAAGAATATTATCTCAACGGGCAGTCAACATTGCGAATTGTGAGTTGCAAATTTACCTGGAATGTTTTTTCTTCCTTTTTCTACTTTATTTCACAACTATCCTAAAATTATTAGTTGTCATTCAGTATGTTTGAGACAAACAAAAGAAAAAAGAAGATTGATGTAAAATACTGAAAGGAAACAACAAGTTTTTCCAAGAAGCAATGTATTTAACAGCGAATTTCTTTTTGTTAATGAAATTTACAATGTTCTTGTACAAGTGTAATTAGAATTCCAAGATTGACAAAAATATGTATTGGTGATTTTGACTTTACAAGTAATTGCCTTTTGAAATAGGAATTTAGAAGTAATTCACATGTATAAAGAGTTTCACGGAAAAGCAATTTTTCCAATGTCAATCTTGCTTGTACAACAATTTTAGTATTTGTTTCATTGTCCATCTTGAATTTTTAACATGCTTGTATAACAATTTTAGTATTTTCTTTGTACCGTTGAATTTTAATAAACAATTTTTGTACAATGATTTAAGTATTTTCTATTTTATTATCTTTGGAATTTTTAATAGAAACCTCTGCCATAATTTTAGTATCTCTTTCTTGGAATTTTTGTACAACAAATGTGTACATTTATACGCGATGTATATTCGGTGATTAGGAAGATGTCAAATTTTAGTATTTCTTTGCTAATCTCGGAAGCATTTGTAAATTTGATTCGACAAAAGCATGATAAGATTCAACCACTTACATTTCATGCAGTACTTCATGCTTTCCCTCTTTTATTGTCATTTCATCAAATTCGGGAACAATTAAACTTCTAGTTTCATCAATAATCATACGATCACTATCCCATAGAAAACAATCGAAAGACAACACGCGGTTTGCATAAACAACGTGTTAAATTGATACAACCTAATGGCTTTCATCTAGTTGAACAAAATCGACTTGTTCGCTATTGGAAAAGTATATTCCGTCACTTGTGCATCATGACGAGCTTATTTTCCACACAACCCATGGAATAAAAAGGATTGAACATCTCATCGCATGTACTAGAAGGCTAACGTTCTCGTCACGCGAAATGAAATCACCACGTAGTGTCATTCTCGAATTATCTCCTATATGATCTAAGCGTTACCTCCATTCTCGTCCAACATCGTGAATACAAATTACCTCTCCCCCGGTTCTCTTCAATCCGTAATTTCGTCCCTGTTTCTGCTTACATCCAATCGTTATTCAGCGATTTGTACGATCTGAAAAATACAGGTGGCGAAAGATGTAAGTAGGTGATTCGATTAAGCTCCATGGAGCTTACTTCGGAATTGAACAGCGACGTGCGTAGCAGGATCGATGAGAGAACGAATTGGGGCGCGGACGACGGATACATGCCCACAGGAATTCCACCATCCTCGACCTGGTCCGAGCCAACAATGTCAGCCACCCGATAGTACCGGACCTTATTAACTAGTAGCCGTATATGTGTAGGCGGTCATGTCTTTTGGTTCCAACTTAATTGCTAATATCGAGAGATAGGGAACGACGAGTGAACAACGGAAGCTCACGCACTGAAAAATCGTCCTTGAGAAATATTTCCGGGCCAGAGCGATTTGTCTCCGACGCGAAAATCGGATAGTATCTTCTGAGGCATTTTGCGTGCGTTCTTAATTATAACACAGTCTTCTGTTTTAATCATTACATGTAATTCACAAATTGATTTGAAAATCATAAAACTGCCAATATTTGACAATGTACGCCGATATACGCGGTGATACGGGCAAACTGTCACTCGAACCCCGCTGATAAAACAACGTAGTAGCCTACGCAGCGTCATGATACATATAGGTTAAGCTGTTTGCCGCTGTGTTGGCCGACAGCCTGACGCGTTAGACACGCGCGAGTAATCGCCTCTCCCTAGCTCGGAAGGGCTCTATTGCCGCACGAAAAGTACCTCGAGCAGTCACTTGTGCTGTAACGTAAAATTGAAGACGCAATCGGAAGAAGGATGGTGATTGGACCCCGTGGTGGGATTTTGCCCGCCGCGTTCGGCTCTTTCCCCCCGCTCTGTCTTTAAAAGCACATTCGTCGCTGCCGCCACGAGTGGTCTTGCACGCAACGGTGGTCTATTTATTATGGCACAACAGTGTGCATTTCGACCCACTTACATCTTCTTGACCCAATCCCCGCGCTGTCCGACGTGTGGAAGTGATGTCGCTTGAGCCCGATCCACTTCAATCTGGTGACTGACACTTTGGTTCGTGGCCCAGGGGACTCAGGATCCGGATCTGTGTTAGCGGGCGAGAGGGTCTCAGCCATGGCCTACGTGAAGACTTGGCGTTTGTCTCCGCATTAAATGGGACGTTCGATGGGATGACGGTCAACAGCGCTGTCGGCGGTGCGGTTATGAGTCACAGATCTTGCCCCACATTTCAAGCGACTTGCCGCTATCTGCAGACTCGCAGATGATCTCCAGATATATCGTTGAGTCTCAGGTTCGTGCGAGGATCTCACGTCCTTGCGCACCTACTTAGTCGTGAAGCCCGAACTGTGAAGAATGGTCGCCGTGGTCGACGTCATTCTACATTTCGAGAACAAGTTCGAGGCGCTCGTGAAGGCGAGGTTGGGAAAGATGCATATGTGTCAGCCGCTAGTCGACTCGATGCGTAGGCGCGTTTACACCGTCCACATCGACGGACCTTGAGAGCCTGGCTTCCGTGGAGCAATCGCCTGCTGGCCGTGCTGTGTGTCTCATCATGTTACGCTGTGATATTGAAATAGCTAATCTCTTCTCACGGTATCTGTTTATCCCCCTTAGTCATAAGTATCTCGTAACAGAAGTTGTGCCCCCCAAACTCTCGTATTAGCTGTAGAACAGAGAATCGACTGAGGCGGCTGGGGACAGATCTGGCCCAATCGCTTCAATGGGTGTAATGCCCTACTCACTAACGTATTGTCAGACCGACACTTTGTGATGAGCGGAATTGAAAATAGCACTGCACTTTTGACACACTGGCTGTTCCTCGGCTTTTATCCGAGTTTCAGATAGTCACCGAAGTGTCCGTGCCCGGTGAGTGCTAAGGCGTTACTCTATGTCAGGTTAAGGGCCTCTTGTTTGGACCACTGTTGCCGGCTTTATTCTCTAAGAGTTCTTGTCGCATCATTTCTCGCACCCTTCGCAGGTGTTGCCGTCTGACTAAGTGTTTTTTACCGATATCCACTCCCGCGTAGTACTGATCTCAAACAAAGAACTTCGGTTTGGCGTTCACATCTGCGATCAGTTGAAAAGAAATCATTCCAGCTAATGTCAGTGACGCTCCAAAGATGAGAGTCCGCTCTCGCTATCCGGATTGACATATGCCTCTGACCACGTCGTAGGATTCCAGCCTTTGATATGTGCTGAGTCTAAATATGAGTCCCGTACAGTGTCACAGACGCATGTGTAGTGGCGGCAAATGACTTTGTTTGGTCCTCCGATGTTTTTGAATAGGTGGCCCATTGGTGTCGCTACTGTCTTCACTCTGGGCGATAGGCGACTAAGGCGAGCATCAAAATTGAGGCGTCCGTCCAGTGTGATACCGAGATACATATTCGTTATCACGTGGACGATCACCTTGTACGCAGAGCCTGGTTTTGTATGGAAGTTGTGTTAGGGATAGGCCATGAAAGCAGAGGGATTCGGACTTTTGGGCAACGTCTTCTAAGTCAAGGCAACGGATGCTAGCTACGGCAGCCACTCCTGTTCCCATAGGCCTAAACGCACGGGTACCTCCTTCAACCCACGATAAGGAATACATCTTCAGAGTATTACCGGTTCCTCAGGAAGGACCGCCGCCTCCAGTACCTGATTACATCCAATGTTCCACAGTCGGGCCTAGGACCGATCACAGTGGAATGACACGTGTTGCGACACTGCTGACTTGGGTGCCGTCCCCGATGGTGTAGGTTATTTTCCGTGTATAACGGTAGATGGAGATGACGCTCTTAATGTATAGTGGAAGTTCCAGTCTTGCGAGTTGGGAGTTGACGGCGCTCCTATCTGCGTTCTCGCGGGTAGTTCCAATTTGCCGCGAATATTTCATTTTTCTCGGCCGTTGCAGAAGAAGAGCTGAGAGGATTCTTCTTTGAACGGCACTAGGCGTGTCTCGATGAAGCTCGTCTGTTGTTCCTTGCTCATCCGCTGTTCTTGAGGTGAGATTTCGACTCTTCCTGGAGTACTTGTCGACACCTCGAGTGATGTGGATCGCGTAGACTTCTCTTAATCCCTCTGTTCGTCTGCCCTTGGGCTGCGACACAGAGGGCAGCTATTCTCGCCAGGAAGATACAGCGAGATTCCTTTTCTATCATATGCACTCCGGCTAGAGGAAGCGGAGTGCTTAACCTTCGAGAGTATTTGCTCCAGGTCGTTCAACCTGGTTCGCAGCCGAAGGTTTCCCTTCTCAAGCAGTACTACCATTGACGCTGATTCTCCTCGCGAACTCGGTCGCCGCTGCCTTCTGAATGCCAGCTTCTTTCCCGGTGTATCTCTTGTACGTTCCTTTGAGGCATTTGAAGGTAGAAGATATATTCTCATTAACCCTCGCATGCTCGATTATGATGCTAATTATGACCGCTGCCGTAAGAGACTCATGACAAACATCAACTCCTCCAATTATGGAAGGGATATCGAACTTTTGTATTGTGGGGGTGGGTCGATTCTTTGATCGAAGAGGTAGTTTACATCCGCCTCTATGTCTTCATCGTCGCTAGGCTGGTACTATACAGTCTGTATTTGCTTCGTAGAAACTCCGTTTATTTCTTCAGAGGAGCTCGGTAGACTCCTCTTTCCTCCTCACATTTTGTCCTTGAAGTACAGGAACGGACGCCAGTCCGACGAGACAGAGTCCATATCGCTGTCTGTCATTATGACTTCTTTCATGATTTCCGTGTCGTCCGACCCAGACACATGGTAGGATAGCGGGCCTGGGTGACAACCTGCGCACATGCGTGGTCGTCTGATGACGAAGGGGAGAGGGCCAGAAAATTTTCTAACATTCTTAGACACGTTCATAGTTGTTTCGACATGTTTATTGAATTCCTTACCCAGGGGCTCTTCGGAGTAAGGGTTCGACGACACCGGGAAACTCGATGTTTCGTCGTGTGGCCACGCGCGATCCGGGCATGCATAAACACATCAGACAAACATACAAACTGACATATGCCCATGCTTGTATGCGCGGCAGGCTACTGTTCACGAGGTCCCCAGCTACGGCTGGGCGCGTATGTGTCTTCGTACTATGTGGCTGGTTCCCCAGAGGTCCATACGTTACGGAATGAATGGTATTGGGATGCCCTAGTCAGATTAAGCGAACCACCCGCGGCCTCACATTTTATATGTGTAGCGTACGCATGAGCTACTATCGCACAGGACCGCGCAAATGCGCGTGGACCGAAGACATCTATGTGTTCGGTTTCTTGCACGAGTACCTCCACGGAGCACGCTAGTGTCAAACTGATGACCCCGCCTCCTCGCTGCCCCCGCTGGATACGTGTACCCTTGGGAGGACCTTCGGGAAATTTCAGGCCAAACGGCTAAGTGGGTCATCTCCCGGATGCGACGGTCTACCTCGCTGTTGATCCTTAAGTCGTGAAGCTTGGGTTTTTCCATGCGCTGTTTGCACACCCTACGCCGTCGGCGGCGAAGATGGGATTTTAGTCTCATATGACCTCAGGGAGAAGTCGCATAACTGCGTTCCGGTTCCTCCGAGCCAGATTTATACTAATTGTTTAGTGAGTTCCATCATAGTCGTCCTCTGCGCAGGGGACCTGGGGTCGGTCCAATGCACAGTTTGCCAGCCGTTTCTTGATGACGGACAAGCGAACACCTGTTCGTTTCCGCTACAAGGGGCCTGGAGGTACCGAAGATTCCAACATAAGTAAGGTTAAACGTTTTTTCTTGTACATGATATTTAGTTCGACTGCGTTCGAATGGCCTCTGTACTTCCTTAGGTTTACTGCGCCGTGAGTGGCGCATGCGCTCACGCTCGCGCAGATACGTACCTAAGCCGCGACAAGATCGTCGATCACGCAGGTCCGTAGTTCTGATTTCCTTCAGGAAATCATTTCCGATTTATGTGCGAGATAGGTATCGATATAGTCGATTTCCGTATAGGAGTTAATGTCGTTGGTGAATAATCGAATGTTTATCGTTTTTTGCTACCAGATTGCCGTCCGTGGAGCTGGCAATTCGGAATAGCCGAAAATCCAAATGTCCGCTTTGACGTCTCGTGCAAGCTCGACTGTTGTCAGGGAGCTGATCCGCTGGCTAGCCGATTGAGCAAATTTCGTCGAGCAGCGCCACACGCATACACTGTGTACACAATGTTTGCCACACACTTCAATGTTTAATTTGTTTTATATCGCAATGATATATTTCTTTGCGGCTTCACAAGAGCGGTTTCTGTAATCACGTACTTTTCGCACAAGATTTGGGGATTAATCAAGTCTTTTGTACTTCACTTTGTAGATCATTGTCCTCTTCACACGTTCCTTCCAGAGAAGAGAGCTGGATTATTTGGAGAGCCCTGAGTGTCTGCTGTTCCTTGTATCGTAAGTCTATCAATGTTGGCTGACGTCTCAGGATCAGTCAGGCTAGCGATCGCAGGATCGTGTGGTATCACAAACGATATAAGACGCTTCAAAGATAAGTATACGGTGGTCAGAGACCACATCTGCTAATTCTTTCCTTTTCCTATTCAGGTTGACTCGATTTATATTCAGGGACGGCTAATGGATAGTTGCGAGTCGTTATCACCAATTGAGCTACCGCGGGTTGGGCCAGTACTTCAGTCAATCACAGCGAACTAGTTCACAGGGCATTTGATGTTGAGTTTCCGAGTGTCCAACCATGGGATATAGTTAAGTATCCGGTTGACTGTATTTTTTAATGCCCTATCTTCGTTTGGTACCTTCAGTATGGGATGCGCCTCCACCAAGGCCTCTGTTGTCTGGGAGGTATAACGAATGTTTCAAGCGGAATACAGCCAATCACTGGGCTGGGATTTCACCGATTAACCATATGGCTGTCTTATCTTCCGCACTTGACTGACAAAAGTTTGAAAAGTTTATCGAGGTTATGGAATGCCGTCCAGATTGCAGCTCTGGGGCTGCCCAACCACTTTTCCATACCTGCGTTTCGTGCACGTGGTAACGAGTTGCCCGGAAGACGGATTTTATAGATCATGAATCGTTTCACTCTGTGGGAGTTGCAACCGACTTGCAGGATATGATTTAATTAAATAAAACCGAAACTACTTGTGTTACAAGCACTGCCCTTGCACCGCTGTTCACCGAATCACCTACAGATCGCGATGTGCATTCGAACGAAATAATTTCTTTAATATCCACTCCTGCAGTGTTAATTTACTGTAGTGTTAAATGCCGTTTTTCTCGAAGCCTTGAACAACATATTTTCTTCTTAATGTGGAGGGAAACTTTGGAAAGCCCCAGGTCATTCTGAAGAGGATGATCGTGTTGTGTCGGATTGTTGTCGACTAAAGCATCCATGATGTCACTCCTCATGTTGCTAGATGCAGTTCTTGACCCGAGCTATTTAATCGAAGTCCCTAAGCATTGACCCTTGAGATTCCGTCTCTTTGGGGAAGAATTTTCCCATCCCCTATTATCCTCGTATACCTGCATCGGCCAACGTCGGTTTGCCTTCACCCGTGGCTCACAGAATGGACGGCCCCACCCAACTGATTCGTGGATAAATCGGTGGATGTAACTGTGCAGTGTCAGTGCATCTTACGTTTTGCATTACACATTTCCATTACGTCTGGCGTGGCGACGCATGAACCGTACTTCCCTTAGCGATTTTATGATGTACCGCGAAAAACGGGCATTCCACTCTAACGTGCTGCACGTTGTTCTAACGCGCACCACAGTTCGTGTACTCCGCTGTACATTCTGCACCGTCCTTGTGCAGGTACGTGCCGAAGCATCCGTGCAACGTTAGAATCTGTCTGACAATGGAAGATTGGTCTCCTTTACCGTGGAGCAGCCACCGTTTTAAGCGATCCATTATCGCGTCCATGAAAGGTCGCCTTTCATTACGTCTGAAGATTAGCGATGCTCTTCAGGCGTTTTGCGCGTTTATCTGCTCGCGGAGTCGCCACGCGCCTAATTCGGATTTCGTATGGACACTACCGAAAGTACGGTGCTCTTGACCGTCGCAATTTCACTACCTGCGAGGATCATGCTCGCTAATATTAACGCAGTCGCTCCGGGAATTGTTCTGTAGACTCTGATGACCCGGGTAGCCTTTGTATTCTTAGGAGCACAGCCGCCTCTTTCCTTTCAATGTGGTCGGCCCATACCGAAACGCCAAGAGCGGCCCATAAAGAGACGGAAACGATCACGTTAGCATATAGTCTACTGACTTTTGTGTCTGGAGCATTGATATTCGGTAGGAGTCGTCCTAGTCGTCCAGCCACTCCCAGCTCTCTAGGTGCGAGTCTCTCAAAATGTTGCGCTGCATCGCGAACATCGGACAATCCGCGATAACGTGCTGCACTAGCAACACAATCCGCGCACTCCGCCGAGTTTGTTGCACCAATTCTTTGCAGGTACGTGTCGAGGCAGCCGTGACATATGGGTGATCCTGAACGTCAGGTTTCTGGTGCCGTAGACCAGCCTTTGTTTTCAGGAATTCAGGATCGCTTCCACGAATGGTCGACACATGTGTTTGGAAATCAGCTTCGTAATGTAGGCGTCTTGCGCGACTATCTGTTCGCAAAATCGCCACGCGTATCCGTCGCAATTCGTGAGGGTTTTGCCAATTGCAAATGCGCCTGGACCTTGCTAAACAGTATGGCATTTGCGCTCCTTCCTAGTTGGAACGGAATCACGTTCGCTAGATTTTGGGTCTCCTCGCCAATAATTGTCTTGTATGATCTGATGACCCGGATCGCATCTGTATTTTGAGTAACACAACAATGTACTCATTTTTAATGTGATCGGCTTATAGCGGCTGATATCGGAGAATATATAAAGGGTCATGGAGTTGATCACATTTGCGTACAAGCGTCATAATTCGATGTTTGTGCCAATAATGTTGGGTAGTGTGCGAGACTCTTAAATTGTTTGTGCCTGCCAACCGAAACCTGTGGGACCTCCATTTCAATCATTCGATCAGGAAGATCAAGGTCTTTGCCTACTAAACGATATCGAACGCTCGGTTACCTATCGCTTTATGAAACTTCCACGATTTGCAGGTATCCAATGTTGATGCAAAGCATGTTGTATCACGCTCCATGGGATCGAAAGGCACGCTTTGGAGACGTCCAAGGACACCTCGACGGCCAACATGTTTCCCGACGCCTCTCATCCTGCCAAGCTTACAAACTTGTTGATCGCCTTGATGGTTGAGTTGCCAGTTCTAAATCCACTAGTTCCATGAAAACTTTGGAACCACCCTGTTAAGACGGGACCAGATCCAGTCCATTAATATATTTTCCAGCACCTTCTCGGCCTCGTTTATGATGCATATTGGACGGTACGAAGATGGTTTTTCCCAGTACTTCTCCCCATATTTGGACGAAAACACTAAACTGTATTCCAAATCTTCGGGAACGAACCTGTATCGATGCATGCGTTAAATATTTCCATGATCTTCTTGTGCAAGATGTCGGCTGCAATTGTTAGTACTTTACCTGGGATGCCGTACCGGCCTGGTGCGGAATTTCTTGATTCCATCCATTTCACACAGCATTAAAGAGTTCATCCGTGCTGATTTTGATAGATGCGGCCCCAATGGTCCTGTACCGAGCTGCTTATCAACTGGTCCCATGCACTTTCCTTCGCTGAACTGAAACGTTTTCGGAGTGTTGTTGCAGCGTTACTGTATGCAGCGTGAAGTCGTGCAGGTAAGCTAGCATTTCTGAAAACTACTCGAGTGTCTCCAGTTTGATGGGGCGTAAACTACTGCGATGGTGCAGTTTCCACATTCTGAAACTATAAATCATTGTCCTCGTCCGAAAATGCGGAGAGGAGAGGAAATGTTCGAATTCGGGCTTGTTATTGCCACCAGCTCGTCATTGTCTGCTTCCCAGTCTGTTACGTAGGGTATCCTGTAGGTCTGACCACGATAGCTATGCCGGTTTTCGACTCTGCTAGCGTTTGCATCAGGAGATTCTGGGCGCTAGCAGAGTGGTCAGATTTCGTCTGTAAGATGTGGTCCGACAGGAACATCGCTCCACGTCATGCATGTCCACTTCACGGTTGATGGATGGTTTTGTTCGAGAATACCGTCAGGTCTATGTGTATCTATTGTGTCCTCCGCCTTCAGTAGCCTATCTCATCTACGTCGATGTTGTGATTCTGTTTTCGCTGATTCTGTTATATCCTGATTATTTACCTTGCTCATACATCCCATATATTCGATCTTGAATGGTGGGGGAGTTACAAGCTTTGCTGCCATATCTGAGTGCTGCAGCGAATCCGTGATCAGTGAACAGAGCGAACAACGGAGAAGCAGCGCATGTTCCAGCTTTGTGAAATTTGCCTTCGGATATGAACGAATCATTATAGTGAATACTTATGTCTACATTATACTGGCAAACGCTCTTCGCGTGGCCAGACTGCAAGTAAATATTGCACTGAAATATTGCAGGGAGCTCGCAAGTGTGGCATCTACTTGTGCAGATGACCATTCTACAATTATCCTGTATGTTTGTGCTTCCTTCCTTGCTGCTGCTGCCTGACATTTAGCCCATATTGTGCACAGCGACCTGAGTGATCGTTTTCAGTTCTCACCAACAGAAATCTGATTTTCCCCGTAGCGTCCCAGAGCATCCTGCCTCGGATATTACATATTAGTTCTTGAGCTGTGATATAGTCATCAAGGTTCTTGATACTAACTTCCGTCAACATGAAGAATCGGTCGAAATTTACTTTTTCTCTTTCCACGAATAAACCACTTTATAGCCAGATGCTCCGCCTTGTCAGCGCTCTCTTTAACAGAAATCTCGAGCACCATACCTCCTGCAATGGAACGTCGACATCGAATGTCATCTATGCCTCGTTCCTTTAGATTTATCACCTTGGCCGCTTTCATCTGATGGGCGTATTTCATGTTGCTCCCGGAGCTGTGGTAAGCGTATCGTTGAAGCTCTAGGTGGCTTCACCTCGTTTGCCCTTCTCTTGCGGGGTTCTTTGGTAGCGGAGGTGTTTGCGGTGTCGGCCTGTTGTCCTTTTCCCGCTTCTGCCTCCTTGCATTCCTACCCACGACCTGTGCCAATTCCTTCTGCCTCTGTGGATTGGAAAGTTATCCCTCGCGTTGTTGGCCGCTGGTTTTGGAGGGGCTATCTCCTGGTTAATTTTTTGATTTAGCATGTGCTAATGCCGGTAGGGAGCATTCTTCTCCTGCTGCACCGATTGTATTTAGATAATTCTCCGCAAAACACTTCGAGGTTATCTCCCCTAAACGACACCATTATTGCATCAATGAACACTTCTGAACAGTATGTCTTGTCTCATGGACGGTATATCTCTGTCTATTCAACATTCTTCCTAGTGAGTATTATTTCGTGGAAACTTCTACTACCTGAGCTCGCAAAGGGATGTGCTGTAGCATACCATTATCTGCTCGGTTTTCGTGGGAATACTGGTCTTCCTGTGGTATGTAATTTCAGCCTATTCTTTCGGGCTGGATTCCAGCAGCATCAGCCTCCTTTCCATCTGGATCAGTCTGAATCTCAGGAGTAGGTTTTCTTTCACTAGAATCGCCATATTAGGTCGGGACACTTCGGGACACTTCTTGCGAGTTCCGTGGCGCCTTGGCGAATGTAGATAGGTTTCAAGTTTTTCGACGTCGTGGTGATCGTTTCACTTGTTCTGGCTTTAGCATTGATCCATGATACTACTTCAACCGTAGTCGATATCCTCATCCCCGTCGCAAGCCTCCAGTGTAGGCAAATGCTTTGATTTCGAGGCATTAGAGGATCCGCGATCGGATCCATTGTATAATTCTCTGGGTGGTCGTTCAGCTTCATGTCCCACGTGTGTATGCATTCTGCTTACCTTCATTTGAGAATCTGCGACCGATGGTACCAGCTTCTCCAGAAAAACTCATTGTGTTTCATTTGGCATTTTTGCTTTTATTGTCGGGAAACGAAAACCAGTCAGATGCGTCCGATTTTTAGTCTCCGCTGCCTCAGATAATAAGTCCGTCATTCATGACCACGTTCACAGTCTCATTGTTGTCGAACCGGGCCTGGATAGGAACCCGGTCTATACCGCGGTCGTTAGATAACGATGTACAGGGAACCAGCTCCATCGTGCCGTTTACATCGGCCTGGTGGTTCCGACGACCAATGATCAAGTAACATTTCTCTGTATCCCATGTCAGTCTATTAGAGTTAAAAAGTTGTTTGATAAATCCACCCAGGTAGTTAGCTGCACATGAGGCCTGGATTTCACCTTTTGCGCAGTTTTGGAGCAGTCGTTCGATAACTACGTAGCGGGGGCCTATTCATACACAGCTGGCTGATGTTTGTTCGCTTTTCTTTCGTCAAACAATCGCGCCAATATAGCCGATCAGCAGAACGCGTCTTTGCGCGGCTGTCCCTACTGGAGGTATTCTTCCGACTATGATGAGTGGGAACTCCAGTTAGTCAGGGATTCGCACTTCTCCACATCATCAGTGAGAGGATTGACCGCTGTTTACACACTCTTGTCGTGTTCTTTCCTGTTTCATGTAGCCAGTCAGAGGAGTTTTCAGTCCAATCAGACTGCATAGCCGTATCTCACCACCGGTTTGTTTTAACGATTCACTTTTACTACACTGAGGTAAGTATTTATAGATAATCTCGCACTTATTTCTACACCTCAAAAATTTCCATTGGCGGGGTTAGCGCTTATTTATCGTTTTATCACGGATTTCCGACTCGGCCAATCAGGGACGCGTGACGTCACTGAGCAAACGTAGTTCGAAACCCTTAGCCACATTTGACAGACACACGATCGCGAATGAAGAGATTTTCGGCCTTATGAGGATCATTTTGCGTCTATTCTAACAAACTATCACTGACTATATTATTATAGCAGCTTTGGCGGAGCATAAATATTCTCACTCGCGTCGTCGCTACTGTGGCCAATTACATACGACTTGCGTCACAGCTCGCTGCCGGGGTAGCGCATAACATATTCTAGAGTACACAAAGAACACTAACACTTTCAATTATATGTTTATTCTCAAACTGAAGAAAATGTGGAACATTGTTCACAACGTCCCATAGACTCTGAACGATCGCATAGATAGTTGAGCACATGAATATCGATCTATTTGCACCGTTATATCACAGACGTACCCTGTATACTAAACGTTTTGTCTTAAAACTTTTGTGTTTCTCGGACATTGCCGGGACCCACCGAGCTTTTTTATTCCTAAAATATAAACAGCAGGAATAAAGAGAGATGTCAACCTCTAACAGCCTACAAAACGGCATCCAACATCGCCGCTTACCGTTTGCGTTAACCATGTATGACGCAATATGATGTTATCACGTTCATTTGTAGCTTACTCGGAACTGTATTAAGCTCAAGATACAAGGCACTCGATATCCATAGTGCCGTGCACTATATCTTGATAACACAGGAACGGAATTCTTTATGGGGCCGTGGTGCGTATCGCGGTTCAGCCGCCCCAGACCGTGGAGTGTACGATTCACCGGTGATAACACATTACCGAATTTCCCGAACGCAATTATTGTATCTCAGCACTAATAAAGACATTTGTGCTTCTCACTGAATATCCAATCTAGCGGAGCATTCTGCTTTTCACAGTATCACGCAGAGAATTATAGAGCTCAAAAGAGACACGTCCGTAACACTCAGGGCAATATTGCGCACAAACTAGTTTTTTTTTTTGTACGTGGAGTAAATCTTCGAAAGACAGCTGGACACCCTTAGTGGGCTGGCCAGGTTGTGTCGGATTATTACCGACCAAAATCTCCACGAAGGCCTGCCTGAATTTGAGAGCTCCCGGTTCAAGGAACTTCTCCGTTGTTCTGTCGACAATTGACTCTCTGGCTACTTTTCAAGTTGCAACTTCTTTTTCTGTTATGCCCGGCCGAGACCATATCCAGAAGCGCAGCATCTCTGATAAAGCTAAGTTCGGTGAGAGATGGAGCCCCGCCTTGCTCGCTAATTTCCCATTTGTTATTTCTTGAAACAGTATTTACAGAGGGAAAGTTGATTCTAACCTTTTGACAGATATCTGTCCCCAATCTCTATTGCCTAGATGAGACTGTAGCCAGGCATGGGCGGCCTTTCATTGCTCTCCGTTGCCGTCTGGTCAGTCTTTGTAGATTTTCTGCTTCCGGCTTCGATTCGTCGGTCCGTTTGAGTTCAACTGCATCCTCGCAGAAGTTGTTTGCATATATTCTATGCTATTCGGTGGTAAGTGAGGAGTCGACTACCGCTGCAGAGGAGAAATCTGGACTGAAAATGTCCCTAAGAGGCCAACGTTGCTCTTCGCGGGCGGACCTCCAGCAGATACTGTACAGAGTCGAAATTTGTATCGCATTCTTGGCACTTGGGATCCTTTCCCGCCTATATTCGGCGCAGGTCATCATCGAAATATATGTGTCCAGTGAGTGCCTGAGTGACCTTGAATGTGAGAGTGCTAGCGGCTTCATTAAACCATCTTTCCCAGTGGGGAAGGAGAGCGGTGATAGTACGATGGTGTCTATTGTGCTTCACCTCAAGCTCTCGGTTTCTTTTTAGATACGCGTGAGCAATGCCTGCTGTATAAGTTGTATTGGTATTAATACTCACACTCTATCCTGGTTTCAATACCTATAGAAGATTTCACGGACTGCGTCAGCAGATAGGTGGAAAGGGAGCATGGCCGCAAGAGTTATGGCTGCATCGTAAGATGTCGTAGCAATCTACATCCACCCATGGAAGTGTGACGTAACCAAATCGACGCCACGTATGTTCTCATAGATATGACTTCTCCCGTTCAAAGGCGGCGGATTTTCTCTTCCAGTCATTCGATATTCGGGAGAAGATTTCCATGCTGAGATTTTCCATAGAGAACTGGACGGTTTTCGCGTGGAGCCAAAGGTCTTCGGTCTCGATCAAGGCGACTTCCAGTCCTATGTAACATATCCTGGTGGTTATTGCAGCCACCGCCCTCTCCATCAGCGTTAGTGTGTGGTTCCATTACATGCCGCTGGGAATAAGTAGTGTATCATCGGCGTAACACAACATCTGTATCCCGGCCGGGACTGCTGCTACCAAGACCTGGTTTTACCCTTCAGTCCTGATTAGTAGGCCATGAACGGCGAACGATTCTACATTTTTTGTCACTTTCATGACAACATCCATCTATGTTATATACAATGGACCACTCCTAGAAGTAACTATAGACAACTTCTCTCAAACAAAGGAAACGCTATATATAGAAAAGTCTGATGGGACCTTATTCCAAGATAAAAAGTTGAAAGCGTTGATTATGTCAAATTGACACCTCCGTCGCGATAGCTGCGTGGAAGATAGCAGACTGTGCGTATTTCACAGCACTTTCGATGCACACATGTTTGAGTGCCCAACAAGGAAAACGAACTGGTTGTCCGAAATATCCGGGTCTGTGTTTGAGAGATTTCTGTTGATCATGTTGGGGACAATTCTCTCCAGCATCCTCCTCATTTCGTTCAGAAGGGAGATCGGTCTCAACGATGATGTGGTGTCCACATACTTTTTTGCCCGGTTTCGGGACTAGGACCAGATTTGCTTATCTGAACTCTTTTGGGCATCTTACTGTTTTGAGGCAAGGTTTGAGGAGCCTGTTCACGGTTTCGTTGAGTTTGGTGACAACTGTCGTTAATACTAGACCTGGTACTTCGTACGGGCAAGGAATAGAGTTCTTTCTTCCCATTCTTGCGATTTCCAGAGACAGTTCATCGTTAGATATTGGCGGACGGACTCATTTCTGATGAGGTGTGTATGTTATGAGGTTTATCTCCTCACGAACTGGGGAAGAGAATGCATAGAGTGTTCAAGGGTCCAGGATTTCCGTAATATGCGATGGCCTGATCCGTAGTTTCCACAGTACTGAGCGGGAGGGTCACCACAAAGTATCCTGATCGAGAGATCCTAGAAGCTTTTCCTTTGCAAGGGACTTAGCTTCTTCTATCTGCTGCTGTAATTTAGTAGCCACAATATTTTCGGTATAGTTTCTCCGTGCATCAGGTCGCGTTGATTCTGCTTGCGGGCGCGTTGGAAGCGCCGTCGTGATTTATACTATCCGTTCGCGTGTTTCTGGTTTCCTCCAACCAACAGTATGTCGAGTTTCTGAAGTTCGGTTTGTAGTGGGGCTTGGTTGTGTTGCAGATTTCGTGCAGGGATCTATGGAACCACTCATTCTTTAATTACATCCACCATTGCATCAGGCTGAGGGATAGTCCAGGCTATTGCGCGATTTGCTGCTACTTGGCAGTCATTTTCTAGATTTCTAGCTACCCACCTTCTGACTGAGAGTTGCTTCCTCTTCCACGTCGGTTTCCGGGCAGTAAGAGTGCTGGGAACAGCGTGTAGCTTGAGGTATCTGGTCTGTCTGCAGAACAATATGTATATAGCGATTGTCGCTTAATATCTCTTCATCTCTGGTCACCATTCAACCGGAATCATTGTCTGCCATGGTCGGGGATGCCTATGAAGTTGTACACGTCTTGTCATCTGACAGAGTTGTTAGGGCATCCTGAGTTCATGAGAGGAGGGTCAGTGCTTGTTGCCCAGTCCACTATAGCCCTGCCCATTGGGTCTGTTTTTGGGCAGCCCCGTAGTGAGCTCGGATTTCAAGTGGTCAAGAAGCAGAAAAGGGGGTGTGTGGATAGCTGCCAAGTGGGTACTTGAGTCGTCCATAAGTTTAGTAAACGTTCCAAGGGTCTAGCTATGTTGGTTGTAGTCACAACGGTTATGCTATCCCATGTTGCTGCGACGAAACCTTGTCTCTTACAGGAGGGTTGAACGTAGAATGATTCCTCGCCAGGTAGCGACGGACCATACCATGTTCCCAATACAATTCGGGTGGTTCCGGACATGGCTCTGTTCTGCTGTCACGGCCAGACAGATTTTCCATTCGTCCATTGTTTGTTTGTGCTGACCTTGTACACTGGCCGAGTGATTAACTTTGGCTTGCAGTGTATGGCAGCACATCTGTCATCCCTTACGGAGCGTCTGCCCAATTCCGACGCGCTAGCGCAGGAACTTCCATCCGATTACCTTAGGAATCATTTGTGCCTGACTTTAAGGTTCGTAGAGGCGGCTGCAGCTTTCTCTACAACCCAGGAGCACTCCGAGAACCTGGGTCCACCCCACTAGCAGTTCCCTTGCAGCCGGCCGACGAGGACGCAGCGGGGACCAGCTCGCTCATTCCCGCTGCGCCGGGCCCACGGTCTTCGGAGAAACCTGTACCATTCCATTTCTTATCCCAGTCTTTCACATTTAAGGAAAACACGAATCCGTACTTTAACTCGTTGGTCACACACTCTGTGCTGGGAACATGAGTTCCAACAGTGTGTCCCAGGGAGCACCGCGAGGAGTTGTCATGAGTGGACCATTTAACCCGTACAATTCCTCAATTTCGCCGAACATCTACGAGTAGGCCTTACGCGAGTCATCAGCTACGACAAAGTTTCTGAAATGACGTCAGAAAAACTTGCACAGAATTCAATTGCCCAACCTAACCATAACCAGGGGGAAATCTTCCAAGGACACGCGACAATTCTGTGGGAATTTTCGGGTAGTTCCGGATTTCTGCCGACTAAAGTCTCCACGACGGCAATCCGCCAGCATTTGTGTGGTACCGAGATCGGTAGTTACTCCGATGTCACGCAGGCAGTAGCCTCTGCGGCTTCTTCTCGGGACAGACGTTGTTGTCCGCTTCTCCATGTGTATGAGTGGCGGTATTAGGGCAATACTGGTACCGCCACTACTTGGGAGCTCTGAGGGCCCACTCCCTGTACTATAGATTGCTCAATTTCTATCGTTCCTTGCATTCTCCCTCGGCGTCAGCTGATCCTGTAATGTGTTGTTTCTCTGGTTGCGGGAATACATATCTTCTGATCCTGTTCATCCATCTGATCCGTCTGAACAAGTCATTCTTTTCTCGAACGTTTTAACTCCCTTCATTCCTCTTCATTACTTCCTCGTAGAAGTTAGCGATTGCATTTCGTAGGATGGTGTCAATCAGTAGGACCGCAATAATCGTCTTCAGGAACTAGTCTGAGCCAACAACATCGTGGAGATGGTTGCGCTGGGTATCAAATCGGACACATTCCAGTCATGCGTTGTACCGAGACTAGGTCTGCCCCACACTCCAGGTAGCCTGTATGTCTTTCAGCTATACAAGTACTCACCGAAGCATCCGCGCCCGATAAGAACGTGTGTAATCCCGAATGTTAAAATGTGAACACCACGGTCGAGCCAGGTCCCAGCAGAGGTAGACCGCTCCTATTGTCCTTACTTCCGAGTGTTCATGTTTTTTTCGGCGCTCACTTCAGGCTCGCTTCAGAGCTCAGGATCTCATATGTGCAGCCATGGTATTGGGTATATGCACACCCATGCTTCGAAACACTCGTATTCTCTCATTAGTCGCCGTGTATGCATCTGCAGTATCCCGGAGAGGAGTCATTCCAGGCAGTGCAAAAGCCACGTCATGTAACGCCACTGCGATAAGCACGAGTAATGCGAATAGCCATCGTACTTTGTATTCGCCGTAGAATTCTGAAGCCATCATTCCTGATGTGTCGTGCCCAAATCGATGACACGTATAGAGTCATGGATTTTATCAACTGCGTGTACAGATAGCGCACCTTACTACCGGGTCCTCCTATGTTAGGGAGCAGACGGCCCAGAAGTGCAGCAACTCCTTCCACCTTAGGAGCTAGGCGGAAGGAATGGGCATTGAACATGAGGCATCCGTCCAGGGTGATTCCCAAGAACTTCTTTGGATCTCATTCTTTCCCCTTGCACTGAGAGCCAAGTAAGGAGAAGTCTGCGTGTCCTGATAAGAACGTGCATTCAGATGACTTCGGCCTTCTGTGAGGCGATATCCAGTACAAATTCTTGTGTCTTCATGGTCATAGCCGCTACCGCTGTCTCTGAGTCTCACAGTTTCTAGTCCACTGTTTCCACCAGCCATTATAAGTGTATCGTCGGAGTAGCAGATAACCTGACATGAACTGCTGCTTCAAGTACCATATTTTATCTAAGGTTCCAAATGGTTTGTCCCGCCACAGATCATTGTGGGTCATCTCGCGTTACTTCCTTGTTGTTCTATGCCCATCCATAGTGCCACGTGTTATTGCTCTTTTTGAGAGATAGTTCCGCATTACATTTTTGATATACAGAGGCAGACTATGCCTCGATAGAGCGGTTAATATTTTGATTCATGGAAACTGTTGAATGCGTTGACTATATCAATTAACAGGACTTGTGCTAATCCGCCCTGGGTAACTGTTGCTTGATCATAATTGGCTACCAAATCGATCACGTCTATACTGGAGCGGCCCGTCTGGAATCCGAATTGGTTCTCCGAGATGCCTGTGCCGATATGTGAGAGGTGTGAGGTGATCTTGTATGCCACGATTCTTTCGAGTACCTTTCCCACTTCGATTAGGTGGCATATTCGACGGCCTAAATGACGATGGGGAATCCACCTCTTATTCCCAGGTTTGAGTATTAGAACCAGGTTGGCCACCTTCCAGGCCATTGAGAATGAAGGATGCATGTATTTAAGATCTTCGTTAGTTTTTCTCTGAGATCTAGGAGAATCATACCTAGCACACGTCCAGGAACATCGTCTGGGAGTGAAGCCATGTTTTCCCTGCACATATTTTCAATTTCCAGGGAGAACTCTTTGTCCACTATTGATTTAAGGGCATGTTCAATTGTGTGCAGGCCGAATAAGGTTCTTTCCCCCTGCGAGCTTGGGAAGTGCGTGCTGAGTATTTTCACCCAAATTTACCGCGTCCGGTTTAGTCGTCTTTGTTGATTGTTGAACTCCTGATGCTCCGTCTATTTCTGATGTCCGTGGTTTCAGCCGATAGTCAACAACTGATAACTTCGATTATTTGCAAACAGTAGATAGTAGATATTTGGAATAGTCGTACTTAGAGGAGTACACACTGGATACATGATTACGAGATGCCGCCAACGACAACAACGACGACGAATACCTCGTGATAGCTGCTGAAAACGAGTTGAGAAAAAAAAGCAACTAAACTAAGAATTAAGTGGTCAAGTGTGCACTTGTCGAACAGAGTGGCGTGTTGACTTTTAGTAACTGTGCTACTCGTAGGTGAATGTACACAATCAGTATGCCGTCTTTGTTGATTGCTGTACTCCTCATGCAATTTTCATTTCTTCTGATGTCCGTAGAGCAGGCCGATTGTCGATAACCTAATCCTATACTAAACTTAACCTAAATATCATTCGTTACACAATCACAAAATTTGAAGGCAAGGCGCTGGATGTCTGTATACTTTTACGAGCAAAATACCCAGTGAATTAGGAACAGTCTTACTTTTTCAACGGTATTCTTGATGTCCATACCATGGTAGGTGTGTTCCCGTCGTCCTGTTTCGGAATCGGGTAGTAGGAATGTTTCAGTGTTTCCATTGTCTTCGATAATATAAGTATTATATACTAGGGCAGTAGAATACTGTAGTGCTGTACATGCATTGATATCCAGGGGTTGAACAGTATGTAGTCTTTCTATAGCTTCACACATATGTGATGTACGGACAATAACAATTAAACTCTCTATATCTGTATTGAAGAACGTATGTAACTTTCCAGTTATAGTTGTCTGCAACAGAGTGAGTTGTCTGGCTTCTTTAAATATTTTTATCTATTCTGGTTCTAACGGACCTTCAGTGGGTCTTAAGGTTTATGTGGACAGTTTCGAAGTTATAAGAAATACATCCTTTGCGATTTCTGGAGTGGACGTGACTTATTTCATATTTACTTCATGTAGATCCGTACTGCTTCTTACGGCAACTCCTAATAACTCTTACAGACCGTTTAGACAGAGAGTTTAACACTGCGTGTTCATTTAACTGTAGTAACCGTACGTATTTCTTTGATTTATTCATTAACCAGTAGAAACACTTCTGTGTCTTCAATTCTACGTCACAACAACGACTTGGCCATCTTCAGTTTATTTTAATGTATTTCATTCCACCGTAGGGGCTTAAACTGGTCAACTGCCATAATTTGGACATTCATTCCCTCTTAATCTTCATCCTTGAAATAATTTCAAACGGAAGTGGACTGTGCTTGCTGTGTTCCTCTTTCGTCGGAACCGGCGGTGCTATTACCATTTTAATTTTGTTGTAGTAATTTGCTGTATACTGTAACTTCAATTGTTGGGCGTGGAGGCAAATGTCGTTAGCTCCCTGTAAGTGATATACTATGCTAGCTCTAAACAGATGATAATTAAGAAAGCGTGTGCCTTCGTTGATCTATTTCGCGTCATACTTCACCTGATATGTATGAAAGACAGCCATAACAACATTTTGCTTGTAAAATGTTCTAAATTGTTCACGATAAAGTGATAGCCTTTGTTGTTGGTAGCCATTGTTACTGCTGATATGTTGCCCGCGTTCGTGTCTAATTAGTATAAATATTTATTATACAATCATGCTCGGTATACACGGAAGAAAGGAGAATTGAAAACGAAAAGATGTGCTATAATTATTCTATAATCATGCTATAATCAGCTGTAACCATTTTTGGCAAACTCCAGCGGTCGACGAAAAAATCGGAGGGTGAAATAAATTAATTTTGTACTCAAGATAAGTTTGTCTTACGTCGTCGCTTTTCTCCCTTCTTCTGAATTAATTTACGTCACTACTTCTATAGCACCATTCGAATCTTTATTTTTTTCAAATTTACGAAATTCACAACGAGATTGATATTTGCAAGAGTAATCAAATGTCAGATCTATTCGATGAGATCTATGTCAGATCTACGAGCTACAACATTTATAACATTCCCAATGACAAAGGCTATAATAAATTTCTATAATAAATTTTGTTGGAATTCAAAAAGTTGAATTCCCCATCATGCACATACAGGGTGTTTCACCCAGCATGCGCACCTTAAATGAAATATTACGTCCGATGAAAAATTATTATATACAATGGTTGCATAATTTAGATTGTCACATAACGTCGTGTATATATCTATTGATCTCCCTGAGACACACTGCGTAATATATTTCGGTCTATTTTGATATCTATTTCTACTCATTGTCCAAATTAGTTGGAATACATAAATATATATAACGTTGGAATTATTTTGGAACCATGCATATGCAAAATATAATACAATTATCATGCATATTCTAAGTGGGAGGATGGAAGGCTAAAGCGAAATACGAGTACGAGGCGTCCGGCAGAAGTAAATCAGAATCAGCAGCGACATAGCAGTTGCCTTGTCTGTCTACTACTCTGCAGTGCCTTGCCACTCGTAATTATTAAACATATATTGATATTGAAATTGAAACGTGTTGAACGATTAAGCAATTTAATTAGCCACTTTGAACTATCACGCTCCAGAATTGACCAGTCTTCCGCTACCCGAGTAGAATATAACGTAAAAATTAACCTTAACGTAAGAAATATTAACAATTTTAAGTAGCTACGAAATAATTAATGAAACAGGCAGATATTTTTCTGGTTTTCAGTTTATCAACATGAAAATCGTGTGTATATATATGAATATATGTGCAATAAATACTATACGGTTAAGTGAATTATTAAGAGAAATCAAATATCGTTTTATCGCAATTATAAACATAGTTTGGAGTAATTACACGCATGAATTGTGAAGAATCTAAACCTCACACTTACCTCCAGTGTAACTCAGTATGTTTGTCATAACCTTTCCTATTTTCACGTTACATAATTTTTACCAAAACTACCGATAATACTTCTAAGTTTGACTTTTACTAACATTAAATTACCGTAATATTTGTCATTACTTCGCTTATATAATATAAAGGACAGTAAATCCATTCTATTATGTTAGTATTTTCGATTGGACTTCAATTAATTTACATGTTCCTCATTTCTCTTTTACTATTTTAAAAAAAATACTTCACTATACTATTTAAAAGTTCTATATATGTACACTATCTTCTATTTATACAGAAATATATTATTGTGTGTTACGTATTTTGATCTTTCATTTGAATTTTACATGTTTCAAAATTGTTTGAGTAGGAATTGAATATGATAAGTCAAACATTATGATGAGAAAATGTTTCGCAAGTAATACATCTCTTATACCGTTCTTATATAGATCTTTTATATCGCTGAACTATTAAGCCAGTATATGAAGTACACCGTAAAACTGTTAGTAGCTTTTTAATCTTTAACTATTACATGAAGAGTTGCGTATTTATGTTTTCAATCACTTCTGCAATCCAACAAATATGAATTACAATACACCAAATTTTCGTAGGTTAAAATATTCTTCACGTAAGTAAATATAAGTTAACGTCATAGGTATAGAATCAATTTCTGTTTTCCACGTTTAAAATTTTTTTGTAATAATAGGATAATACCTTGGATTACGGTTCTATAATGATTTTAGTGAAGGAAGACATGTGAATATAAATAAAGTACACTCTCATTAATGATTTCATCATGTTTTTTACAAAATACATCATCATAGATATGTTTAAATGTGTCATGATGATACGATATGTGTCAGTAGGAAATAACATCTGTTACACAATAAAATGTTTACTTCTTCGAGATCATGTTTATTATTCTGTCATTCTTATCACAATGGAACATAAACACTCAGTCTATCGTAATCAATAATATGTAACAACATATTAATGAAAATAAACAGAATGGTAGTCACGCAGAATATTGCATCCCGAAAAATATCAGTACCTGTGTACCTACTGTTCGCTTATTAAGTGCGTAAAACTTCTTTTAAGAACTTTATTTATTAATACCTATAAACCTAATTATTAAATAGTAAACAATATATCTTGGAATATAATTATTTTAAAATTGGTGCAATGCAAGATACTCTGAATTCCTGAAATTCTATTTCCGAGAATACAGCTTCTGTTTAAATATATCATTTAGATAAATTAATTGTATCCATCATACGCGTATGCATCTGCTCTGCATCCAAAATGTACCTTGTACACATTTTCACCACGGCACCAAAACCACATGCACAACGTTTCTGTATCGTTTCAATTTTAGATATAAAAGTACATAAGAAATTATTTAGAATTCAAGATCTTTTAATTGAAGTAAAATATACTTTCATAATCACATTTTTGTAGAAGAATGAATTTCATCTTTAAATTTCACTCTAATTAGATCTGCAATAGCAGTCCAATTAGAGCAGTTATCTGTACATCGTATGTTTCCATAGAGAGTTGAACATTAGCAGATTATGTATAATTCTTTTAGCACTTAAAGGTACATACTTGCATCGAAAATATTTAATGAACTATCACTCAATTAACAGCATGCCTAAATTATTCAGATAACTATGTAATGTAAACGAAAACATATTGAAAATACCTAACGTATTTGTCAGTTCAGCAACAGTAAGCATAAGACAAAAACTGTATTGCCCTGACAATAATAGCCAAATGTGTATCGCTCGATTGCAATCTCCGCGGGGAGGCACCGAGCAGTTAGCGACCGATCATTGAGAAATGCATACGTTTCTGAAAACGGCAGTTACCTTCCTTGAATCTTCAGACTCCACGTATCGTATGAGTCCTATCAGAATTTCAGAAGTGGGATCTCGAATTATTGCACAGTTCGCGAAGCTGGAGTGCTGCATTCGCGATTTTTGTCGAAAACCATCGTTTTGGGGAATTTCGTTGAGCAGGATGATCGAAAACAGTATACATGTGACAGAATTGGGATTAGTTGGTTCGACATATCAGTTTTAGTTTATTGGATTATTTAGTTTGTTATGTTGGGGTTACAGTTTATTTAGCTTATTACATTGGGAAACGTTTTGATTAAATTGCTAAAGATGCCAATAGGGGGCCACGGAAATCCGTTCGAAATCACAATCGCAGAACTGAATACCTTGCCGTGGGAGAGAGGCATTGCAACCAACGGGAGTACAAGTGATTAAATTGCTCGGTTGACGAGAGCCGAACCAGGAATTGCGAGTCGATCGGAGGAAAGAACATACGAAACAACGGGCGAGGTCGGAAGGCATGGGTCGAACGAGATGTTCAGAACCGCCATCGCTTGAAACGCGAAAAAGAGTTGTTGGGAAGGGAAATACGATCGAAACATAGAGAAATAGAGATGTCGTCGACATCGAGCACAACTACGGTTACCTCAGTTTTGCTGCGGACCGAATTTAAAATGGTAGCGGAGATGTTAAACGAATTTTCCCGAGGGGAAGACGAATATTTTACGAACTGGAAAACGCAGACCGAGCTACTCAAGGAGTCGTACAATTTGGAAGAGAACTTAATGAAATTAATAATTGTTAGATATATCAGTTGATAATTTCCATTTGTAGAGATGGCGTAAAATTACAGACGATGAGCGAGAGAGAAAGAAAGAGAAAGAAAGCAAACTAAAACGTCAATAAGTTAAAGCCGTAGTCGTCGCTAGAACAGTCGTTAGGACCGTAAATACAGTTAGGACAAGTACAGATCAGATCAGAAAATTAGTAAAAGTAAAACCATTTGCAGTGAAAGGAAAATCGTTGATGTAAAACTGAAAAACTAAAAAAATTAGGTTATTGCGCATGCCGTCTGTTTACAGTTTTAAGTTATATTAAGCCATTATTCGTTTAATTTCCTTTGTACAGTACTATGTGTTTTATGTGAAATATATATCAGTGAAGGTTATCAATCAGAATAGTCTTGACTCCAAACGATAAATTAAAAGGTAAAAACTCCACAATAACCCTTCAGCTGCTACGCGGTAAAACGTTAGGTTGTTTCCGTGCAAAATCGAGTAGCATAACATTCTCGGTCTCTCAAATTTTCACAGAACTACAGTATAGGTTCGAGAAACATCCAGATAAGCTGGAACGCAGGAGAAGATTTGCAGTGAATGGAAGAAAGTAGAATCGTTCAACGAGTATTTCCAGGACAAGATGATTCCAGCCGGGAATGTGTACCTGGGTCAAGAAGAATTAATTGACCAGGTAATCGACGGTATACCTGAAACAGATCTGAGAAAACAAGCACGGATGCATAGTTTCAAAAGTCCTTTCGACATACTGAAAGCCTTCTCGATGATTACACTCCGTGATACGAGAAGTGATCGAGATAAACGCGACAATAGAAAACCGTTGGAGCAGTGTTCACCAGCAAATCAGGCAAGACACTCTGGTGAACTAAGATGTTTTAACTGCAACGGTACAGGACAAAGTCAGAACTGTCCATATCCGAGATCAGAATGGGGCACCTGTTATAAATGCGGAGATCCATTGCCCCGATCTGCTGCTTGTCCTCAGAGTGCAAAGACTTGGATAATATCGGCAACTCAGAAGGAATCACCGATAAGAAGAGGACAATTAAGAATCTGGTGCAACCGGTTACATCAGACACGACGTTCGTGGTCCCGAGCATATTTCCCGGTTCTGCGTTAGACGCCGAAAGTAGCACAACATATTACGTAATTTCTGCAACGTAACTTGTCTAACAATTTATTTCGTAATTATTTACCAATTTGAAGAGTATTAACTGCGGTTATTAACTGACCATTACAGATTATATTTAAATCATTTAAAGTTGGATTTATTCATTTATTTACTTTTATTACCTATCTCTATTGAGTCGTAAACATTTCTAAAATGAGGTGTAAATTACTAAAAGAAATAATTCATTATTGTAAGTAAAAAATTTTCAATAGTAATTTAAATATACATGATTAAGCATAAATGCAAGGAGAATTTGTTTTACCATAAGCAATGATCAATGAANTAATTATTTACCAATTTGCGGTTATTAACTAACCATTACAGATTATATTTAAATCATTTAAAGTTGGATTTATTCATTTATTTACTTTTATTACCTACCTCTATTATGAGATATACTGGGTAATGTATTAGGTGTATAAATTAGATTGGTGTCTTTATGTTGAGTCAATATTTCTAAAACGAGGTGTAAATTACTAAAAGAAATAATTCATTATTGTAAGCAAAAAATTTCCAATAGTAATTTAAATATACATGAATAAGCATAAATGCAAGGAAAATTTGTTTTACTATAAGCAATGATGAAAGGATTTTCTATCGGAATGATCGTAAAGCAGAATCAAAAAATGGAAAGCAAGTTAGTTTATAAAATTATAACTTATATGTTATAGAGGGCACGTTAGAATACGATATACAATAACATCAACAGTTCTAAATACTAATAAAATATAGTATAACATATTTAATTTTTCTTCTACAATCTTATTAATTGAGGGTTAATTATAATTTCTGAAGTTAACATGATTTAAATAAAACTTTAACATATTGCTTTAATGTTGTTTTGTAAGTGATTGATCATTAATGTTTGAAACCTTTCAGAGTAATCTTTTTTGAGTTGTATAAATAAAAGACATAGAAGTCAATCTTCTAATATTCCATTGATAATCGTACAAACCTACTTCAAAGAAATTAACTGCGCCGTTGGGACATGATCGCTAAGATCAATTTTATAAAGTAACTTTTGCAATTAACTTATGGGTCTGAAGGAACTACCCAGGCACATAACTATTGCCATAGAATCGTGATTGGGAAAGGCATAACAAGAATTGACTTTACAAGGTCGACTTGAGCAAACTCGACAGTAGTGAACAGTAATAGGCATCAGTCGAGATATCGTTAGTGATCGCATTATAATGATCATGTAATAATTAAGCTTCCATCAATGGAAGATTTTAACATTAAAATATATGAAATATCTGTCTAAATTGTTTTTGATTAGAAAGTGACACATATTCAGTTCATGAGATTTTTAAACAATGAAGATCACAAGATTAATTGTAAATAAGAAGTCATAAATGATTCGAAATGAAAATCTTGTCTGAATAAAATACAGTCAGTCACGAAAGCCTTCACACAACCACAGAATTTGCTGTATCTATCTTAATCATACAATTTAAGAATATTTACAGTCAAAGAATTGTGTACATTCGCATATTAACGCATGATAACCATGATTTGCGTCAGTGTATTTACGTATTTTCAACTTAAATTTAAAAAACATATACTAATACGTGTCTGAATTTTTCATGCACTTGAACAACCTTATAAAAGTACGACGATTATAAATACAGACTTTCGGCTTCGTAGCTTCAGTGCAATATCAGAAAGTGTAAAACGACTTCGATAATGAGTACATTTTCTGTTATAATATATAAAACTCTATGTCAACAAGAGATGAAATTCCGTTAGATACTCGCAATCCAGTGGTGCAACTACGAAAAGAAAAAAAATCCTATCGAGAAATTGATAATATTGATAAATAAGTCGTGCAAGTGTACAATCCATAATAAAAAACTTTAATTTGCCTGATATAACTTCCAATAAACCTATATTTGACCGTCCAACGTAATTAAATTCTCGTGATGTTCTTACTGTAATTCGTAAAGTGCAGAATATTTCAGAAATTGGTGCACCAAAATTAGCGCCGCACGTTATGGAAACAACAGACAAGAATTGTCATTCAGAAACTGCGAGAAGAATATTGAGAAAAGATGGTTTTCACATTGGATTAGACAAGGAAACCGTTAATATACACAGTGAATCTACCAAAACTTATTTGAATTTGCCAAATATTATATTAATAAATATTTTCAATTTTGGAAAAAGAGTCGTATTTGCAGATGGAAGCAAGTGTAATATTTTCGTATCTGATGGTAAAGGAAAAGTTGGGGTATATGCAATTGTGTATGGTACAACTGCAGCGCCGAGAACGTTAAAATTATGATTTATTGGAGCTATCCTGGATCGTCTGAAATATTAGCATAAATTCCGAAATAATTTGCCAATTCCAATGAATCTTTTGGGCAAGGGGAGTGAATGGGTCTTCCAGCAGGATCACGATACAAAATACGCGTCTGTAGTTTTTAAACATTGGTTACTGACAACGGCAATTGTTTATACCACTCCAATCGGTAGATCCTAACCACGTCGAGAATATTTGGGCAGAATAAAGTAATAGCATCAGAAAATATATTGCAGATGAGAAATCTTTATAAATTCATTTACAAATGCTGGAACGAAATTACAAACATTCCAGGTACCAAAACATCATTTCGTCGATGCCAAGAAGATTACAGGCAGTAATTGATGCAAAATGAAAGTCTACAAGGTATTAATACAATATCAAGTTTAGTTTTTTTTTTAGTTCTACATAGATATCATAAGAGTATGAACACTTTCGTTGCATCAAATTTTTTATATTTATTTTTACACTTACATACCTTACATTTTGTACGTTCTTTCGTTAATAAGTGTGTGCATCTCTAAACAATCAGGACCCGCATGAGTCACTACATGTATCTGTAATGCATTCATGTGTGTTTGTGCATGGCACAATGACCTTGCGATCGCCTTCTAGGTCAGTCAGCCGTCATATAATAACAGTCATTTTTCGTCGAGGTGTAATTAGCTTTCTGTATATGGTCCCAAATATATTACATCATTAGCTCTTAGAACAACAATAAGCATAATATTTAATACTATTTCATTAGCACATGTCAAAATTTAATTAACACAACATTATATGTGATAAAAGCTTAAACCGCTATACCTGTTATAATAATTAAAAGTTATTAGGTGATGTGTACCTTCGTGACTGACTGCATCTCAATTATAACGTGTGAAATTAAGAATTGAACACGCGTCCGATCTTTCTGTTTGGGAGTGTAGAACATTAGAAGCCATTCTAAAATACACAAAACCGTTGCTTTAAATGATACAATTCGAATACCTAACTAACAATCTCTATAGACTATGTATAAAATCTATGATATTGGTAGAAACATCCAGTATAACAATTTACGTAATGAAAAATCACTTTTTGCATATTGGAGTCACGTGAAAATACGTAGATTTTGATCCCTAACGAATTACATGGCGTGTCTGTCACTGATGACCAACAGTAATATTTCCACTTATAACGCGTGACTGACGAAGCAAATTTAGTACACTACTGTTGTTATTAAATTAATATATTAAAGGATAGAAATCCACATGATTACTGGAAGATATAGTTGTTGAACATTGCTTTTATTTAAATTTATTGTAGAAACAGTATAATGTATAATATTGGAATAACAATTATAATGGATTTTATTAAAACAGTTTAGTCAAACATAAATCAGTCGCAACCCTCAGAGTATTTTATATCATTCTTTGTCACGTTCCCACTAATGTTCCTTCCCAGCAGAGTTGTACTTTCATCATAACTGTCTTTACAATCCTCTTGACTTGTGATTCTGGGTGTGAGAGCACTGTAATCTTGCATTTTGCAGAACTTTTTCAAACGGCGTAAATGGAAGGTAAACAGAAAGTACGCACGGCAAAACGTGTTGACGATCAATTCTTCGTCACTGACGAGTCGCCTCACCAAATGCTCATGCATTGCGTTCGGGCAGTGGCCAGTATTTGGTTACAACTAACTACTATAAAAATGAACACTTTCACCGGTAAGATACAACAAAATCAAACTCGAAAAAAACGTGGATAATGACGCAGCAAACGCAGAACAAAATACGGAACGTAAAAAGCAATAGGTGGTTTTAGTTTCTCGTCATAAGAATCAAATTAATATTCGGACACTCAAGAATTTTTAATTTGTCACGGTGTAATATCGTTCATAAGAAAAAATATTGTCATTTTCCTGAATGTTATATCAGTATAGGGTATCTCGTTAGTAAGTACGCCAAAATTAACTGTATAATTCGTAATAATTGTTGTATTAATTGGTGTAAATGGAACAATGTCTGATTTTAAAACCAAATTGATATTCGAGCACTATTCAAGTTCGATAATCGACATTCGAGATATATAGCATTAAATGCACAATAATTTTTACTCCACGGTTCGCTTGTAATCATGATGACATGCATGAGGTTTTCCGAGACACAGATTAGTTGTCAGCTCTTCAGTATTTACGGAATACGTTTCTGAAAAACTGAAGTATAATGGGAAGTAAACGTAATATTTCATTTGACAAACGTCTACTTGTAATTTTTCACAACATGAAAGGAAAATCGAACGGAGAAATTGCTGCGATGCTCAATATATGGAAAAGTACAGTCAATGACATTGCTAACAGATCTAAACGTGAAGATTGCATAGAATCTGGGAGAGAATACTAGGAAGTTAGTTATGGGGGATATGCGTTAAATCATTGGAAAACCCAAGGATCCTACGTTTTGTGCAGCACAATTGACTAGTGCACTCTTGGAAGAGATCAGAAAGGAAGTAACTTGTCAAACAATACAAAATATATTAAAAGAAGCTGGCTACAATGAAAGAGTTGGAAGGATAATGCCGTTCGTAAACAAAAAGTATAGGAATGAGAGATTATATTCTAGTACAGTGTCTATTTTAAAAGACAGTACATGTTAGAATAATGTGATATCATGCAATGCGAGCAAATTTTACATATTTGATTTTGATAGACAAAATAAGGTACAAAAACACAAGAGGTACATAAAAACACAAGACCGCCTGTGAAGCACGGAGGTGAAAGTGTGTTCGTCTGGGGATGCATTTCGACTTTTGTGACAGGAGATTTAGCTTTTACGTATATTATCATGGATAAGAATATGTATTTAAATAGTCTGAAGTATAAATTTTTGAGAAAATATCAACAAAATCTGGAATTTAATCTACATTCAAATTTTATCAAGCTAAAGATACCAATCGCAAAGAACGAATTGTGAGAGAATATTTAATTCATAATTGTCCGAACTTATTGCAAATACAATCCTCCCCTCACATCATCCAAGTTCCCGGACCTAAACCCTACTGAAAATCTAGGATATGAAGTGGAACCGAGAATTAGAAAAACTTCAATATCCTCAGAAAATCATACATGGTTAAATGAAGAATTGAAAAACGTAGACACAGATTATTTGAAAAAAATAACTTGTAACATTTCTCAACGTTCAAGAAAAGTTATGCAAAAGGTAGGACACTGTACAAAATATTGAATTAATTTAGAATTTGAAGCAAAAAGTCAATTTTATGCAGTGACCGGAAGCTAACTTAGCATTAAAATTAGATGTTGTTTTATTTAAAATGCATACTACAACGATTAATACGACATTTGAAGATAATATTAATACTTCTGTTATCTAGATATATACTATATTAATATAGTATAGAAGAAATATTTATTTTTTCTAAATGAAATATTTATTTTCCTTAAATTACAGCATGATAATGTAAACATTCCAGAGTTTCCATATATTAATTAGGTTCACTGTAATTGGCAGCATATGGAGAGCGATTATAGTGGCCCTTTCTAGCGAAAATGTTAATTCGTTTTAACTCGACGATTCATAACTGGCTAGCGAAACATTAATGTTGTTTTCAATATTTACGAAAACAGACACAAGATATTCCTAAGCTATGTAACGTCGGACGACGTATATTTAGTTCCCAGAGTAATCGAGGAGTTTCGGCGTGTTTTGATACGGGATAATCGGCACCGAGGTTGAGCAAAGATGAGAAAGGATACGTGTGTGAGTGGACTGATTATGTGTTAGGAAGTTTCGATAGGTCTGGAGCAATCCTCTCCAACGTGTTATGCGTGCGGTACACGTCAAGAAGCCAACGAAAATGAACTCAAAATCAATAACTAACAAATCATTTCATCACTTTCTTCAACATCCCGTATCAAAGCGATATTGGACCAGCTGGATGTGAAAACATAACACGCCAACGATCACGTTGCAGAATGTTAGTGAATGTAGAGTCGGTCATTTCGGCGTCAAAATCCCTTAAGATCGTTTTTGATATTCAGAGACATCTAGATTTAATATCTGCGGAACTATTCTATATCCATGTTGAAATAACTATCGGTTTTCTATTTCCTTATGCCGTTTGTACTGTCGACAAGACGTGTTTTCGCGAAGATTTTTGCTGTTTGTGTGTTTTAGAGGGTCAAAACATTTGTATATATATGTGCCATTGTGATAGTAGGAAACTTACCGTTTGTCAAACCTAAATTCCAAATGGCACAAACAGATAATCCAATTAAGAATAACCAATATTGGCAGGAACTACTTCGTTGGAGGTCCAAAAAATAATAAGTCATAAGCTACGTCAAGTTTAATGCTAACCGATAATACAAGGACCAGCAATTGGGAACAAATTACAAAAACTAACGTAAAATTTGTTCACCTATCCATCTGTTAACAAATGACCTAAATCAATACCATGTGAAATCGTTCTAATATGGCGTAATGTATTCTAATTTGTCATTTCTGATTGCACTGATGCATAGTTTGTTATATTACTGTTTAAGAGTGTTGCTCTTCGTAACGATAGCAAAGGCTGTATCTTTTTATAACATGATTGTTACCCAATAACATGGTACAATTTGATACAATACGGTATTACTTCGTAAAATATAGTTACAAATGTGGTAGTCATTTGTAGATAACAAGAAAACCGCATTATATACGTAATATATCACTGAATCCAATGTTGCTGAAGCGTGTACAACCGAGTAATACTTCATAATATTTTCTAATTTTAAATTGCTGATTACACTGTTGCACAATTTGTTATACTATTGCGTAATATGGTAAATGAGATGCATGAAGTATTACTGTTCGTAATGATAGTAATTGCTGTTATAATATACGATACTATATCTTATAATACACCATAATTTGGTACAATATAGATACAAATATAGTAGTAATTTGTAGAAAAGAGTACAACGACATAAGCCTAATCTGACATTATAATGTATGGAACGTTGCTGAATCATGTAGAAACATTTAATAAGTAGTAATAGATTGTATGTGTTCATTAGGGATCATTCAACAGAATAATTTGATGTATTACTGCATATTCTGGTAAATGATATTGTTACCGTTCACGACGGTAGTCTTCGCTATATAATTATAAAATATGATTGTTATCCTGTATCTTAGTCCTAAACTGTGTAATACGACATAATTTGATATAATATAGTTACAAATGTCGCAGTAATGTGTAGATAACAAATAAATACAACATAATATGCGTAATATGCCAATACAGAGTTTTAATGTTGCTGAGCTGTGTAGAATCGTGTTATAACTCGTAATATATTGTAATTTGTCACTGATTTCACTGTTCCATAATTGTTATGTTGTTGCATACTGCTGTAAATGAAACGCGTATAGTATTGCTGTTCGGAAAGATAGTAATGGCTATATCTCTTTGTAACAAGTTTGTTAGCTTATTACTTGTTATTATATGGTATGAAACGGCATAATTTGGTATAATATATTTACAAGTGTGGTGCTTACGTGTAGACAACTTTAACACGACACAATATGCGTATTACGTTATTATACTGTACCGAATGTTGGTAATGCGTCCAGTTTCGTGCTACACGTAGTAATACATAATAATTTGTCATTACACAATGCGCTGTTTGATGATCTGCTATATTATTGCATAAAACGGTAAATGAGATGCATACATTGTTGCTGTTCGTCAAGACAGCAATGGCTATATCATATTGTAAAGTTATTGTTACTAGGAAACTTGGTACTCCAAGGTATAATACAGCATAATTTTGTATAATATAGTTACAAATGCGGTTGTTATGTGTAGATATCTATAATGCGGCATAATAATAAGAGTAATATGTCATTCTGCTCCATCCAATGCGGCATAATAAGAGTAATACGTCATTCTGCACCATCCAACGACGCTGAAGTGTTTTAGAATCGTGTAACATGTCGTAATATATTGAAATTTGTCATTACACACTACACTATTGAATTGTTTGTTATGTTATTGCACGACATGTGAAATTAGATGCACAGAATTTTACTGCTCGTCACGAGTGTAGTGGCTATATCACGTTATAATATAATTGCCACCCCGTAACTTGGTTCCAGATGGAACAATGCGGCATAATTCGGTATAATAATTACAAATGAGGTTGTCCTGTGTAGACAATTATAATGCGACATAATGTGCATTGTCGAATGTTGCTGATGTGTATAGAATCGATTAACAAGTAGTAATGCATTGTAGTTTACATTATACAATGCGCTGTTGCATAATATGTTATATTATTTCATAATACGTAGAAAGCGTAGAATGCTGCTTTTCATCACGAAATTAATGTTACGTTATAATATAATTTTTACCCGGTAACTTGGAACAACATGGTATAGTATATACGTCATAATTTGGTACAATGGAGCTAAAAACATAATAGTTATGTGTAGACTAATATAAAATGAATTATCTAACACAATATGAGTTATACGTCATTATACTTTATCGAATGATGCTGAAGCATGTAGAATCGTGTAAAAAGTCGTAATGTATTGTAATTTGACATTACAAATTACATCAAAAGCAAAGAATTACTGATGATTTTGCCACTGATATGGGTATGGTACAACACGGCAAGAAATCGAGTACGGCAATTATTTGCTTCGTGTAACTAATGATCCCCATATGGGTCAGCATTAAACGAGGCGACAAGGAACTAGAATTCATTCTCCTCATTCTGGAAGAATATCTGCTCATCTGCATCTACATTTGCTTCCGTAACATGTTTTTGAAATTGTAAAGACACCTTTGGATATTTACGCGTGGTTATTGAAAGACATCGTGTATCAAAAGCAAATAATCACTTATGCCATTGCCACTGTTATGTGTATGGTACAACGAACGTGGCAATAAATCGATTACCGTATTTATGTGCTTCGTGAAGTTAATGATGCCCATATAGTTGTATATTAAACGATGGGATGTGAAACTTGAATATATTCTCCTGAATCTTTAACAAACTACACCCATCTGTCTCTTCATTTGCCTTTGTAATAAATTTATGAAATTGTAAAGCGACTTTACGTGTTGTAAAACTGTAAATAGACTGCATGTGTTGAACGCATCCACAGTTTTAAAAGTTATTCTTCCTGCTCCGGTATACAGAGTAACTCTGTTAGATTGTTGCATGATTCCTTGTTTTGTAAATAAGTTTTATTAAATTGCAAATTCTTATGCTTCTTTCCAAGAACGAAATTAATACATGAAAAAAGTGCATGAAATATTTGTAGTAAATACAATACTTAAAACCCTTCATAAGCAAATAATTTCCTAGATTCTCCACTATTTAAAATCTATTTACATGAAAATATAGAGTTTCACAAACGTTATTCATTTGTGAATTCATTCGTATATAGAGTAATAACTAGTTTGCCTTTCTACAATTAATCATGCTGCACAATCGTCTGTTAAACAAAAGAAGGGCGTCTTATGATTCAAATTTTTCACTCAGACTATTCTACGAAGTATCTAACAAAGAATAATTAATTAAGTCGTCATTACAGATATCAAAGGCAGTATCCAATCCGTTTTATTATAAAAAATAATAATAATTATACGATAATCCTTCTTTGCTATTATCAAGTAGATCTATCCGCTTCCAAATGTGTCATTGAAAAACGTAAGAGAATTATCCCTTTCGCTGAATATATACACAGTTTCGATAATATCTTCATTATCTTGTTGCAGAGATGTTTCACAAATCTTCATCGGTAGATTTTCAGAAGTTCTGTATATTCATGAACAGATCTGTTTCGAAAATGCATACCTTCGGAGAATTCAACAAGAATCAGATGAATCGCACTTGTCTTTGAACACGGCGTCAGATCGTCAAAAATATATCTCTTGTGCCTTGGATAGGATGCTGCATAAATATCCTTCAAGTAACCACATTCATATTATCGGCCGCGAGTTATTCACATACAAAGAAGTCTCTCTGAAGCACCTAGGAGATATCGCTCAAATTATACACGTCACCGAGAATACACGTATCTGGTTTGAATCCCTCCTAGAAATTAATTTCCCCTCCTTCCACAAACAGACACGTTCGTCGCGGTTAAATTAATTTTAACTAGCTACGAAGACGAAGCTCGCTTCCTCGCTGAACGTAGGAACAGCATCATCCACTGAAGTCGTCCCGTCGTGAAGGATGATTAGCTGACGAGGGCTTCGGTAGAGTTGCTAACTTCATATACTGGTTACGAACACAATTCTTAGAAGCTGGTTCAGATTCCGCCATTCACCGGTATCTATAATGTTTCAGCGGTTCCCAGACCTGATGTGGTTTCCTGTCGTTAACACAGGAAGGAAAGAACATTTACAGTGCGCCTCTAATGCAAAACGAGACCGCGACACATATTTGACGGGCGCATCACTCGAAGCTATTCGCGTATAATCCATGGTGGTCAGGATAGATGTGGAGAACGGTCAATCGCCGTTGGAAAATGAATGAAATTTAATTCTTTCAAATATGCAAAGCCTTTTCTGACGGGACATCGTTCCGTATAAATACAGCTACGAACTCGGACTAACAATTTAATATTATTTGATGATAATTATATCGCATGTATATATTTGCTGCTGTACAATGTGTTATAAAATAATCCTAACAGATATCTGGACTGAGTGCTATAATGACGACGTAACAGAAAGGAAGTTTTAGAAGAAAAAATTTATGAAGAATGTTCCGAGTCAATTAACAAACAATAAATCACACAATTCGGAATAATTCGCATAAACTGGACATCTCATTACTTCTGACGAAAGATTAAATAGAAATGGAAGATATCACATTTCCAGAGATAGAAACTATGTATCATTAACTCTAGAACATTTAATTGTATGTTCCAGAATACCCGCAAAGAAACTGGGATAAGGGTGTCCCTAAATTTGAAGTGTATTACATATTAAAACGATAATAAGCAACGAACTTTCGAGAAAAATAGCATTAATATGATTATACACAGTTTCAGCTTTGTCACGATATCCATAGAAAAATTTAAAAACTATAGAGTCCATTTTTCAGTTTGTCAATGTAACATTCCCTTGAACAAAATTACGGCAGCTAGAATATATAATTTCTGCATAGTGTGACTATAACGATTGTCGTTCTACGTTAAAGTACGGGATACGTCTGTACAGATAATTCGAATGATATAATGGATATTGACACAATGGATAATAAAACAGAAGACTGTTCTGAAATCAAAGTTCTTTTATATTATATTTCTATATTCTGTACAAAATAATTGTAACTTAAAATATCACGCAACGTTACAACACTACATATAATACATACAGTAACGAAAATATACACATAACGTAATTATTTCGATCTCTATATATAAATTTATAGTTAATAAATTCGAACTGTGTTCATAATAATAAAATACAACAACGACTTATGAATTATTTATACACACGATGCATGTACCTGTTAGATATGCAAGCCACGTTATTCCATCCAGAGTGGTGTACATATTTAGATAAATATTGACTCTTAGATAACGAATGATTGCAGAACGTTCAGGGAATGTTTAAAGCGGATAGCATCAAAATCTTTCTGATGTGACGAAACGTCGACGGGGACACTGACTGTTGACACCCACCCTGAACAAAACATGTTAGCCAATGTCGTCGTCTCCTAAATTTTAGAAACGCATTACTATTACAGTTACTTTTATATTTCTACAATCTTTAATTCCATTCACACGCAGCCTCAGACAGATACAGAAGTGGGAAAGTGGTTTAGTCTTAGAAAAGAGAAGGGGAAACAATGGATACTCCCTATGTGCCCAAGACAATTAATAATTACGGTTCAAGAACGAAACCACTATAAAACTAACACAAACGCTATATTCATCTGGATTCAAGCTTATCAAGTAATAGAAGGAAATGAAGTGGCCGACGCAGCAGCGAATGCTGCCATAGGTTCCTTACCTACCAACAAACGCAACCATGTTCCAGTTCCCTATGAAGTCCAAATAATCCACTGCAAAGGAGTAATAAAAAATGATTGGAACAAAACATGGATCACAACTAAAAGTACTCAACTACGTAAAAGTATCCGAGACGTTTAGCAACAGACATTAAGCATTAGCGACAAGAAAGAAGAAATATATATCACACGCCTAGGAACTGGTCATACTAAGCTGACAAACGCGCACAAAATTGGAAGCTCTGCACTACTCTCCTGCAGCCATTGCAGTAACAAGCAGTTAACAGTTACACACATTCTGCAGGAATGCCGTACCACAGACAGAGCCAAAGACAGAGACACGGAAATAACTCAAACATAAACCTGACCCCGCAATATGAAGTGCAAAGAGTTTCAAAATATCTCAAAAACGCAAACAAAACATTACTCACAAGTTTTTAACCACCGTCGTTGCTGATGACCTTGCTGTCGATGCTACGTACAGCAGAATTAATGAAAACGTTAGGAAGACGATAGTATGAAACGTTATATATCCAATATATATCACACGCTATATAATGCTTTGCACATTTAGTACATAAAATAATTGTTTCAATAAAGGTTCAATTTTATTAATTATATTCTCAAAAATTAGAGTTTATATGAATATTTAATTATATGTATATAATACGACATTTCAAACTTGTTTCTATTATTATATTACACTGTCATGGAAGAGGAAGATGATATATGCTTACTAGAAAATTATCTTTCGCTTTTCGATGTCACTCTTAATTGAGTGCAGTTACTTGTTATTAGGATATGAAAGCAATATTTTCTGGCGGATTAACAAATATTCTTATCTATTAAACTGAAGACATTCTATTTTTTAGTTGAAGACTTTCTATTCCATCTGTTTTAATTTAAATGTGTTTCATCTTGTTGCAAAAATAATTTTAAATATCTTTTGCACTGAATATGATCTAATCCAATCTAATAAATCCGAGAACTTTCATTAGTCCCAGATACGAACGTGCTTGAAGCAAATAATGGAATGAGGGCGGTGAGAATTATCTGAAAAGCATATACTCTTTAGTTTTCAATACGAGAGAGATGCATATACTCTTCCTACCGTATCTACAGAGATTCCCGCCTGAACAAAATAACACATATTTTGCACACTCTACCTATTACAAACCTTGAGATTCCTCAACGGTATCTACAAAAAAGGGTACGAACACTCATGCATAAATCATTTTCAAATCTCTCTTAACATTCCTTTCCGGTCATAGTAGTGTAGCAAATTATTACAAAAGTCATTAATTATTCGACAGAAAGAAAAAAATACAACTGTTGAAATTTCTGATTGTAACATGCTATACGTGCAAAGTCAAATATACAAATGAGACAAATAGTACAACAATAAAATAATATTATATGATTCTATTACTAAATAGTGAAGAAGGTAATTAAAGAGAGAAAGATAACTTTTACTTACAAATTTAATATGTTATCGAATAGTAATGTTTGATAAATTTTGAAGTGGAAACTTACGTTAATTAAACAAAGTTAATGTTAAAGTGGCTATAATCAGTAAAGGTATAACAATGAAAATAATTGTCCGAATGTGTTAGTTGAAATACTGTGCAGATACATCTTAACGTCTCCATTTTCGAAGATAAAACAACATTTCATGCAGTAACTCGCATCATGAACTTACTAAAATGGGGAATCAAGCACACATATATACAGGAATTGGTTCGTTTCCTATGACTTCTATATACACTTTACGCTTACAAATGTAAAATGTTTTGAAATTTTATTAACATAGAAATACTGCACTATAGTGATTATATTGGTGAAGTTTGGGATAAATCTGAAAATTCTTACAGGAATTATTATATACATCCACAGCAATGCTAACTATATAAGACACTAATCTCAATTAACGAAATAAGAACTAGAAAATTTTGAATAGTGATGTGCGACAGTAATGAACAATATACTGTATACACAGTAATTAACAAAATAGAATATTGGGCAGTAATTACAAATAATATGAAGTATATAATTCTTTACAACAATTATCAAATTCATATAAATCAAGATGAGCTTACAGTCACCAGTAATTCAATAATATAATCACAGTACATTAATACGATAGAAAAGAAGCGATATGATTGCTACAAATATGTGTGGAATCATGAATTATCAAACTGCTTTGATATATGACATGTCTCATAGCTGTACGAAAGAAACACAGTGTTATATAACACATATAATACATACATAAAATAGACTGAAATACATTTCTAAGCACTGCATTTATTTTTAATCAACATCTGAATTGGAAAAACTTTTTAAAATAGTGCACAATGCTCTTTCCAAATCACAAACGTATTTGAAATATAAGCAATTGAATATAACCTTTAACCGGGAATTCCGTTCAATTGTTTCTCTTGTGGTGCTTGTCACGTATAATTAACATTTCTACATTGTTACACTTACAATATTGTAGAATTTATTTATAATATAGATCGACAGTATTTCGAAATATTTCCACATCGACAATATTTGAACATTCTGACAATAGTAATAATAACCATATTTAACGTTTTCATTGGTGCTGTAATCATTAACTTATATCACAGGTGAGATATAGGAAAGGCGTAACACTTAATGCTTTCTGATGTTATACGTTCGAGACGATTCATAACTCTTTTACTATTTTTGCTATTACTACTGTAGTGATTCAGGCAAATTTTGCACAGCAGCACTACAAGTGATAAGAATTAAAATAAAAAATATAGACTATATTGTTGCTTCTGCACTGAAACTTATTTATTGAATTGAACGTGGTCAGAGTTCGCCAATAAAGAAATACGATTTGAAACAGTGATTGAAGTTTTAAATGAAAAATTTACTATATATATTTGATTATTTATATCTATTTAAAAGTATCATGTGATTGTATTCAATTCAACAAATAATTTTTGAAACAGATGTTGCATCACTGTCCGAATTTTTTTATTCTAATTCTTTCACTAACAGCGCTGCTTTCACTGTAAAACCTGCATAAATCGAAACGACAGGATATGACATGAAAATAGAAATGAAGTCTTACGAATGTAAGTGAAAAAAATATATTACGTATTAGGTCAATAGATGTACGTTATCCGTGGTACATCCATTGTGGTATATGTCCGGTTTGGAAATACGCAAATTGTATAATCTCCTAAAACGTTTCTCAGATTTCATAAGTAGCGACATAAAATTCATAACGTTTCTAAATGTCAGTGTTACATTACATTTGTATCGCTATTACTGTGGAATAATGTTTTCAAATATGTACGTATGTTTGCTCAGAAAATAGCATAACCTATCGTCATTTTCAGTTCCACGTATTATAGTTTACAGAAGGAGTTTGTGTTTATAACTATTTAGTTATCGTATTGTTATTTTATTATCATACGGAACGTGTATCTAGAATGTAAAAACTCAGTTCCTTACATTTAGAAGCCAATGAAAGGAAGACGTAGAAAGTAAGTTTATTTTAAATTCTCCATTATACTTTTACTTTGTACTTTTTGTTGCATCGTATTTTTCTAAAATTATAAATAATTTTTGATTTATATATTTATTATATTTTGCTTCATTTTAGTACACTGTTTTTCAATTTTTACATATAAATATAAATCGTTCTTATATATAATATGATCAAAATATTTGAAAGAAATTTAAAGAAAATTTTTATTTCCCATTATTTTGTGGTAATAATGAATCATTATTCTATATCACACAGTTTTAGAATATAGTACTAAAAAGTCAAATACTTCTGTATAATATTGTATACTTATGAAATAGGATAATAAAATTATGAAATTGGAACTTTACACTTGAAAAAGAGATTAAACAGATTACTAGAAAATCTTAATTCAAGAGTCTATTAAACATGTAAAAATGTAAATGCTTCATGAATCCTGAAGGATTCATCAGTTAATTAAATAAATGTTCTTTATTCCATAATTATTTGTTTTGCTTATATAAACATTTTTGGAAAGAAGTTCACAAGAGTATGATATTCCAAAGATATTTGAGATTTAAGAATAATGAAGTAATATTGCAGTTTTAAAGAAAATTGATGAATAATGCTGTTTATTTTTTTTTTTTAAATAAATATGATTTAATGCAGTTTCTTCTGTAAAAATATAGTTTTCCCTACGATAATTAAGCATTTGCTCAAAACGTTCATAACATTCAATAATCTTCTTTACTGGAAGAGATAATTATTTGTATTTATATAATATTTGTATTCAAATATATAAATATAAATATATACTCAAGGTAATGTTTACTTCCTGATTTAGGATTATTTAAACATTAATTGTATTTATTTCTTTTATAAACACATTTTAAACTTCTATATTATCATGTAAGTCATTATTACTACCTTTTCCTATCTCTGAGGAACATATAGCTTTTGTTATGAAACAATTTTCCGTTTTATTTTATTTTTTTATAATAAGATAGTAAATTGACATCATTTGGGTGTTTAGGGAAACAAATCTCATTTCTTTCTTAAAGATGTTTATTTATTTCACAGATAGTCTCAAAGTTATCAAAAATAATATTTCTTTAAAACTAAATGATTTCGATGCATCTACTGCAGGTAAATAAAATTATTCCATCTTGAAGTGGAGCAACAAATTTTATATCATTTTTCACATGTATTTTCTATCTTATTTCATTTGTATTGTTCTTGTGTATCTGAATTGGTAATAATATGTTATATAAATTATTTGTTCATGTAAAAAATTTATGTATTACATTTATAAATTCTTATATCATGTGTTGTATACTAAATGATATGGTATTTATAAATTCGTCTGTCAAAATGTATAAATGTCGATTCGTACGATGAATTTTTAGACATGTGTAGGTTTGATCCAATCAAATCCGTTACGTTAGTAAATGATTAAATGTTAATTTTAAATTTAAACACTCTACTATAATTCAATTCAACTTTAATAGTTTAATATCATACTAGCATGTGTAAGGAAATATGTTCATTTATCTTTTTTTTCTGTTGAATAATGTGAACTATCTTGATGTATATTAAACACAATTTATTAATTATCGAAATTTATATGTAGATACGTATGAATTTATGGGTATAAATACATATGATACATGTATATGTAAATTATTATTTATGAAATTCATCTTAACGCTGACTATAGGTATAAAATATTAGTTTTACAATAATCATTTTAATTATTCCAAGCAAGGATTTCTCACATTTAAAAGTGGACTTGCAGTAAATTGTTTTTCCTTTATATCTTTTAACAGGTGGATACAGCGATGTAAACTTATAGTAGACTACAGAAATGGTGAGCCAGCATTAAATTATGGGTAAGCTAATGTTAATCCTGCTCATGAGCAAGTAAAATAGAAATAAATATTTATCAGTATTAAATAAGATAATACACGCAGAAAGTCACAATTATTATAAAATATGGTAAAATTATTCCAAAAATAATTCTTAGAAAATAGATATATTGATTTTTGATGCTTAAGAATTTGGTCTAAGAAAAGCATATAATAAAATAATTGAAAATTTATAGATCAAGGAACTGTACATGATTGTCATTATGCAGTTTGCGACCAATTTATTTACATATTTACATTTCAGATGATTATTTTATATTTTACTGCTGCACAATAATTACAACTTTAGTTATAGTTTTCGAAATATATTTGGAAAATTTTGCAACTATTAAAAAACCAATACATAACAGCTAAAGAATAATCATTAATCGTTACAGAATTATTGTTGTTGCATATGAATTTAAAAAATTTAATTTTACCAAAACGTGCATACGTTTGAGGATATGTCATTAGATACATTTGTCATAGTAAAATTATTTATTTGAAACAAAATATATATGTACATGAAATGTATAAATGTGAGTTTGTAGCAAATAAAGTAAAATGTTAGTAATACTTTAATATTAGTTACAATTAGTAGTAATTAGGCTCCCATTGTTTATGCAAATGCATATTTTTACAGAAAATAGGTAGAGCAACAGGATTTGGATAGAAATACATTTTATGATTAAAAAATTCGAGAAATATGTTTCTTATTTTGTTCTTTTTCCATAATGCACATGTTTCTATATTTTATGTTTGAAAATATATGCATCTTATGGCATATGTGCCTTTCTCTGCATATATACTTTGTGCTCATGTGGAATATCTTTCTGATAGAATTAATTTAGTCTATCGAGAAACTCTCTTATTATGACTGTATAGTGTCGATAACATAATTTCTGCGTAATGGATACACATCAAAACATACTTATATGCAATAGGCCTCAGTTACAGTGTGATGTGCCCGTGTGACAGTGTGTTTTGAACTCAGGTAGAATGGTTTCATTTCCTCAGTGATATCAGCAATCGAGCTTCTGCTTGTTTGTGTTAAAGTGTTTCTAATAATGCCGAAAACTCGGAAAAGTAAAGTAGCAGTATTTAAATGCTGGAGTCTAATTTTTCTTTAAATCAATTATTTTATGTCGCATCTACTTCATGCGTCATTAGCGACAACACAAGGAAGGATTTTTTATGTTTTTGCAGATCTTGGTGTGTTTTAGATATTGCAACAGGCTTGATGATGTCCCACTGTCCATTAGGTTGTCTTTTAGGATAGGTTTGACACTGAGTTGTTCTCTTAGCAGTAGGTATACATCGCATTGGAGTATGAGGTGGTCTATTGTTAGGGCCGTCTTGCACCCTTCGCAGAGTGGTTTCCTCTGGTCAGTGCGTATTTCTGTGTCATTTTCGTATATCTGACTATTATATTACAACTTGGTCACGTATTTTTAGAGTGGGTGGTATTATATTCTTGTACAAGTCATTTTCTATGGTTAGCAGTCGTGGCTTTACTAAAGTTTTCCACTCGTTGTTCCAACGGTGTTTGATTTTTTGCTTGGTCGGCAAGTAGAAAATCGAGTGGTAGGTCAGTGTTGTGGTAGGAGATTGTTGAATCTGCTGCTTCCTTAGCAGCTTTGTCCGTTCTCTGGTTTCACTTCAATTCCTGTGTGGGATGGGACCCATATTACTGTAATTGAGTTATGATTTTTTATTGATTAATGTAGGCGTTTTGGCATTCGTGGATTGCTGTATTATATGTCCATTGGTTTAGAATTGAGGAGATAGCATTTGTGGAGGCACTGGAGGTGGCGAATTTTCTATTGTGATAATTAGATGTGGCTTCGAGGGCATGTTTTATTGCGTTAAGTTCACCGGTCAGGATGGACGTGTCTTGGTGGAACTTGTCTGCTGTGGTTGAATGTTCGAAGACGATCGAGTAGCCGGTGCCGTTTTTGGTTTTTGAGACATCTGTATATAGATATGTGTATGGTCTTGGTATCTCTAGGATAGCTCCCAGAACAGAGATTTAAGTATGTTAGGGTTGCTATGCTTTTTGTTATGTTTGCGTAAATCGGTATTGGTTGTGGTTATAGGATCAGTGCACGGCAGAGAACTGGGTATATTTCTTGGGGTTGCCAAAATAACTTTGGTGTTGGGATCGTGTTCATATTGGGAAATTCTATTATAGAATGGGAGTGCGGTTTTCTTCACCGAGTGTAGGGTAGGAACTGCGTTCTGTCAGAAGGTGTTTATGAATACAGAGTTCTGAAAGGTGCTAGAGACTTTAGCAGCGAACTTGATGCTTAGATGCATTGTTCTGATTTTTAAAGGAACTTCCACTGCTTCGCTCACGATGTTAATAATTGGGCTGTCTCGGAATGCTCCCATTGCTATCCTAATTGCATGGTGGTGTATAAGATCAAGTTTTATGAGAGTTTATTGGCTTGCAGAGTTGTACACCATAGACTATCTTAGTTCTTACTATTGTTCTCTATCTAGCAGGATGTTCATATTTGCACCCTAGTTGTTTGTTGCAATAGTTTATAGGATGTTGAGACGTTGGTAGCATTGCGATATAAGTTTGTTCATATGCGGTTTCCACGTTATTCGGGAATCGAAACTAAGACCTAGTTGCTTCAATCTAGATATCTCTTTTAGTTCTTGTCCGTTGCGGCTTAAATGAATGTTGGTGTAGTGTCTACCTTCGCTGAATGTTATCACTACCGACTTAGAGCCCAAGAACATGAATCCAGTATTTAGTGACCACATTTGGAGGCTGTTCTATAGTAAAGTCTGAACGATGAGTGGGTTTCTTCCCCTGCATATTATAGTGAGTTCATCAGGGAATAAGTATCCTTTGACCTGGTTAGATGAGTTTGTCATCACATCGTTTATGGCTATGAGAAATAGGCTAACGCTTAGGACTGATCCTTGTGGTACGCCGTTCTCTATGATTCTAGATGAAGAGAGATGATTTGCGAGTCTAACTTGGATGGTCCTTGTATGGGAAAAGTTTTTGATGAAGTTGAAGGTGTTGTTTTTGATTCCGTGCGTTTGTAGGAGTTTAAGACTTCGGTATCTCCATACAATATGGTGCACCTTTTCTATGTCAAGACATACAGCAGTTAGTTTTTGTTGGTTGGCAAAGATTTCCTGTATCTCGGTTTCTAGGTTGATTGAGTGATCGTAGGTGGAATGGAGTTGCTGGAAGCCGCTTTGGAATTTGGAGATCAAATGATATACTTAAGACTTCTCGAGCTACCACCGTAGGCGATGGTTTACTATCTTTTCCATTAGCTAACACATTGTGTTCGTCAGTGAAATTGGTCGGTAACAATTGGGATCTGTGGGATTTTATTTGGTTTTAAGAATTATTATTGCTTTGTTCCATATTTCTGGAAAGACATGTGATTCCATATGCAGTTGAATATTGACGGTAGGTAGCTTATGTATTAGTATTTCGTGGCAGTTTGATAAGGAGAAGTTTTGGAATGCTCTCCAGTACTGGGCTGGTATTACCACATTCACTTAAGGCGTACATTAGTTTTGGGTAGGAGATTGATTCGTTAAGAGATTCTATTGACTGTGAGTCATTATCAGTATTTGGAAATAATGGTGGCTTGGCCTTGGTTTCTAGTTTAGACTTCTGGAATTCTTTTAAATGGTTGCTGTTAATAGAGGTTTGCTGGAATGTGGATACTAGTATTTCTAAAATATTCGCTGGATCTGTGGTGTGGGTGTCTTCTTCATTTAGGGCAAGGATTGTTTAGTATGTTTTGTTTCCTTTGATTGACCTGATCTTTTTCCATACTTCTGCCGTTGGAGTAGACAAATTGCGGAATGTAACATACCTTAACCATGACTGTTTCTTGCTGTCTATAATGATTTTCCGGGATTATGCTCTGTACTTTTTGTAGTTAATGAGGTTTTCTTGAGAGTTAAAGTTTTTGTATCGATTATAAGCGTGCTCATTGTTTTTGATTGCTTCAGAATTATGTCCATTCCACTATGGAGTGAATTTTGAGATGCTTGAGATAGTTTTTGTATTGGAAATGGGTAAGTCAGCGGCTTCTGTAATGATTTGTATGAAATTGACGAGGGCGGAGTTTATTGAGGCCGGTTAGATCGGGTTTGATTCAGTGTAATTGAAGGTGGAAAATGCTCTGGGTAAGTTGTCCAATCGGCTTTTTCAAATTTCCACTTAGAGAATTTGTAGGTGTTATGGCAGTAGCTAGTATATGATCTTGATCGTGAAGTGGTCACTATCGAGTAGATTACTTTGCACGTTCCAAGAAATGTTTTGAGCGATTCTGCGGTTGCAGAGTTAGGTCAAGTGCAAAAAGGCGGACGGGTGCGGTCGCGAAGTGCGTTTGTTTGTTGGTGTTTAGAAAATTTTGTTAGTCTCGCTATGGTATGGTAGTTCGCTCCACTTGTGTCTGTTTTGCGGGATCTCCATAAAATGTTATAGCCATTGAAGTTTCCCGTGATGATGAATGGTTTTGGCAATTGGCTAAAAATTGGGGTAAGTTTAACTTTATCAAGATGGTTGATAGGCAGATAGATATTACAGCATATCTCTTGTAGCCACAAATTCAAGGTTGGATGTGATCGCTTTCTCTTGGCTGTGGATATTGTCCTTAATATAGATGGCGATTCTGCCACTTCCGTGGTCAGTGGAGCGATTTTTGGTGGAAGCCTTGTAGTTCTTGATTTTGCCAGATCTTAGTCCTTTAAAATTCCCGTAAGCAAATGATTTCCTGTTGCTCCTTATCTATCAGTGATTGTAAATATTCCAATCGGCTAGAGAATCCGTTTAGATTGCACTGAACAATTTTAATTGTCATATTTTGATTTTTAATTGAAGATTGGAAAGATTTCGTGCAGAAATGTGTCCGAGAACCAATTCGAGGAATGAACGGTAGTTGAAAAGTCGTTTATCGCAGCTGTAGTGGTTCTTCGGGCTTGAGTTTGTTTTTTAGCTAGTCGTCGTATTCTGTTCTTTAGGCTTCTATCTTTGAGTAAGGGGTGGATTGTTTCGATCATGTGGAGTAGAGCCTTACTATGTTGATTGTAGTCTTTGATAATGTCAATCGGGTTGCCTGTGACGCAGGAGTTTTCCAAAAGACACTTGAATTGGCAGTAATTAAGGATAAAATTACTTTTTGCGTCATGAAGGGTTGGCTTTACCGGTTTTAGCATTTCATCAAGTTTTTCGCTGAACTTGGTTAGAGATTGGCTACGCTTAGTACGTTTTATAATGGTGTTAGACGTTGTTTCCTTGATATTGCCGGTGGAGGTGGTCTTGGGGTTGGTCGGTAAAAAAGGGTATCTGTTTCCGTCTTCTGAGCCGGAATCTGTAGCCACAGATGGTGGTGTGTTGTAGTTGGTTAAATAGTCTGTTTTAGATAGGGTCTTCCAATGGTTGTTGGTGGCTCCGATTTCAGTTATGTTTGAAGTATTGAGGCATGTTTGCTGTATTTGTGTATTCGTGCGTTCTGTCTCGTGTCTCTTCGTTTCTAGGTTCCATTATTTTTATCTGCTTTTTTGCTGTGGGTTAGGTTAGGTTTGGGCTAGGTGGATTACTGCAATCTTTGGTGTCGTGGCATTCTTGTTTGAATAGAAAGCAGTAGGGTTTACCCGTAGACACGAAGATTCTGTACTGTGTACGATCGTGATTTATTAAAAAGGACTGGGGAATATTTGGGAGATCCTCTGGGTTAATGAAGACATGTCTACCAAAACTCATTGTATGAGTAAAGCCTGCTTTCTGTATACCAGCTGAGGAACGTTAGTTTTGATGTCAATCGGATGTTGATGTTTGTGAGATATTTTTCTATGTATTCGTGTGGTACAGATGATGAGACATTCGAAAATATTAACCTCTGGGATGGATTTATTAGCGGTCTGACTGTAGTTTGTACTTTATTGATAGTTATTGCGCTTTGGTTAGTTACGAAGTCTTGTGCTGTAGTCTGTTTTGTCGAGATAGATACAGATACGACCGTTGGAGATTCGGGAAGCGAAACGGACAGCTTCGGAGCGACAGTGACTTTAGCGACCGCGAGTATGTAGTCTTTTATTGCTGTGTTGTCAATAGCGTCGATTAAGATTGCTAGCTCATTAATTGGAAAAGAATTAATCATTGCAAGAGTAGCATAAGATTTTGCTTGTGTAGCTGGAACATTTGATGCGTCTATGGTAGATTTTAACGCCCGAGAGCAACTGGATTCTAATTCTGTTATCGACGAGAGCAATGAAAGAGTTTTGTGTTGTGATCCTTGTAGTAGAAAATGCGAAAGAGAATCCCTGTTTGTGCAACATGTAAATACTGCCACACATAAAAGACAGGAAGCAGCTAACACGAGTGGAAACGATATTTCGCAGCAGCCACCTGTGAGTTCAAAACAAAATGCCTTTTATGAAGATTTAACCCGAGCAATGTTTGCTGTAAATATGCTTTTGCGTGCCTTAAACAACGATGTATAGAGACACTTTCTAACAAAATATACAGATCGCAATATTCCAGATCAATCGACGCGACGAAGGAATTACTTGGATGATTGCTACGATTAAGTACTCAAAATATTAGGGAAGAAAT